>CM070743.1:20211046-20668546 GCA_036346245.1 Bonia amplexicaulis
GAGCTAGGGCATTTGTGCAATCCAATCAGATTGTTTGGCACCCAGTTTTATTTCTTGCATCGATTTCGTACTCGTGGAGTTTACTGCTCACTGTGGGAACCGTAGTGGATGAAAGTGTCACATTGACTTGGAAGTATTCAAAGTGCCCACCGAAGTGAGCTGTATGTGAGTCCATTCGGATTGTTCGGCACTCAGTTTTATTTCGTGCGTCGATTTCATACGCATGGAGTTTAGAGCTCCCAATGGAACTCCTAGCGGATCAATGTTTCACACCGACTCGAGACGGATTCAAATGCACACCATCTTGGGCTGGGCGTATAGGAAGTCCAATCGTCTTTTTTGTACGCATTTTATTTCAAGCCTTGATTTCGTATGCATGGAGTTTGACTCACGAGAGAAACCGTAGTGGATAAAGTTTCACATCGACTTGGATGGATTCAAAATGCTCACCAAATTGAGCTAGGCATTTGTTCAATCCATTCGATTATTTGGAACCGTTTTTTTTAAGCATCGATTTCGTACTAGATGGAGTTTATAGCTCACGGTGGGAACCGTAGTGGATGAAAGTGTCACACTGACTTGGATGTATTCAAAGTGCTCACCAAGTGAGCTAGGGCGATGTGAGTCCATTCGGATTGTTCGCAATCAATTTCGTTGTTTTCGCACGCATGGAGTTTATTTCCCAATAGAACCCGCGGATCAATGTTTCACACTCGACTCAAAGGGATTCGACATGCACACCATACCGGGCTGGGTGTATAGGAAGTCCATTAAATGCGCTTTTGGTGCATTTTTATTTCATGCCTTGATTTCGATGCATGGAGTTTACTTGGAAACTTGGATAAAAGTTTCACACCGACTTGTATAGATTCAAAGTGCTCACCAAACCGAGCTAGGGCATTTGTGCAATCCAATCGGATTGTTTGGCACCGGTTTTATTTCTTGCATCGATTTCGTGCTGCATGGAGTTTATCGCTCCCAATGGAACCGTAGTGGATGAAAGTGTCACATTGACTTGAAGTATTCAAAGTGCCCACCATCTGAGTCAGATAGGAAGTCCATTCGTGCTGTTTGGCACTCGCTTTTATTTCATGCCTTGATTTCGTATGCATGGGTTTAGAGCTCCCAATGGAACTCCGTAGTGAATCAATGTTTCACACCGACTTGGATGGATTCAAATGCACACCAAATTGAGCTACATCATTTGAAGTCCAATCGTCTTTATTTGGCGCTTTTTTATTTCAAGCTTTGATTTCGTATAGATGGAGTTTATAGCTCACAGAGGAAACAATAGTGGATAAAAGTTTCACACTGACTTGGATAGATTCAAAATGCTCACCAAACTGAGCTAGGACATTTGTGCAATCCAATCAGATTATTTGGCACCCAGTTTTTTTTCTTGCATCGATTTCGTACTCGTGGAGTTTACTGCTCACAGTGGGAACCGTAGTGGATGAAAGTGTCACACTGACTTGGATGTATTCAAAGTGCCCACCGAAGTGAGCTAGGGCGTATGTGAGTCCATTCGGATTGTTCGGCACTCAGTTTTATTTCGTGCGTCGATTTCGTACGCATGGAGTTTAAAGCTCCCAATGGAACTCCTAGCGGATCAATGTTTCACACCGACTCAGACGGATTCGAAATGCACACCATACTGGGCTGGGCGTATAGGAAGTCCATTCGTGCTGTTTGGTACGCATTTTTATTTCATGCCTTGATTTCGTATGCATGGGTTACTCATGAGAGGAAACCGTAGTGAATGAATGTTTCACACGACTTGGATGGATTCAAATGCTCACCAAATTGAGCTACATCATTTGTGCAATCCATTCGATTATTTGGCACCCGTTTTGTTTTAAGCATCGATTTGGATGGGTTTATAGCTCATAGAGAAACATTAGTGGATAAATGTTTCACTGGAGTTGGATAGATTCAAAATGCTCACCAAACGAGCTAGGGTGCAATCAATCAGAGTTGGCATGAAAGTTCTCATCGATTGACTTGGAAGTATTCATGAAAGTGTCCCACTTGATGTATTCAAAGTGCCCACCGAAGTGAGCTAGGGCGTATGTGAGTCCATTCGGATTGTTCGGCACTCAGTTTTATTTCGTGCGTCGATTTCGTACGCATGGAGTTTATTGCTCCCAATAGAACTCCTAGCGGATCAATGTTTCACACCGACTCAGGCGGATTCGACATGCACACCATACTGGGCTGGGTGTATAGGAAGTCCATTCGTGCAGTTTGGTACGCATTTTTATTTCATGCCTTGATTTCGTATGCATGGAGTTTACAGCTCGCAGTGGAAACCGTAGTGAATGAATGTTTCACACTGACTTGGATGGATTCGAAATGCTCACCAAACTGAGCTAGGGCATTTGTGCAATCCAATCAGATTGTTTGGTACCCAGTTTTATTTCTTGCATCGATTTCGTACTCGTGGAGTTCACTGCTCACTGTGGGAACCGTAGTGGATGAAAGTGTCACATTGACTTGGAAGTATTCAAAGTGCCCACCGAAGTGTGTATGTGAGTCCATTCGGATTGTTCGGCACTCAGTTTTATTTGGTGCGTCGATTTCGTACGCATGGAGTTTAGAGCTCCCAATGGAACTCCTAGCGGATCAATGTTTCACACCGACTCAGACGGATTCGAAATGCCCACCATACTGGGCTGGGCGTATAGGAAGTCCAATCGTGCTGTTTGGTACGCATTTTTATTTCAAGCTTTGATTTCGTATGCATGGAGTTTACAGCTCACAGAGGAAACAGTTGTGGATAAAAGTTTCACACTGACTTGGATAGATTCAAAATGCTCACCAAACTGAGCTAGGGCATTTGTTCAATCCATTCAGATTATTTGGCACCCAGTTTTTTTTCTTGCATCGATTTCGTACTCGTGGAGTTTACTGCTCACAGTGGGAACCGTAGTGGATGAAAGTGTCACAATGACTTGGATGTATTCAAAGTGCCCACCGAAGTGAGCTAGGGCGTATGTGAGTCCATTCGGATTGTTCGGCACTCAGTTTTATTTCGTGCGTCGATTTAGCGGATCAATGCATGGAGTTTATTGCTCCCAATAGAACTCCTAGCGGATCAATGTTTCACACCGACTCAGGCGGATTCGACATGCACACCATACTGGGCTGGGTGTATAGGAAGTCCATTCGCTGCATTTTGTGCGCATTTTATTTCATGCCTTGATTTCGTATGCATGGAGTTTACAGCTCGCAGTGGAAACCGTAGTGAATGAATGTTTCACACTGACTTGGATGGATTCGAAATGCTCACCAAACTGAGCTAGGGCATTTGTGCAATCCAATCAGATTGTTTGGCACCCAGTTTTATTTCTTGCATCGATTTCGTACTCGTGGAGTTTACTGCTCACTGTGGGAACCGTAGTGGATGAAAGTGTCACATTGACTTGGAAGTATTCAAAGTGCCCACCAAGTGAGTCAGATGTGAGTCCATTCGGACTGTTCGGCACTCAGTTTTATTTCGTGCGTCGATTTCGTACGCATGGAGTTTAGAGCTCCCAATGGAACTCCTAGCGGATCAATGTTTCACACCGACTCAGACGGATTCGAAATGCACACCATCTTGGGCCATCTTGGGCATATAGCAAGTCCAATCGTGTTGTTTGAATGTGCGCATTTTTATTTCATGCATTGATTTCGTATGCATGGAGTTTACAGCTCACAGAGGAAACAATTGTGGATAAAAGTTTCACACTGACTTGGATAGATTCAAAATGCTCACCAAACTGAGCTAGGGCATTTGTGCAATCCAATCAGATTGTTTGGCACCCAGTTTTATTTCTTGCATCGATTTCGTACTCGTGGAGTTTACTGCTCACAGTGGGAACCGTAGTGGATGAAAGTGTCACACTGACTTGGATGTATTCAAAGTGCCCACCGAAGTGAGCTAGGGCGTATGTGAGTCCATTCGGATTGTTCGGCACTCAGTTTTATTTCGTGCGTCGATTTCAATGCGCATGGGTTTATTGCTCCCAATAGAACTCCTAGGGATCAATGTTTCACACCGACTCGAGCGGATTCGAAATGCACACCATACTGGGCTGGGTGTATAGGAAGTCCATTCGTGCGCTTTAGTACGCATTTTTATTTCATGCCTTGATTTCGTATGCATGGAGTTCTACTACACATTTGAGGAAACCGTAGTGAATGAATGTTTCACACTGACTTGGATGGATTCGAAATGCTCACCAAACTGAGCTAGGGCATTTGTGCAATCCAATCAGATTGTTTGGCACCCAGTTTTATTTCTTGCATCGATTTCGTACTCGTGGAGTTTACTGCTCACTGTGGGAACCGTAGTGGATGAAAGTGTCACATTGACTTGGAAGTATTCAAAGTGCCCACCGAAGTGAGCTGTATGTGAGTCCATTCGGATTGTTCGGCACTCGCTTTTATTTGGTGCGTCGATTTCAAGACGCATGGGTTTAGAGCTCCCAATGGCGCTCCTAGGGGATCAATGTTTCACACCGACTCAGACGGATTCGAAATGCACACCATACTGGGCTGGGCGTATAGGAAGTCCATTAAGTCTTTGTTTGGGCATTTTATAGGAAGTCCAATCGTGGGTTTACTGCTTGGAGAAACCGTAGTGAATGAATTTTCACACTGATTTCATGCCTTGATTTCATTTGTGCGGTCCATGCATGGGCACTTAGTTTATTTTACGCTACAGAGGATGGGTTTATTGCTCACGAGAGGAAGCGATTGTGGATAAATGTTTCACACTGACTTGGATAGATTCAAAATGCTCACCAAACTGAGCTAGGACATTTGTGCAATCCAATCAGATTTGTTGGCACCCGTTTTATTTCTTGCATCGATTTCGTACTCGTGGAGTTTACTGCTCACAGTGGGAACCGTAGTGGATGAAAGTGTCACACTGACTTGGATGTATTCAAAGTGCCCACCGAAGTGAGCTAGGGCGTATGTGAGTCCATTCGGATTGTTCGGCACTCAGTTTTATCTCGTGCGTCGATTTCATACGCATGGAGTTTAGAGCTCCCAATGGAACTCCTAGCGGATCAATGTTTCACACCGACTCAGACGGATTCGAAATGCACACCATACTGGGCTGGGCGTATAGGAAGTCCATTCGTGCTGTTTGGTACGCATTTTTATTTCATGCCTTGATTTCGTATGCATGGAGTTTACAGCTCGCAGAGGAAACCGTAGTGAATGAATGTTTCACACTGACTTGGATGGATTCGAAATGCTCACCAAATTGAGCTACATCATTTGTGCGGTCCATTCAGAATATTTGGCACTTAGTTTTATTTTAAGACGCTACTTCGTATGGATGGAGTTTATTGCTCACAGAGGAAACAGTAGTGGATAAAAGTTTCACATTGACTTGGATAGATTCAAAATGCTCACCAAACTGAGCTAGGGCATTTGTGCAATCCAATCAGATTGTTTGGCACCAAGTTTTATTTCTTGCATCGATTTCGTACTCGTGGAGTTTACTGCTCACTGTGGGAACTGTAGTGGATGAAAGTGTCACATTGACTTGGAAGTATTCAAAGTGCCCACCGAAGTGAGCTGTATGTGAGTCCATTCGGACTGTTCGGCACTCAGTTTTATTTGGTGCGTCGATTTCGCACGCATGGAGTTTAGAGCTCCCAATGGAACTCCTAGCGGATCAATGTTTCACACCGACTCAGACGGATTCGAAATGCACACCATACTGGGCTGGGCGTATAGGAAGTCCAATCGTGCTGTTTGGTACGCATTTTTATTTCATGCCTTGATTTCGTATGCATGGAGTTTACAGCTCACAGAGGAAACAGTTGTGGATAAAAGTTTCACACTAACTTGGATAGATTCAAAATGCTCACCAAACTGAGCTAGGGCATTTGTGCAATCCAATCAGATTGTTTGGCACCCGTTTTATTTCTTGCATCGATTCGTACTCGTGGAGTTTACTGCTCACAGTGGGAACCGTAGTGGATGAAAGTGTCACAATGACTTGGATGTATTCAAAGTGCCCACCGAAGTGAGCTAGGGCGTATGTGAGTCCATTCGGATTGTTCGGCACTCAGTTTTATTTCGTGCGTCGATTTCGTACGCATGGAGTTTATTGCTCCCAATAGAACTCCTAGCGGATCAATGTTTCACACCGACTCAGACGGATTCGAAATGCACACCATACTGGGCTGGGCGTATAGGAAGTCCATTCGTGCTGTTTGGTACGCATTTTTATTTCATGCCTTGATTTCGTATGCATGGAGTTTACAACAGAGGAAACCGTAGTGAATGAATGTTTCACACTGACTTGGATGGATTCGAAATGCTCACCAAATTGAGCTAGGCATTTGTGCAATCCATTCGATTATTTGGCACCCGTTTTTTTTAAGGCGCTACTTATTATGGATGGAGTTTATTGCTCACGCATCGATTTCGAGCTAGGGCATTTGTGCAATCAATCAGTTGTTTGGCAGTTTTATTTCTTGCATCGATTTCGTACTCGTGGGTTCTTGCTCACAGTGGGAACCGTAGTGGATGAAAGTGTCACACTGACTTGGATGTATTCAAAGTGCCCACCGAAGTGAGCTAGGGCGTATGTGAGTCCATTCGGATTGTTCGGCACTCAGTTTTATTTCGTGCGTCGATTTCGTACGCATGGAGTTTATTGCTCCCAATAGAACTCCTAGCGGATCAATGTTTCACACCGACTCAGGCGGATTCGACATGCACACCATACTGGGCTGGGTGTATAGGAAGTCCATTCGTGCGCTGTTTAGTGCGCATTTTATTTCATGCCTTGATTTCGTATGCATGGGTTTACCGTAGTGAATGAATGTTTCACACTGACTTGGATGGATTGAAATGCTCACCAAATTGAGTGAATGAATGTTTCACAGGCGGTTTCGACTTGGATAGATTCAAAATGCTCACCAAACTGAGCTAGGGCATTTGTGCAATCCAATCAGATTGTTTGGCACCCAGTTTTATTTCTTGCATCGATTTCGTACTCGTGGAGTTTACTGCTCACTGTGGGAACCGTAGTGGATGAAAGTGTCACATTGACTTGGAAGTATTCAAAGTGCCCACCGAAGTGAGCTGTATGTGAGTCCATTCGGACTGTTCGGCACTCAGTTTTATTTCGTGCGTCGATTTCGTACGCATGGAGTTTAGAGCTCCCAATGGAACTCCTAGCGGATCAATGTTTCACACCGACTCAGACGGATTCGAAATGCACACCATACTGGGCTGGGCGTATAGGAAGTCCAATCGTCTTTGTTTGAGACGCACTTTTATTTCATGCCTTGATTTCGTATGCATGGAGTTTACTGTTTTATTTTACTCACGAGGAAACAGCCAGTGGATTAAAGTTTCACACTGACTTGGATAGATTCAAAATGCTCACCAAACTGAGCTAGGGCATTTGTGCAATCCAATCAGATTGTTTGGCACCCAGTTTTATTTCTTGCATCGATTTCGTACTCGTGGAGTTTACTGCTCACAGTGGGAACCGTAGTGGATGAAAGTGTCACAATGACTTGGATGTATTCAAAGTGCCCACCGAAGTGAGCTAGGGCGTATGTGAGTCCATTCGGATTGTTCGGCACTCAGTTTTATTTCGTGCGTCGATTTAAATGCGCATGGAGTTTATTGCTCCCAATAGAACTCCTAGCGGATCAATGTTTCACACCGACTCAGGCGGATTCGACATGCACACCATACTGGGCTGGGTGTATAGGAAGTCCATTAAATGCAGCCTTGATTTCGTATGCATTTTTATTTCATGCCTTGATTTCGATTGATGCATGGAGTTCATTTGTGCGGTCCATTGAATATTTGGCACTTAGTTTAAACCGTAGTGAATGAATGTTTCACATAAAAGTTTCCGACTTGGATGGATTCGAAATGCTCACCAAACTGAGCTAGGGCATTTGTGCAATCCAATCAGATTGTTTGGCACCCAGTTTTATTTCTTGCATCGATTTCGTACTCGTGGAGTTTACTGCTCACAGTGGGAACCGTAGTGGATGAAAGTGTCACAATGACTTGGATGTATTCAAAGTGCCCACCGAAGTGAGCTAGGGCGTATGTGAGTCCATTCGGATTGTTCGGCACTCAGTTTTATTTCGTGCGTCGATTTCGTACGCATGGAGTTTATTGCTCCCAATAGAACTCCTAGCGGATCAATGTTTCACACCGACTCAGACGGATTCGAAATGCACACCATACTGGGCTGGGCGTATAGGAAGTCCATTCGTGCTGTTTGGTACGCATTTTTATTTCATGCCTTGATTTCGTATGCATGGAGTTTACGGCTCGCAGAGGAAACCGTAGTGAATGAATGTTTCACACTGACTTGGTTGGATTCGAAATACTCACCAAATTGAGCTACATCATTTGTGCGGTCCATTCGGAATATTTGGCACTTAGTTTTATTTTAAGACGCTACTTCGTATGGATGGAGTTTATTGCTCACAGAGGAAACAGTAGTGGATAAAAGTTTCACACTGACTTGGATAGATTCAAAATGCTCACCAAACTGAGCTAGGGCATTTGTGCAATCCAATCAGATTGTTTGGCACCCAGTTTTTTTTCTTGCATCGATTTCGTACTCGTGGAGTTTACTGCTCACAGTGGGAACCGTAGTGGATGAAAGTGTCACACTGACTTGGATGTATTCAAAGTGCCCACCGAAGTTAGCTAGGGCGTATGTGAGTCCATTCGGATTGTTCGGCATTCAGTTTTATTTCGTGCGTCGATTTCGTATGCATGGAGTTTAGAGCTCCCATGTGGAACTCCTAGCGGATCAATGTTTCACACCGACTCAGACGGATTCGAAATGCACACCATCCTGGGTCTGGGCGTATAGGAAGTCCATTCGTCTTTGTTTGATGCGCATTTTTATTTCATGCCTTAATTTCGTATGCATGGAGTTTACAGCTCGCAGAGGAAACCGTAGTGAATGAATGTTTCACACTGACTTGGATGGATTCGAAATGCTCACGAAATTGAGCTACATCATTTGTGCAATCCAATAAGATTGTTTGGCACCCAGTTTTATTTCTTGCATCGATTTCGTACTCGTGGAGTTTACTGCTCACTGTGGGAACCGTAGTGGATGAAAGTGTCACAATGACTTGGATGTATTCAAAGTGCCCACCGAAGTGAGCTAGGGCGTATGTGAGTCCATTCGGATTGTTCGGCACTCGGTTTTATTTAGTGCGTCGATTTAAATGCGCATGGAGTTTATTGCTCCCAATAGAACTCCTAGCGGATCAATGTTTCACACCGACTCGAGACGGATTCGACATGCACACCATCTTGGGGTGGCCGTATAGGAAGTCCAATCGTCTTTGTTTGGTGCGCATTTTATTTCATGCCTTGATTTCGTATGCATGGGTTTACACTCACGAGGAAACAGTTGTGGATAAAAGTTTCACACTGACTTGGATGGATTCGAAATGCTCACCAAACTGAGCTAGGGCATTTGTGCAATCCAATCAGATTGTTTGGCACCCAGTTTTATTTCTTGCATCGATTTCGTACTCGTGGAGTTTACTGCTCACTGTGGGAACCGTAGTGGATGAAAGTGTCACATTGACTTGAAGTATTCAAATTGCCCACCAAGTGAGTCAGTATCGAGTCCATTCGGACCGTTCGGCACTCGCTTTATTTGGTGCGTCGATTTCGACGCATGGAGTTTAGAGCTCCCAATGGAACTCCTAGCGTTTCATCAATGTTTCACACCGACTCGACGGATTCGAAATGCCCACGATCATCGGGGAAACCGTATAGGAAGTCCAATCGTCTTTGTTTGAGTACGCATTTTTATTTCATGCCTTGATTCCGTATGCATGGAGTTTACAGCTCACAAAGGAAACAGTTGTGGATAAAAGTTTCACACTGACTTGGATAGATTCAAAATGCTCACCAAACTGAGCTAGGGCATTTGTGCAATCCAATCAGATTGTTTGGCACCCAGTTTTATTTCTTGCATCGATTTCGTACTCGTGGAGTTTACTGCTCACAGTGGGAACCGTAGTGGATGAAAGTGTCACACTGACTTGGATGTATTCAAAGTGCCCACCAAGTGAGCTAGCGCGTCCATGTGAGTCCATTCGGTTTTATTGTTCGATTTGAGCGGGTTTATTTCGATGCGTCGATTTAAACTCGCGCATGGAGTTTATTGCTCCCAATAGAACTCCTAGCGGATCAATGTTTCACACCGACTCGTACGGATTCGACATGCACACCATCTTGGGCCTGCTGGCCGGATAGGAAGTCCAATCGTCATTTGTGCGGTTTAGAATATTTGGCATTTTTTATTTCATGCCTTGATTTCGTATGCATGGAGTTTACAGCTCACAGAGGAAACAGTTGTGGATAAAAGTTTCACACTGACTTGGATAGATTCAAAATGCTCACCAAACTGAGCTAGGGCATTTGTGCAATCCAATCAGATTGTTTGGCACCCAGTTTTATTTCTTGCATCGATTTCGTACTCGTGGAGTTTACTGCTCACTGTGGGAACCGTAGTGGATGAAAGTGTCACATTGACTTGGAAGTATTCAAAGTGCCCACCGAAGTGAGCTGTATGTGAGTCCATTCGGACTGTTCGGCACTCGCTTTTATTTAGATGCGTCGATTTCGACGCATGGGTTTAGAGCTCCCAATGGAACTCCTAGCGGATCAATGTTTCACACCGACTCAGACGGATTCGAAATGCACACCATACTGGGCTGGGCGTATAGGAAGTCCAATCGTGCTGTTTGGTACGCATTTTTATTTCAAGCTTTGATTTCGTATGCATGGAGTTTACAGCTCACAGAGGAAACAGTTGTGGATAAAAGTTTCACACTGACTTGGATAGATTCAAAATGCTCACCAAACTGAGCTAGGGCATTTGTTCAATCCATTCAGATTATTTGGCACCCGGTTTTTTTTCTTGCATCGATTTCGTACTCGTGGAGTTTACTGCTCACAGTGGGAACCGTAGTGGATGAAAGTGTCACAATGACTTGGGTGTATTCAAAGTGCCCACCGAAGTGAGCTACGGTGTATGTGAGTACATTCAGATTGTTCGGCACTCAGTTTTATTTCGTGCGTCGATTTCGTACGCATGAAGTTTATTGCTCCCAATAGAACTCCTAGCGTACCAATGTTTCACACCGACTCAGACGGATTTGAAATGCACACCATACTGGGCTGGGCGTATAGGAAGTCCATTCGTGCTGTTTGGTACGCATTTTTATTTCATGCCTTGATTTCGTATGCATGGAGTTTACGGCTCGCAGAGGAAACCGTAGTGAATGAATGTTTCACACTGACTTAGTTGGATTCGAAATGCTCACCAAATTGAGCTACATCATTTGTGCGGTCCATTCGGAATATTTGGCACTTAGTTTTATTTTAAGACGCTACTTCGTACGGATGGATTTTATTGCTCACAGAGGAAACAGTAGTGGATAAAAGTTTCACACTGACTTGGATAGATTCAAAATGCTCACCAAACTGAGCTAGGGCATTTGTGCAATCCAATCAGATTGTTTGGCACCCAGTTTTTTTTCTTGCATCGATTTCGTACTCGTGGAGTTTACTGCTCACAGTGGGAACCGTAGTGGATGAAAGTGTCACACTGACTTGGATGTATTCAAAGTGCCCACCGAAGTTAGCTAGGGCGTATGTGAGTCCATTCGGATTGTTCGGCATTCAGTTTTATTTCGTGCGTCGATTTCGTATGAATGGAGTTTAGAGCTCCCATGTGGAACTCCTAGCGGATCAATGTTTCACACCGACTCAGACGGATTCGAAATGCACACCATACTGGGCTGGGCGTACAGGAAGTCCATTCGTGCTGTTTGGTACGCATTTTTATTTCATGCCTTAATTTCGTATGCATGGAGTTTACAGCTCGCAGAGGAAACCGTAGTGAGTGAATGTTTCACACTGACTTGGATGGATTCGAAATGCTCACAAAATTGAGCTACATCATTTGTGCGGTCCATTCGTACTATTTGGCACTTCGTTTTATTTTAAGATGCTACTTCGTATGGATGGAGTTTATTGCTCACAAAGGAAACAATAGTGGATAAAAGTTTTACACTAACTTGGATAGATTCAAAATGCTCACCAAACTGAGCTAGGGCATTTGTGCAATCCAATCAGATTGTTTGGCACCCAGTTTTATTTCTTGCATCGATTTCGTACTCGTGGAGTTTACTGCTCACAGTGGGAACCGTAGTGGATGAAAGTGTCACAATGACTTGGAAGTATTCAAAGTGCCCACCGAAGTGAGCTAGGGCGTATGTGAGTCCATTCGGATTGTTCGGCACTCAGTTTTATTTCGTGCGTCGATTTCGCACGCATGGAGTTTAGAGCTCCCAATGGAACTCCTAGCGGATCAATGTTTCACACCGACTCAGACGGATTCGAAATGCACACCATACTGGGCTGGGAGTATAGGAAGTCCAATCGTGCTGTTTGGTACGCATTTTTATTTCATGCCTTGATTTCGTATGCATGGAGTTTACAGCTCGCAGAGGAAACCGTAGTGAATGAATGTTTCACACTGACTTGGATGGATTCGAAATGCTCACCAAATTGAGCTACATCATTTGTGCGGTCCATTCGTACTATTTGGCACTTCGTTTTATTTTAAGATGCTACTTCGTATGGATGGAGTTTATTGCTCATAGAGGAAACAGTAGTGGATAAAAGTTTCACACTGACTTGGATAGATTCAAAATGCTCACCAAACTGAGCTAGGGCATTTGTTCAATCCATTCAGATTATTTGGCACCCGTTTTATTTCTTGCATCGATTCGTACTCGTGGAGTTTACTGCTCACAGTGGGAACCTTAGTGGATGAAAGTGTCACACTGACTTGGATGTATTCAAAGTGCCCACCGAAGTGAGCTAGGGCGTATGTGAGTCCATTCGGATTGTTCGGCACTCAGTTTTATTTCGTGCGTCGATTTCGTACGCATGGAGTTTAGAGCTCCCAATGGAACTCCTAGCGGATCAATGTTTCACACCGACTCAGACGGATTCGAAATGGACACCATACTGGGCTGGGCGTATAGGAAGTCCAGTCGTGCTGCTTGGTATGCATTTTTATTTCATGCCTTGATTTCGCATGCATGGAGTTCTACTTCATGAGAGGAAACCGTAGTGAATGAATGTTTCACACTGACTTGGATGGATTCGAAATGCTCACCAAATTGAGCTACATCATTTGTGCGGTCCATTCATATTATTTGGCACGTAGTTTTGTTTTAAGACGCTACTTCGTATAGATGGAGTTTATAGCTCACAGAGTAAACAATAGTGGATAAAAGTTTCACACTGGCTTGGTTAGATTCAAAATGCTCACCAAACTGAGCTAGGGCATATGTGCAATCAAATCAGATTGTTTGGCACCCAGTTTTTTTTCTTGCATCGATTTCGTACTCGTTGAGTTTACTGCTCACAGTGGGAACCGTAGTGGATGAAAGTGTCACATTGACTTGGAAGTATTCAAAGTGCCCACCGAAGTGAGCTGTATGTGAGTCCATTCGGATTGTTCGGCACTCAGTTTTATTTCGTGCGTCGATTTCGTACGCATGGAGTTTAGAGCTCCCAATGGAACTCCTAGCGGATCAATGTTTCACACCGACTCAGACGGATTCGAAATGCACACCATACTGGGCTGGGCGTATAGGAAGTCCAATCGTGCTGTTTGGTACGCATTTTTATTTCAAGCTTTGATTTCGTATGGATGGAGTTTAGAGCTCACAGAGTAAACAGTTGTGGATAAAAGTTTCACACTGACTAGGATAGATACAAAATGCTCACCAAACTGAGCTAGGGCATTTGTGCAATCCAATCAGATTGTTTGGCACCCAGTTTTTTTCTTGCATCGATTTCGTACTAGTGGAGTTTACTGCTCACAGTGGGAACCGTAGTGGATGAAAGTGTCACACTGACTTGGAAGTATTCAAAGTGCCCACCGAAGTGAACTGTATGTGAGTCCATTCGGATTGTTCCGCACTCAGTTTTATTTCATGCGTCGATTTCGCACGCATGGAGTTTAGAGCTCCCAATGGAACTCCTAGCGGATCAATGTTTCACACCGACTCAGACAGATTCGAAATGCACACCATACTGGGCTGGGCATATAGGAAGTCCAATCGTGCTGTTTGGTACGCATTTTTATTTCATGCCTTGATTTCGTATGCATAGAGTTTACAGCTCGCAGAGGAAACCGTAGTGAATGAATCTTTCACACTGACTTGGATGGATTCGAAATGCTCACCAAATTGAGCTACATCATTTGTGCGGTCCATTCATACTATTTGGCACTTAGTTTTATTTTAAGACGCTACTTCGTATGGATGGAGTTTATTGCTCACAGAGGAAGCAATGGTGGATAAAAGTTTCACACTGACTTGGATAGATTCAAAATGCTCACCAAACTGAGCTAGGGCATTTGTGCAATCCAATCAGATGTTTGGCACCCAGTTTTAATTCTTGCATCGATTTCGTAGTCGTGGAGTTTACTGCTCACAGTGGGAACCGTAGTGGATGAAAGTGTCACACTGACTTGGAAGTATTCAAACTGACCACCGAAGTGAGCTGTATGTGAGTCCATTCGGATTGTTCGGCACTCAGTTTTATTTGGTGCGTCGATTTCGAACGCATGGAGTTTAGAGCTTCCAATGGAACTCCTAGCGGATCAATGTTTCACACCGACTCAGACGGATTTGAAATGCACGCCATACTGGGCTGGGCGTATAGGAAGTCCATTCGTGCTGTTTGGTACGCATTTTTATTTCATGCCTTGATTTCGTATGCATGGAGTTTACTGACTTCATGAGAGAAACCGTAGTGAATGAATGTTTCACACTGACTTGGATGGATTCGAAATGCTCACCAAATTGAGCTACATCATTTGTGCAGTCCATTCATACTATTTGGCCCTTAGTTTTATTTTAGGACGCTACTTCGTATGGATGGAGTTTATTGCTCACAAAGGAAACAGTAGTGGGTAAAAGTTTCACACTGACTTGGTTAGATTCAAAATGCTCACCAAACTGAGCTAGGGCATTTGTGCAATCCAATCAGATTGTTTGGCACCCAGTTTTAATTCTTGCATCGATTTCGTACTCGTGGAGTTTACTGCTCACAGTGGGAACCGTAGTGGATGAAAGTGTCACACTGACTTGGAAGTATTCAAAGTGCCCACCGAAGTGAGCTGTATGTGAGTCCATTCGGATTGTTTGGCACTCAGTTTTATTTCGTGCGTCGATTTCGCACGCATGGAGTTTAGAGCTCCCAATGAACTCCTAGCGGATCAATGTTTCACACCAACTCAGACGGATTCGAAATGCACACCATCTTGGGTCAAGGGCGTATAGGAAGTCCAATCGTCTTTTTTGGTACGCATTTTTATTTCATGCCTTGATTTCGTATGCATGGAGTTTACAGCTCGCAGAGGAAACCGTAGTGAATGAATGTTTCACACTGACTTGGATGGATTCGAAATGCTCACCAAATTGAGCTACATCATTTGTGCGGTCCATTCATACTATTTGGCACTTAGTTTTATGTTAAGACGCTACTTCGTATGGATGGAGTTTATTGCTCACAGAGGAAACAGTAGTGGATAAAAGTTTCACACTGACTTAGATAGATTCAAAATGCTCACCAAACTGAGCTAGGGCATTTGTGCAATCCAATCAGATTGTTTGCCACCCAGTTTTATTTCTTGCATCGATTTCGTATGCGTGGAGTTTACTGCTCACTGTGGGAACCGTAGTGGATGAAAGTGTCACACTGACTTGGAATTATTCAAAATGCCCACCGAAGTGAGCTAGGGCGTATGTGAGTCCATTCGGATTGTTCGGCACTCAGTTTTATTTAGATGCGTCGATTTAAATGCGCATGGAGTTTAGAGCTCCCAATGGAACTCCTAGCGGATCAATGTTTCACACCGACTCAGACGGATTCGAAATGCACACCATACTGGGCTGGGCGTATAGGCAATCCAATCGTGCTGTTTGGTACGCATTTTTATTTCATGCCTTGATTTCGTATGCAAGGAGTTTGCAGCTCGCAGATGAAACCGTAGTGAATGAATGTTTCACACTGACTTGGATGGATTCGAAATGCTCACCAAATTGAGCTACATCATTTGTGCGGTCCATTCATACTATTTGGCACTTAGTTTTATTTTAAGACGCTACTTCGTATGGATGGAGTTTAGAGCTCACGAGAGGAAGCGATGGTGGATAAAAGTTTCACACCGACTTGGATAGATTCAAAATGCTAACCAAACTGAGCTAGGGCATTTGTGCAATCCAATCAGATTGTTTGGCACCCAGTTTTTTTTTTCTTGCATCGATTTCGTACTCGTGGAGTTTACTACTCACAGTGGGAACCGTAGTGGATGAAAGTGTCACACTGACTTGGATGTATTCAAAGTGCCCACCGAAGTGAGCTGTATGTGAGTCCATTCGGATTGTTCGGCTCTCAGTTTTATTTCATGCGTCGATTTCGTACGAATGGAGTTTAGAGCTCCCAATGGAACTCCTAGCGGATCAATGTTTCACACCGACTCAGACTGATTCGTAATGCACACCATCTTGGGTCAAGCGTATAGGAAGTCCAATCGTCTTTGTTTGATGCGCATTTTATTTCATGCCTTGCTTTCGTATGCATGGAGTTTACAGCTCGCAGAGGAAACCGTAGTGAATGAATGTTTCACACTGACTTGGTGGATTCGAAATGCTCACGAAATTGAACTACATCATTTGTGCTGTCCATTCATCGATTTGGCACTTCGTTTTATTTTAAGACGCTACTCGTATGGATGGAGTTTAGAGCTAACAGAGGAAACAATAGTGGATAAAAGTTTCACACTGACTTGGATAGATTCAAAATGCTCACCAAACTGAGCTAGGGCATTTGTGCAATCCAATCAGATTGTTTGGCACCCAGTTTTATTTCTTGCATCGATTTCGTACTCGTGGAGTTTACTGCTCACAGTGGGAACCGTAGTGGATGAAAGTGTCACACTGACTTGGAAGTATTCAAAGTGCCCACCGAAGTGAGCTGTATGTGAGTCCATTCGGATTGTTTGGCACTCAGTTTTATTTCGTGCGTCGATTTCGCACGCATGGAGTTTAGAGCTCCCAATGAACTCCTAGCGGATCAATGTTTCACACCAACTCAGACGGATTCGAAATGCACACCATACTGGGCTGGGCGTATAGGAAGTCCAATCGTGCTGTTTGGTACGCATTTTTATTTCATGCCTTGATTTCGTATGCATGGAGTTTACAGCTCGCAGAGGAAACCGTAGTGAATGAATGTTTCACATTTTTGGATGGATTCAAATGCTCACCAAATTGAGCTACATCATTTGTGCGGTCCATTCATACTATTTGGCACTTAGTTTTATGTTAAGACGCTACTTCGTATGGATGGAGTTTATTGCTCACAAAGGAAACAGTAGTGGATAAAAGCTTCACACTGACTTAGATAGATTCAAAATGCTCACCAAACTGAGCTAGGGCATTTGTGCAATCCAATCAGATTGCTTGCCACCCAGTTTTATTTCTTGCATCGATTTCGTATGCGTGGAGTTTACTGCTCACTGTGGGAACCGTAGTGGATGAAAGTGTCACACTGACTTGGAATTATTCAAAATGCCCACCGAAGTGAGCTGTATGTGAGTCCATTCGGATTGTTCGGCACTCAGTTTTATTTCGTGCGTCGATTTCGTACGCATGGAGTTTAGAGCTCCCAATGGAACTCCTAGCGGATCAATGTTTCACACCGACTCAGACGGATTCGAAATGCACACCATACTGGGCTGGGCTTATAGGCAATCCAATCGTGCTGTTTGGTACGCATTTTTATTTCATGCCTTGACTTCGTATGCAAGGAGTTTGCAGCTCGCAGATGAAACCGTAGTGAATGAATGTTTCACACTGACTTGGATGGATTCGAAATGCTCACCAAATTAAGCTACATCATTTGTGCGGTCCATTCATACTATTTGGCACTTAGTTTTATTTTAAGACGCTACTTCGTATGGATGGAGTTTAGAGCTCACAGAGGAAACAGTAGTGGATAAAAGTTTCACACTGACTTGGATAGATTCAAAATGCTAACCAAACTGAGCTAGGGCATTTGTGCAATCCAATCAGATTGTTTGGCACCCAGTTTTTTTTTTCTTGCATCTATTTTGTACTCGTGGAGTTTACTACTCACAGTGGGAACCGTAGTGGATGAAAGTGTCACACTGACTTGGATGTATTCAAAGTGCCCACCGAAGTGAGCTAGGGCGTATGTGAGTCCATTCGGATTGTTCGGCACTTAGTTTTATTTCGTGCGTCGATTTCGTACGCATGGAGTTTAGAGCTCCCAATGGAACTCCTAGCGGATCAATGTTCCACACCGACTCAGACGGATTCGAAATGCACACTATACTGGGCTGGGCGTATAGGAAGTCCAATCGTGCTGTTTTGATGCGGATACGCACAAGCTTAGCACTTTTCAATTAAATACATTATTTCACTGGAAAGAAGTATTGAGCCGCATTAAATATTGTCAGGTGAATTTGTTTCTTAAAGAGTTTCTTTTAATTCATGATGAATTTGGAAAACTACATCATGCTATTATTTTGTGTATTCTTAGGTATGATTCATGTGAAGACTTGGGAGAGCAAAAGGGAGGAGCACAAGTACTTAAACTACAAGTTTTGGATAAGATTTTCAAGCCAAATTCGGATCTCCCACGTGCTCAATCCAATTCAAACTCGGATTCAACTCAGAATTTAATTCGGATTCGGTTCGGGACAGCCTGACAGGCAGTTACTAAAAAGGACATAACTTTCACAAACGGAGTCCGATTCAGGTGCTCTTCTTCTCGTTGGAAAGATAATTTCAAGGGCTAAGCAATGGATCCATCCTTGCCTTCAAATTCATCATGGATTAAAAGTTATGACTGAAATATTATGACAGCTTAATTTTAGGTTTTTCCTTTTGTGTGAGTTTGTTTCCAAAAACATGTAGGGATGAGTAGGAGTTGGTTTAGGACCTCTTGGCCAGCCATGAGGTGGAGAGGTACCTATATATTGAGGGTTAGACCCCATTGTAAGGCAGACCACGTTTGAGAATAATGAATCTACTAAAGTTTTTTCGAGTTTAGCATTGCTACCGAAGTTCCATAGGGAATTAGGAGTGATTTTCTTCAATGAAGATCGTTCAGCCTTTCCGTTGGGAATTGGGTGCACGATAGATCTTCGGTTGGTAGTCGGCGAAATCAACACGAGTGTGTTTTGGCGGATTAAAGAGTGTTCGTCCCTTGCTATGCATTGGAGGATCATTACGATTCATCAAGACTCCCGTGAGTATCCATCCTACGTCGAGAAGATCGGGCGACCCCGTATCATCTTGGTATCAGAGCGCGGTTTACTCGGTAGGATCTTATCCCTTTAAATTTCAGTTTATTATATTGTCCTATAGTCCATAAACCGAAAACACAAAAAATAAATCCAAACCCTAGTTTCACATCTGCTATTTTCGTGAGTTTTATTATGTCTTGATCCATTAGAAATTTTATTTACGTGCTGATCGTTCATGTTTATTTGCGTAGCTTAATCTTTGTGTCCAATCCAAAATTCAAAAAAAATCCAATCGCTACAGTGCATGAACAGTACTACATTGCAAAAAAAATCAGATATTTTTATTTCATCAATTGAGACTAGATGTTGAATATTGCATCTAGGGCTGCTCTTGAGTATTTTACACTTTGCTAAATATTTGTGACCCGCAAAAAAAAATCAAAGGAACGATTAAAGCTAGTTCGGCCTTTACAAAAAAAGGACAACTGAAAAAAAAAGAAGAAAAGAAAAAGAAAAGAAACATGGCCGAATTTGGGAGAGTTCCTTGTCCATAAATTCAGATTGTGTGATTTAATTTCTTGAGCAATCTCGTGCCCTTACATTGATATCATTGCAATTGGCTAACGTCTCTCCTAGTACTTGGTGCAAAACGAGCTATCTAATCTTTAATTTCAGATTGCCTCAGTTAACTCATTCCTTTGTTTGCATCAATTCACATTGATCTTTCGTGTGCGTTCATATACTTCACTTAAATCTTTTGAATCAGCACATAGGCAATACTTTCTACCTTGGATTATTACCTAATTTTACAACATCGAGAAATCAGATCCTGTAGGATAAATACTTCCTAACCAAGCTCCACAAAATATCCTTTGCCGTGCAATTGTGAGTCACTTTTAAATCTGCTTGATCATCACTAGTTATTATAGCCACCACCAAGTGTAAGTTTCTTTTGGCCTCAATTCACTTCGGAAAGGTGAGAACTTTATTGTGAGAGAAAAGAGTGAGATCGAGTGATTTATACTAATCATCCTTATACCTTGTTATTGCTTTGTGTTGTCTTTGCACAATCTAACCATGTTAGGTGGAGAAAACAACTATGGTGATGAGAATGAAGTTAATCTTAATGCCCCGGTGACTCGCTTTAAACATCAGGAATTGAGAAGTACATTGCAACAAGAGCTCCAATCAGCACCATCGCTAAGCACGCATAACGAAGGCGGATATGCAGGATTTCCATATTGAATTCAATTAACAAATGAAGGTGTTACACAAAAACATCGTGAATGATACTGTGCAAGCACTTCATCCACAACAACAAAAAGATAGCTTTGTTCCTTTCTATGGCAATGATGATCCAGAGGAGTATCTTGAGTGAGAATGGCAAATGGAGAAAGTGTTTAGATTTCAGAAACTTTCCAAAGATAAAGAGGTGATGCGTGTCACAAGGGAGTTTGAAGACTATGCTTATAGTTGATGGCAACAACTAATTGGAAAACAACTCATTAAATCTTGGTTAGATTTGAAGGCATTTATGAGAAGCGAGTTTGTGCCATCCTATTATGCGCAGCATTGCTTCACCATCCAAGAATATCACACAAGGGAGTACTACTCGTCCAAGATTACTATTTTGAATCGCAAGATGCGATGCATCGTGCGGTGTCACTAGTCCATCAAGGAGAAGGCATACTTTAGGGGTGGCTTGAATTTCGAGATCGCCACCGCACTTCAACATAAATATTTTAGTAGCATGCATGATCTTGTGAATTATGCTATTATACAGGAGAAGAGACTTATGGAGAAATGTACATCACGGTTCAATCCATGTCCATACTTCATCTCTTATGGTTCCACTAGTGTGACACATGAGAAGATGACCGAGCATGGGACTTTCCTTGATAAAGGAGACATCTTATGCTGCCCCAATGATACATACAACAATTGAGATGCATCAAAACCTATGTGAGAATGAGAGCCACATAGCCAAATTGAGTGAGAGTGTTAAAAAGAGCGAGCTGTGTGATTCCACCACATGTGAGTTTGAGAGCATCCAAACTGAGAGTGTAAGAGATACACCAAAAGAAAAGAGAAAAGTAGAAGATGGACAAAGTGAGGTTGATTTTGAAACTAACACATTAATATCTACTTCTAGTGTTGTTTCTCACATTGTGCAGGTTGATATTAAAGAAGAGGAGTCAAATGTTCCACAACTGGCACCATTGGAGATAAACGATGAGGAGATAATCATAGTTAAAGATGAAGTACTTGCTGATCCGTTGTTACATCATGATGATTTAATACCTACAACACCTACATCAACTGAGGAGAACAATAAAGGTAACAATATTGGTGCTGAAATTAATTGTGAAATGGTGAGTACTTGTGAGAACTCATATATACGAATGAATATTCCATATTCTGAAATTTCTTTGCTCAATTTACATAATGTGGAATTGATTACTCATAAGGAAGTTCTTACGAGAATATCTCCTGATGATTCTTTATATTATATCATGTTTAATGATCCTAAAGAACTATCTAGTGTGATTGAGAATATTGCTGAAATTTCAGGTTAAAATCACTAGTTAGTGCCTATGCATATACATATAAGTTTAATTTGATTGGAAATTATGGTATAGATGATAAGTTTTATGTTTACCGAATATGCATTACATGTGATAAGTTTGCTGAATTCAAATTGCATATTTTGGATAAACAATCTTCTGTGCCATATCATAATCACAGTAAGATGAGTTTCAACAATAGGCTGCATGTTTCAAAAGATTTCTTAAGCCTACTTATTCATCCTTTAATGTACAATCATGTACAAATAATCAGAGTAGCGCAGTTGAAGCATGGAAGGAACTAAAAATTTTCTCCCCCATATTTGAACAACTTAATTTGGTTTGGCCCATTAATGACTTGTCCATGTGCCTAGCAAAGTCAAGGACGACTTTTTCTCATGGAAGGGAGAATGATATGAAAGACAATATTGCAATGTATATATCTTATGGTTGCCATTATATTAATTTGTTTGTGGGCAACAACGAGAATGACACGATAATTGATTCAGACATATACCATGCATATACCGAAGTTCCATAGGGAATTAGGAGTGATTTTCTTCAATGAAGATCGTTCAACCTTTCTGTTGGGAATTGGGTGCACGATAGATCTTCGCTTGGTGGTCGGCGAAATCAACACGAGTGTGTTTTGGCGGATTAAAGAGTGTTCGTCCCTTGCATTGGCATTGGAGGATCATTAAGATTCATCAAGACTCCCGTGAGTATCCATCCTACGTCGAGAAGATCGGGCGACCCCGTATCATGTTTGGTACGCATTTTTATTTCATGCCTTGATTTCGTATGCATGGAGTTTACAGCTCGCAGAGGAAACCGTAGTGAATGAATCTTTCACACTGACTTGGATGGATTCGAAATGCTCACCAAATTGAGCTACATCATTTGTGCGGTCCATTCATACTATTTGGCTTCAAAATGCTCACCAAACTGAGCTAGGGCATTTGTGCAATCCAATCAGATTTTTTGGCACCCAGTTTTATTTCTTGCATCGATTTCAGACTCGTGGAGTTTATCGCTCACAGTGGGAACCGTAGTGGATGAAAGTGTCACACTGACTTGGAAGTATTCAAAGTGCCCACCGAAGTGAGCTGTATGTGAGTCCATTCGGATTGTTCGGCTCTCAATTTTATTTCATGCGTCGATTTCGTACGCATGGAGTTTAGAGCCCCCAATGGAACTCCTAGCGGATCAATGTTTCACACCGACTCAGACTGATTCGTAATGCACACCATACTGGGCTGGGCGTATAGGAAGTCCAATCGTGCTGTTTGGTACGCATTTTTATTTCATGCCTTGATTTCGTATGCACGGAGTTTACAGCTCGCAGAGGAAACCGTAGTGAATGAATGTTTAACACTGACTTGGAGGGATTCGAAATGCTCACCAAATTGAGCTACATCTTTTGTGCGGTCCATTCATACTATTTGGCACTTAGTTTTATTTTAAGACGCTACTTCGTATGAATGGAGTTTATTGCTCACAGAGGAAACTGTAGTGGATAAAAGTTTCAAACTGACTTGGATAGATTCAAAATGCTCACCAAACTGAGCTACGGCATTTGTGCAATCCAATCAGATTGTTTGGCACCCAGTTTTATTTCTTGCATTGATTTCGTACTCGTGGAGTTTACTGCTCACAGTGGGAACCGTAGTGGATTAAAGTGTCACATTGACATGGAAGTATTTAAAGTTCCCACCGAAGTGAGCTGTATGTGAGTCCATTCGGATTGTTCGGCACTCAGTTTTATTCCGTGCGTCGATTTCGTACGCATGTAGTTTAGAGCTCCCAATGGAACTCCTAGCGGATCAATGTTTCACACCGACTCAGACGGATTCGAAAAGCACACCATGCTGGGCTGGGCGTATAGGTAGTCCATTCGTGCTGTTTGGTACGCATTTTTATTTCATGCCTTGATTTCGTATGCATGGAGTTTACAGCTCGCAGAGGAAACCGTAGTGAATGAATGTTTCACACTGACTTAGTTGGATTCGAAATGCTCACCAAATTGAGCTACATCATTTGTGCGGTCCATTCGGAATATTTGGCACTTAGTTTATTTTAAGACGCTACTTCGTATGGATGGAGTTTATTGCTCACGGAGGAAACAGTACTGGATAAAAGTTTCACACTGACTTGGATAGATTCAAAATGCTCGCCAAACTGAGCTAGGGCATTTGTGCAATCCAATCAGATTGTTTGGCACCCAGTTTTATTTCTTGCATCGATTTTGTACTCGTGGAGTTTACTGCTCACAGTGGGAACCGTAGTGGATGAAACTGTCACACTGACATGGAAGTATTCAAAGTGCCCACGTAGTGAGCTAGGGCGTATGTGAGTCCATTCGGATTGTTCGGCACTCAGTTTTATTTCGTGCGTCGATTTCGAACGCATGGAGTTTGAGCTCCCATATGGAACTCCTAGCGGATCAATATTTCACACCGACTCAGACGGATTCGAAATGCACACCATCTGGACTGGGCGTATAGGAAGTTCATTCGTGCTGTTTGGTACGCATTTCTATTTCATGCCTTGATTTCGTATGCGTGGAGTTTACAGCTCACAGAGGAAACCGTAGTGCATGAATGTTTCACACTGACATGGATGGATTCGAAATGCTCACCAAATTGAGCTACATCATTTGTGCGGTCCATTCAAATTATTTGGCACTTAGTTTTATTTTAAGACGCTACTTCGTATGGATGGAGTTTAGAGCTCAGAGAGGAAACAGTAGTGGATAAAAGTTTCACACTGACTTGGGTAGATTCAAAATGCTCACCAAATGAGCTAGGGCATTTGTGCAATCCAATCAGATTGTTTGGCACCCAGTTTTATTTCTTGCATCGATTTCGTACTTGTGGAGTTTACTTGCTCACAGTGGGAACCGTAGTGGATGAAAGTCTCACACTGACTTGGATGTATTCAAAGTGTCCACCGATCTGAGCTAGGGCGTATGTGAGTCCATTCGGATTGTTGGGCACTCAGTTTTATTTCGTGCGTCGATTTCGTACGCATGGAGTTTAGAGCTCCCAATGGAACTCCTAGCGGATCAATGTTTCACACCGACTCAGACGGATTCGAAATGCACACCATACTGGGCTGGGTGTATAGGAAGTTCATTCGTGCTGTTTGGTACGCATTTCTATTTCATGCCTTGATTTCGTATGCGTGGAGTTTACAGCTCACAAAGGAAACCGTAGTGCATGAATGTTTCACACTGACTTGGATGGATTCGAAATGCTCACCAAATTGAGCTACATCATTTGTGCGGTCCATTCAGATTATTTGACACTTAGTTTTATTTTAAGACGCTACTTCCTATGGATGGAGTTTAGAGCTCAGAGAGGAAACAATACTGGATAAAAGTTTCAGACTGACTTGGATAGATTCAAAATGCCCGCCAAACTGAGCTAGGGCATTGTGCAATCCAGTCAGATTGTTTGGCACCCAGTTTTATTTCTTGCATCGATTTCGTACTCGTGGAGTTTACTGCTCACAGTGGGAACCGTAGTGGATGAAAGTGTCACACTGACTTGGATGTATTCAAAGTGCCCTCCGAAGTGAGCTGGGGCGTATGTGAGTCCATTCGGATTGTTGGGCACTCAGTTTTATTTCGTGCGTCGATTTCGCACGCACGGAGTTTAGAGCTCCCAATGGAACTCCTAGCGGATCAATGTTTCACACCGACTCGACGGATTCAAATGCACACCATCTTTGGGTCAAGCGTATAGGAAGTTCATTCGTCTTTGTTTGGTACGCATTTCTATTTCATGCCTTGATTTCGTATGCGTGGAGTTTACAGCTCACAGAGGAAACCGTAGTGCATGAATGTTTCACACTGACATGGATAGATTCAAATGCTCACCAAATTGAGCTACATCATTTGTGCGGTCCATTCAATTATTTGGCACTTAGTTTTATTTTAAGACGCTACTGTATGGATGGAGTTTAGAGCTCGAGAGGAAACAATAGTGGATAAAAGTTTCACATCGACTTGGATAGATTCAAAATGCTCACCAAACGAGCTAGGGCATTTGTGCAATCCAATCGATTATTTGGCACCCGCTTTATTTCTTGCATCGATTTCGTACTTGTGGAGTTTACTTGCTCACAGTGGGAACCGGTGGGAACCGTAGTGGATGAAAGTCTCACACTAACATGGATGTATTCAAAGTGCCCACCGAAGTGAGCTAGGGCGTATGTGAGTCCATTCGGATTGTTCGGCACTCAGTTTTATCTCGTGCGTCGATTTCATATGGATGGAGTTTAGAGCCCCCAATGGAACTCCTAGCAGATCAATGTGTCACACCGACTCATACGGATTCGAAATGCACACCATCTTGGTCAAGCGTATAGGAAGTCCATTCGTGCTTTGTTTGGTACGCATTTTTATTTCATGCCTTGATTTCGTATGCATGGAGTTTACAGCTCAAAGAGGAAACCGTAGTGAATGAATGTTTCACACAGACTTGGATGGATTCGAAATGCTCACCAAATTGAGCTACATCATTTGTGCGGTCCATTCGGATTATTTGGCACTTAGTTTTGTTTTAAGACGCTACTTCGTATGGATGGAGTTTATAGCTCCTAGAGGAAACATTAGTGGATAAATGTTTCACACTGACTTGGATAGATTCAAAATGCTCACCAAACTGAGCTAGGACATTTGTGCAATCCAATCAGATTTGTTGGCACCCGTTTTATTTCTTGCATCGATTCGTACTCGTGGAGTTTACTGCTCACAGTGGGAACCGTAGTGGATGAAAGTGTCGCACTGACTTGGATGTATTCAAAGTGCCCACCGAAGTGAGCTAGGGCGTATGTGAGTCCATTCGGATTGTTCGGCACTCAGTTTTATCTCGTGCGTCGATTTCGTATGCATGGAGTTTAGAGCTCCCAATGGAACTCCTAGCGGATCAATGTTTCACACCGACTCAGACGGATTCGAAATGCACACCATACTGGGCTGGGCGTATAGGAAGTCCATTCGTGCTGTTTGGTACGTATTTCTATTCCATGCCTTGATTTCGTGTCGTGGAGTTTACACTCACAAAGGAAACCGTAGTGAATGAATGTTTCACACTGACTTGGATGGATTCGAAATGCTCACCAAATTGAGCTACATCATTTGTGCGGTCCATTCGGATTATTTGGCACTTAGTTTTGTTTTAAGACGCTACTTCGTATGGATGGAGTTTATAGCTCCTAGAGGAAACATTAGTGGATAAATGTTTCACACTGACTTGGATAGATTCAAAATGCTCACCAAACTGAGCTAGGGCATTTGTGCAATCCAATCAGATTATTTGGCACCCAGTTTTATTTCTTGCATCGATTTCGTACTCGTGGAGTTTACTTGCTCACAGTGGGAACCGTAGTGGATGAAAGTCTCACACTAACATGGATGTATTCAAAGTGCCCACCGAACTGAGCTAGGGCGTATGTGAGTCCATTCGGATTGTTGGGCACTCAGTTTTATTTCGTGCGTCGGTTTCGTATGCACGGAGTTTAGAGCTCCCAATGGAACTCCTAGCGGATCAATGTTTCACACCGACTCAGACGGATTCGAAATGCACACCATACCGGGTCAAGGCGATAGGAAGTTCATTCGTGCTGTTTGGTACGCATTTCTATTTTATGCCTTGATTTCGTATGCGTGGAGTTTACAGCTCACAGAGGAAACCGTAGTGCATGAATGTTTCACACTGACATGGATAGATTCGAAATGCTCACCAAATTGAGCTACATCATTTGTGCGGTCCATTCCGATTATTTGGCACTTAGTTTTATTTTAAGACGCTACTTCGTATGGATGGAGTTTAGAGCTCAGAGAGGAAACAATAGTGGATAAAAGTTTCACACTGACTTGGATAGATTCAAAATGCTCACCAAACGAGCTAGGGCATTTGTGCAATCCAATCAGATTATTTGGCACCCAGTTTTATTTCTTGCATCGATTTCGTACTCGTGGAGTTTACTTGCTCACAGTGGGAACCGTAGTGGATGAAAGTCTCACACTGACTTGGATGTATTCAAAGTGCCCACCGAACTGAGCTAGGGCGTATGTGAGTCCATTCGGATTGTTGGGCACTCAGTTTTATTTCGTGCGTCGGTTTCGTATGCATGGAGTTTAGAGCTCCCAATGGAACTCCTAGCGGATCAATGTTTCACACCGACTCAGACGGAATCGAAATGCACACCATACTGGGCTGGGCGTATAGGAAGTTCATTCGTGCTGTTTGGTACGCATTTCTATTTCATGCCTTGATTTCGTATGCGTGGAGTTTACAGCTCACAAAGGAAACCGTAGTGCATGAATGTTTCACACTGACATGGATAGATTCGAAATGCTCACCAAATTGAGCTACATCATTTGTGCGGTCCATTCAAATTATTTGGCACTTAGTTTTATTTTAAGACGCTACTTCGTATGGATGGAGTTTAGAGCTCAGAGACGAAAAAGTAGTGGATAAAAGTTTCACACTGACTTGGGTAGATTCAAAATGCTCACCTAATGAGCTAGGGCATTTGTGCAATCCAATCAGATTGTTTGGCACCCAGTTTTATTTCTTGCATCGATTTCGTACTCGTGGAGTTTACTTGCTCACAGTGGGAACCGTGGTGGATGAAAGTCTCACACTGACTTGGATGTATTCAAAGTGCCCACCGAACTGAGCTAGGGCGTATGTGAGTCCATTCGGATTGTTGGGCACCCGCTTTATTTCGCGTCGGTTTCAGATGCATGGAGTTTAGAGCTCCCAATGGAACTCCTAGCGGATCAATGTTTCACACCGACTCAGACGGATTCGAAATGCACACCATACTTGGTCAAGGCGATAGGAAGTCCATTCGTGCTGTTTGGTACGCATTTTTATTTCATGCCTCGATTTCGTACGCATGGAGTTTACAGTTCAAAGAGGAAACCGTAGTGGATGAATGTTTCACATTGACATGGATGGATTCGAAATGCTCACCAAATTGAGCTACATCATTTGTGCGGTCCATTCAGATTATTTGGCACTTAGTTTTATTTTAGACGCGAATTCGTATGGATGGAGTTTAGAGCTCACAAAGGAAACAGTAGTCGATAAAAGTTTCACACTGACTTGGATAGATTCAAAATGCACACCAAATGAGCTAGGGCATTTGTGCAATCGAATCAGATTGTTTGGCACTCAGTTTTATTTCGTGCATCGATTTCGTACTCGTGGAGTTTACTGCCCACAGAGGGAACCGTAGTGGATGAAAGTGTCACACTAACTTGGATGTATTCAAAGTGCCCGCCAAACTGAGCTAGCGCGTATGTGAGTCCATTCGGATTGTTCGGCACTCAATTTTATTTCTTGCGTCGATTTCGCACGCGTGGAGCTTATAGCTCACAGAGAAAACCGTAGTGGACGAATGTTTCACACTGACTTGGATGCATTCGAAGTGCTCACCAAATTGAACTACATCATTTGTGCGGTTCATTCAGATTTTTTGGCACTGGTGTTTGCATACATCCACGCCTTCGGATACGATATAGAAGACGAAGGCCAGGACTAGGTTTAACCCCAATTGATTGCTTGTGGCAGAACATGGGGGCTATTTTGGTTTATTTACTTTTCGCTGCTTTATTGCAAACAATCTCTTTTGGCCTGCTAGCCCATTCTGTAAAACTGATCATAAGATCTATTTATAGATGCCTATGTAATATTAAGTACTCATTTTATTTATACGCATGTATGGATGTTATATTCGCCAATGTTATATTGTATGGGTTAGCTATGACTAGCTTAGAATACAAAGAAAATTCAGATTGCTAAATCCGAGCTGCTACAATTACGTCGAAAGGATTAAGTGAACGATTTTGTAATTTTTGAAGTTCCAATTTGCACGATTTTAGTTTTAGTGTTAAAAATCAAATCTAGGCTAGATTTTAGAGCTGTGAAGTGTAATTTTTCTTTTATTTTTTACGAATGTAGGACTTAGGGTAACTGTTGTTTATGACTTATGTCTATAATTGATGATTTTTGGTCCTAATATGAGCGCTTGTGCGAACGAACTGGATGCTGATAAATCGATAAGCCGTTTTGAAAAGACGACAGAGAAAACATCATGTTTATTTGTTCAAAGAAAATCATAAGTTATAAGATACTAGTTAGAGACCCATGTGTTGTAACGGAGTCATAAAAATAGTGAGACAAAACTTACTGTCTGGTCAACTTCACACATCAAACATTAGAGAGCAAGCGACAGAGAGAAGGATGGCTAGAATAGTGAGGAGATAGGAAAACTAGAGAGTGTGGACGGTTGTATCCTAAGAGAGAGAGGAGGAGAAAGACAAATGGTTCAGATCAAATTGGGTGATTGTAGAGAGAGGAGAGAAAAACGCATCGATGATCAACTACTCTTTATATAATAGTAGAGTTATAAATTAAGAAGAATAAGCTGACAAAACCAACAAACTTCGCTTTTATATTCTGGAGACAATAGAAGTTGTTGCGTCTTTTTATCGCATTGCACTCCTGATGCGAATCGCGCGAGTTGTAAGCCCGTGGAAGCCCATAAACAATTTTTGTTCAATCCCATCCTTTAGTGTAACTGGCACTGCAGTCTGCAATCCACGTTCCGCAACTACCACCGTGTATTCTCTGTAGAACAAACCAAGCAAACCGACGGTAACTCCCCTCTTCCACCCGTCCATCAGCAACTGTAGTCCATTCTCTCCATGGCCAAGTTCTCCATCGACGACGCCGACGAAGACCCTACCACCGCCGTCGGGGGCGACAAGAGGAAACGCGACGAAGGCCCTGCCGACGGGGCGGCTGGCGGAGGACCCCCGAAGGCCCGAAATTTGGAGGCCGGGGGCGGCGAGCTGGAGGGAAGGGCGGTGGTCGGGGCGGAGAGGGCCAGCGGGTGCGGCCGGGAGGTGGAGATGATCGGTGGGGAGGGTTATGGGGGTATCAGCGTGCGGATCGACCCGGACGTGCTAGACTGCTCCATCTGCTTCGAGCCCCTCCGCCCTCCCCTCTACCAGGTAAGCGGAGGAATTGCCTGACTCGTTACTTTGCCAATTATTGCGTTTCTTGTTTAATTTGCTGTGCAAAATTGGATTAGATAAGGGAATTTGTAGATGGGGTAGAACCATGCGGTTGTGTCGGGTTTGGAGCATTGGATGCATTGGTGGTTTTTTCTCCTCTTTTTTTTTTTAAGAAAAGGCAGGAGCTCTGCCGTAGCACTAAAAGGAGGAGAAGCAAACACAACGTTCCAGGGACAACAGACCAACATAAAAAGAGCCCGAGCCTCAGCAGGCTAGCAAGAAAAGAAAAGAAAGCCCGGAGGCAACCAACGAAAGCAAAAAAAAAAAAAAACTATGGCTGTTGAAACACTTTTTCTCAGCTCTACTTCCTCACGGATGCGCCCAACAACCTGCTGTGCTGTTAGATAATATTGTTCGAAAATTCTAATCTTTCCAAATATTCCAACAAGAATAGATGATAATGCCGTCAAAGTCCCTCCTGCGTTCCTTGGATACCTTGCGTCTGGCTTCCTGCCACCATGGGAGGAGCCATGAATTGGATATAGGGGGGACCAAGTTGAAAGTTAAAATTTTGCATAGCAAATGACTCGTACTAAAGATCAATGTGTAAGTGACTTCGAAGGCTTTTCTTGTGAGCTCCATCTCTCTCTCTCTAATCGATTCGAAGGATAATTGAGTTGACGCAGAAGGCCCAAAAGGCTCTTACTTGTTTTTTCAGGTAGCAAGTGGGAGGATATATAATCGCGAATATCAATATCTCTGTACTATTTATAGTATAATATAACGGTATGTACGATACTGGAGGTATTATGTGCCCGGTCAAAATATACTTTTATAAAACGCACCGGAGGGAGTACCAACGAACTCATAAACTAGACATCACAAATTCCATGCATAAATTAAATATGCTGAATGGAAAAGTAAATTTGCATTAGATTAATATATGCACCCATCGCATAACATCATTAACAGTTATGAAGAATTCTAAACTAAATTACTGATAGAGATTAACCGATAAGTGAGTGCATTGATTACATGATTGAATTGGTGACTATACTGATAAGAGAGATTAAGACCATGGAGAAGAAGAATAAGAAAGAGAAAGCTAACATCATGCTTCATTGGGTGCCGTATGGCCATATCACTTGATTACTAGGGCGTCACAAAACCTACCTTTTGGCCAGATCACTTAATCACTAAGCCCTAATACTAGTCAACGTCACAAAACAATAGGGCAGGCCAGGCCTCTGCCAGCCCCCCTCCTTCCGCCCCTGCCTGCCACCACCCCGATAACGTGGCAACAACAAATACTGGTGGTTGTAACTCCAACCAGCTGAAAACTTTTTTTACTGGTGGTTGTAACTCCAACCGGCTGAAAACTTTTTTCCAGACCTGTCTTGCAAAGGAGCAATGAAGCACCAAATGCATGGCCGTCTCCTAGGCCAGCCCACATCAAGGACATGTTAAGCTATGAGGCTCCCCGGATTGCTAATTTGTCATCTGTTAAGATTTTTTCATGTAGAAGGAGCCACGAGAAAAACTTGCATTTGTATTCCGTTTGTGCTTTCCAAATAAGTGAGGAGTTGTAATAGTTAAAAGAGCCTTGGAACTGAATATCATAAGCCAAACACGCCGTGTATTCCCCACTGGAAGTCCATCTCCAACTAATTGAGTCCGGGACACCTTGCTGTAGCCAGATTGTAGTTTGTACTGATCTGGAGCCACAGTTCCACAAACTCACGAACCTGTTGGAAAGTATTCATGTGTTGCAAAGATTGAAGCCAACTCCCATTATTTAGTTCCTGCTGCACTATCTGTTCTTTCTTCAGGCGAGCTTGAATAATGATGGCACTAACTCTTTTGGGGCAGTCCCATTAAGCCACCTGGAGTGCCAAAATTTAGGTACTGTACCCTCACCTAGAGCTATAATTGTGGATGCCGCAAAAAGAAGTTTGTCTGTCTCATCACAAGGCACAAAAAGAAGTTTGTCTGTCTCATCACAAGGTGTCTCCATTCCTATCCATGGTTTGTCCTGTTCCCGCCATTCATACCAAAGCCAACGTTGCCGAAGGGCTCGGCCAATAAAGGTTTAGTCCTAGATAGTGATAAGCAAAGACAAAGCTGTAAGATGCCATTCTACCAAGTGATGAGACATGAGTACGATTTGCACTACATTTTGCTGCCAAGCTTTGAAGAAGGCATAATTAATCAAGTCAAAATTTGTCCATGTAAAATTTGCTCTAAGGGTGCACATGTGCCAACCTTATAGCTATAGTAATATACTAGGCAGTTAGTTGAGTAAAAAGTAGAATAGAAGTACCTTTTTAACATTCACTAATGAACCATTTTGGAACGACTCTTGTAAATAACTACGGACCGGTACTTGTTAAGAACTATGGAATTTCATTGATGAAACAACAATGAAGCAGAAATTTCAGCAATAGCATATTGTTTTACTTGTCCTATGGCCTTTTGAAATCAGAAATGATAAAAATTCAAGTTTTTTGTTCGCATGTGATTGGGTACCAGCATCGGATTCCCAGCTTATTGTATCCAAATTATCAATCTAATATGCTGGAATTCATGCAATTCCAATGAATCAAGCTGGAATAACAAAAATTCACCATATATACAAAGAACTGAATTCATGTAATTTCTGAGCAGCTTTCCAGTTCCCAACACACCCACCCTGCCAACACGGGGATCGAACCCGGTTGGGCAGGTGGTGGTGTTGTCTCCCTCCCGTCACTATTGGGAACTCACCAAGCTGGTACAAAAACCTGAGCAAGAATCATGTTCCCATGTCCCCAGAATGTATGTTTTGTATTCCAATCATACTTCTACTATACCAAACTAACTATGTTATTCTAATTGTTAAGGGTATATGTATCTTTTCCTATATATCTAGGGTTTGAGCCCTTATAGTCCTTGTACTATTTATATACCCCATGTGCTATTGCAATACAACAAGCTTCCTTCATATTAACATGGTATCAGAATCTAGGTTTTGAACCTAGCTTCGCTCTGGCCGCCGCCGGTCACCGCCGGCCGCCGCCGCCGCCCCTGGGAGGAGTGTGCTCCACTCCCAGGGGCAGCCACCTCTTCCGGCCGCCGCTTGACTCCACCGCACACTGCCGTTGCCTACTTGCACCGGGCTGCACCTCTCACCCGTCGCCATTGCGCTCGCCCACGCACGGATCTGTCGGGGCCCGCCTCTTCTCGCGCCGTCACGTCCACGCTCGTCATGCCCGCGTTGGATCCTCGTCGCTCCGCCCGGATCCTGTCGCGCGAGTGAGTGAGGGGTGAAGAGAGAGAGAGGGGAAAGGAGGGGAATTTGAAAGGATAATACTTTTGCTGCTGTGAGTATTTGTTCTTGAGTCTTTTTCGTTTTACGTTTTCCGTTGCGTCGATCCAAGTCCGTTGCCATCTCTGTATCAGTTCATCAAAGCCATGCAAGTCCACAAATCTGTTAGTTAGCCAACTGCTTTGCTAGCCACGGTCCATCCTCTCGGATGAGTGTGGTCCTCTCCTTCCTTTCACATAGTTGCAGCCGTCGCTCTTCTCTTTGGCTGCAGATCATAAAAGCCTTTATGATGCCGCTGTTTTTCTTTGAGCCGCCACCCTGAATTTCGAAGGTCGCCGCGCTTCTTCTATACCACGCCTTCGTTGCGCTTTTTGTACACTACGCTGCCGTCGTCTCGGGTTTCGATTTGTGTTGCTATGCTTCTATCTCCCTCTTCAGCTTGATTTGACAGCTCTCTCTATTTGTGTCACCTTTCATATCCTTTTCGTCGTGTTACTACGGTCGACTTTGCTCCCGCTTACATCTACTTTCCCAGCCCCTGCATTTTGTGCTTTATGGGGCTGTCGAATGATTTTGGATGGGAGGCAATCTCCGACACAATTTTTCAAGAGCCGTACACTATGACGACAACTTCAAGACTCAGACTTTGGATCTTCCCTATTTTAGTGTCAATCTTTTCAAATGCAATGCTATTGCATATGCCTTGCATTTGAGGGGGTGTTAAGAGTATATGTGTCTTTTCCTATATATCTAGAGTTTGAGTCCTGTAGTCTTTATACTATTTATATGCCCCATGGGATATTGCAATACAACAATCTTCCTTCATATTAACACTAATATCCATAAGTTTGTGGTTCTTGATGTCATAGGTTAAGTCCTCACTCTGCTTTAAATCAAAGATAGGTAGGTGTTCCTCCTACCAATTCTAATTTTTTTCTTGACTTCTGCATAGTACTGCTTATGATTAATGTACTCCCTCAACTTTAGCCTTTCACACTAACTTTCACTGCTTCATTTCCTGTTTCAATTCTACAAAGAAACATTGTTCTGAAAGGCGGTCCAGTTGGTCATTTCTGGACCATTTTCTGGACTTAAGTGATGAAATAAGTGGACTGTGTAGGTTCAGTTACATCTGGATTTTAGTCGTTTTTCTCTGTTACTTGATAAAACCAAATAATCTTAACCTTCTTGCATGCATTGTTGTACGCATGATTATGTGTATGTTTTTGTTATTTGTAAATATATAACAGCTATCTGACCCCATAAGTGTTCACTCTTTTCGATGAAAGGTGGGAATTTATTTGTAAATAAGCGCCCACATATTGTTAATCAGTAAGCAGTTGGGTGACTGCACAATATCTTTATAGCTTTTTAGAACTTCAATACAACAAACCCAGTTCTAAAAATGCATATTTGAGTTACTGCCCTTGCCATTGCTGCCAACTGATCTGACACTGACAGTAGTGTTCTGATCTTCATTTTGTTGTGTGCATGTCAGCCACAACCGGACGCAACAACAACAAATCGGTGCATATGGCAGTAGCATTAATATAGGGATTATGATAATCAGTTTCTATTTTACATATTTCCTTTTGGTTACCTGCTATTTTTTATATTTCCTTTTAAACAGTTTCTATCTTTTAGGTTCTAGCACCTATTTATAATGATTAATGATGCAATTGTTATCATTTTTATATAAGCAGGAAGAATAAAACAAAGATCACCCCGGTCTATAGTCTCCTCTTTCTCCTAGAAGTCCCTCCTCTTCAAGCCGTCAGTGTCTCTCTATGGTAGTTAACCCTTATGATCTAAGGGTCATTACACATTTCTACCAACTACCAGTACAGACTTAAATTTTTAAGCTACCAACAAAGAGACAAACCTTGTGAAACTGTAATCTTTTACTTTTAGAAGGAACACCGCAGCCTATAAGCACATAGAGGACAATTTTGTACTTTCACGGAGAGCACTATACTACTAACACCATTAGGGATCATCACTGCCCAAAGAAATACCAAGGAAAACACAAATGTTTGAGCCATATGCACTCACGTCTGCAGCAAGGTTTAGGAGGTTATAAACAAACCGTTCCATTGCTGGTTCTGAACACATAAACATAATATTTACTCTTCTGAACACGTCCGCTCAAGTCCAGAGAGCTAATGACATGTGGTCCTCAAAATATTTTGGTGTATCCTTGAGATGTGAATCAAGCTGCAAAGACAGAATTGACCTACTCCAGTAAATCAATTCAAATAGTTTTTGCTCTATGGCGATTTACTGCAAACACGCATTTGCATCAGTTTCTTGAATATCTGTACTTTATCCTTATAAAATAGACCTAACTTTTTTATTATAAGAATCAGATTTTTAGATCGCCCTTGCATGATCACAGCTTATTTGTGTATTTTCCAGTGCCAAAATGGTCATGTAGCATGCTTTTCCTGCTGGTCCAGGCTGAACAATAAGTGTCACATTTGTTCTCATGATGCTAACTTTGCACGAAACATTGCATTGGAGAAGATTGTTGAGTCAATCATGTCCTCCTGCTCATATGCCAAGTGGGGTTGTTGCAAGTTGGTTAGCTATGCGCAAAGAAATACTCATGAAGAAGCTTGCCTTTTTGCTTCTTCAATGTGCCCCATTCCTGGTTGTGGATATAAAGGCTTCACAGGATGTTGGTCAGGCCATTTCCTTAACAACCATAGTGCGGAAGGCCTGCGGTTCATCTATGGTCAGTCCTTCAAAGTAAATTTGGAGGTGTCTGTGCCGTTTCTAGTTCTTCTTGGTGAGGATGATCACCTCTTCCTGCTCCTAAACAAGAACATGATGCCCTTCGGGCATGCATTTTCAGTGGTTTGCCTTAGGACCGGCGATCTGAATTGGAAGTTCTCGTACGAATTTAAAGCAGCTAGTAGGGGAAACCCAGAAAACTGCCTGCAACTGAAGGCTTCCGTCACAAATACAAAGGAGTGGGGAGGCCTGCACCCTACACAAGCTTTCCTTTTGGTTCCATACGATTTCTGCAGTTCTACCAACCTAACACTCAATGTCTCTATTGAGAGGTGTGCTGCTGTATGATGTGAATATGTGATGTTCTCTGTGCTCTAGAATGTCAAAAGTCTGTAGCAGTGTAAATTTATATGTACGTGTAAAAACCTTTTCTACATGTGAGTGAAAATTTTTAATGACGTTCCTTTGCAAATTGCGATTTATATAATTGTGTCCGGTTTCCATCTGGCTGTAACAACATTGTAAATGATGGACAAAATTTACGAAACAGTTTTATAATATATTTATGTAAAATTAGATTTAAAAATTTTGAAATTTAAATTATTTAGACATGCAAAAATGAAAATCTATTTATTTAAAAAAGAGATTTCAAATTTGAAGTTGGGTATACTACCAAAAAATCCAAAATTCTCAATTAAAAAATCTAAAATAAACTTTTACATATCGAAATCAAACTAACAAAGATATTTATGTATGCAATTTTTGGTACGAATAATTTATTTTTTATTCGAAATTACAGAAATATACCTGTAGCAATATTTTTTACACAAATAGGATCCAGTCGCCCAATGGCGACTGGAGCCAATCGTCAAACCGAGGGGCGACAGATGTCCAGTCGTCCAACCCTCAGGCGACTACAACCATTTGCCCCCATTGGGCGACTTGATGTGCAGTCGCCCAATGGGTGGGTGACTGCACTCAGTTCCTCGTGAATTTTGTAAATTTTGTAGTTTTTAACTAGAAAATAATTTACTAGAGTTGTAATAAAAGTTTATGTTCATTGTATGTTATAGGTGCGTAAAAAATTTTAGGAACGATTAATCATAGAATGATCAGTACATACGATGGTAAATGATATTTTGAAGTTACTGAGAATTCGTGTACGGAGAAAAACTAGTATGTTAATATTGTTAGATGACTTGCTATGTGAATCATTGAATGCGAAAAGACGAGATAATAAGCTTGTATGAATTTAAATAAACTTCACAATACAGTTGGGAGTATCATGCCGCGTACTTTTTTGGTTACATACATAACATATAGCATCATGTGCGACTAACCCACCGAACTGCTCGTACGACCTACTGTATGGACAGGGGTCATTTTCCCTTCTTTGCCCGCTCGGTGTTGAACTCCTCGGCGGCCTCTTTTGCCTTACTCGCCATTTTTCTCTTTCTCTCGCGCTCCCTCTCACGAACCTCCCGCTCCCTACGTGTGCACGCTTCGAGATGCGCTTTCGTCTCGCGTTGTATACGTAAAGTTTGCTCGTTCTTGCAGCGCTCCTCCTCCCGCATCTTCGATGACCTTGCGACATTCCACTCCTCGAAGTCGAGGTCCCATTGGTCCTCAGGGTAGATCTCAATATCGATCTATTTACAGTAGCCATATAGGGGTTTTGGGGACTGTAAATACAGGGGAGAGATTGTTAGTGCGTGCTGTGTAGAAGAAAAGGTAGGGGAAAATGGTGGACCTGGTTCTTACCAGCTGCCGATAAATTGTGGTGTCTAGACGGCGGTCGGGGTAGTCACTGGAGTAGTTGCGCAACCCCAGTAACACATACATAGGCTGATGCGATGCTTAGACTTGAAGTACTTGCATGTGTCTCCGCACCAACAAAGGGGGTGTCTCCCCCTCGGGTGGGAGTTGCGGCGAACACTCGGTGGGAACGTTCGGGATGGGGTTGTTGCTACGGGGCGCCTCATTGCGGGGAGTTGACCTCGTAGCACACTGGGCTTGTTCTATACGGGCCGTAATAGCTCTTATTTTCTCATCGCGGGCGGCAGCTGAGTGTGCTAGGTCACGGGTCTCCTCCCATTACTTCATCATCTTGTCTCATTGCTTCTTCTACCTTTTGTCCATCCCGTTGTGGTGAAGGAAGCGTGGTGTAGTGTGGTGTTTGATTGCACAATATTATTTGAGAAATCCCGCGGTCCTCATTTTATAGTGTGCAAAGCTGGGCCGTGAGGTCTTGTCGCTGCGGAAAGGTGGCACGTGCGGTCATGTAACTGCGCAAAACTGGCGCGTTCGGTCTTATCATTGCGCAAAGTTGGGCCATACTGTCATGTCACTGTAAAAAGCTACGTTGTCATGTCTTATTACTACGTAAAGCTAGCACGTTCGGTCTTCTCACTGCAGAAAGCTAGGCTGTGCTGTCATGTTACTGTGAAAAGCTGCATCGTCATGTCATGTCACTGAGGAAAGCTGGCACGTTTGGTCTTCTCACTGCGCAAAGCTAGCCCGTGCTGTCATGTTACTGCGAAAAGTTACGTCGTCATGTCATGCCACTGAGGAAAGCTGCACGTTCGGTCTTCTCACTGCGCAAAGCTGGGCCTTGCTGTCTTGTTACTGCGAAAAGCTGCGTCGTCATGTCATGTCAAGCTGGTCATGTCGCTGCGAAAAGCTGGCATGTGCGGTCATGTCACAGTGGAAAGCTGGTCTTCTCACTGCACAAAGCTGGCGCACCCGGTCTTCTCATTGCGCAAAGCTGGGTTGTCATGTCATTTTATCGAGCAAATATGGCCCGAAGTTACGCTATATAATGAATGGACGAGGTGGTGCTAGTTGGAAAAACTATCTTCTCCGTCGTAGAGTAAACCACCATGACGAATACTGAGGGACCACTGGAACATAGGTCACCAAATGAGGACCTTCCGCTTGAAAGGAAGGAGGACTTCGGCCCTACGTACCGCTTGTTGCCAAGTAGGCGCGCTCAGCCGGTGTGGCCGAAATACAAACATATGCAGGACGCGGTGGTGCAGGTGGCAGAAGGCCATACAGATGGTGGTCGACGTTTCTTTCGGTGCCCACACTCCGGGATACAAGTTCGCACTCGTCTATTTTGTTGTACTACTAATATAGCTTTGATGTTAATGTTCGTTTGTAGCAGGTGGATAAATGCGACTTCGTGCGATGGATCGATCCTCCCCACGAACGGTATATTTTGACATACGTGCATACATTGTGGGAGCGAATATTTGATTTGGAGGCACGCATTGAGAGTCTTGAAGAGCAGAACGATGACCACTGTCAGCAGGTGGAGTGCGAGAGGGGCAACAAGGAGGTCATCAATATAGGGAGTTCGTACGACCCTTCATGCTTCTGCGCGAACCCTAGTTGTATATGTGCTTGACACTGCAACGACGTCTAGCCACGTCCGAAGCGGCCCCCTCAGCAATACTCCATGTGGGTGGCACAAGGCTCGTTCGACATATAGGCAACGATGTGTACGGTTGTACCGGTGTGCTCAGCACTCTTATTCGAAATAATTTTCAATATTGTTAAGCATGTAATTGAATGGTTTGTGCGTTGCTGTAGTTGCCATCAGTCCAGTTTACTGTTCGTTTGATGTGCGCGTCGAGAAGGTAAGGAGAAGTAGAAGTAAGCTCGGCACCGTACAAGTAAAAGTTTACTATGTAAATAACAAACGTAAGCAGTACATGAACATATAGTGTACAGTGAGGACTACCGTCCCCCAACAACATCCCCAACACCCCCTCCGTCTCCGCGTCCGCATCCTCCCATACGACCCCACTTGGCCATCCTCCGCTGCAACGGGTGACGACGCACAGACAACGTAAGACGCTCAGGAGACCGTCGCACCCACCGCTGAGCTGGTGGAGTGGGCTGCACCGCTGCCTGTGTGCCCACCGGTGCACCGGCGAGGGCACTCTCGGAGAGGACCTCTGATGGTGTGTGCCCAAGGTGTAGAGCCGGACGTCGGCCCGGGCCAGTCCGAAAAGTACTGGTCCAGATCATCCGGGCCTAGGGAAACGCTATATCCTGGCTCGGGGAAGAAAAGACCTGCAATAGTAATATCGTTAGTTCGTTACATATAGCATTGGGATAGAAGCGAGATCTAACGATGCGTACCCTCAGTTGGCGCCATCGCCTCTGGAGGAGGGACGTACGACGCGAGTAGACCCCCTGCGTGGGGAAGCTGGGGATGTGCGCCACTCGGCCGGGGCCTCTGGTAGGAAGGCAGCGGCTCCTGTGATCGGAAGGCCAAGCAGCAGGGACACATCCTGCAGGGTAGGAGTCATCTCCCCGAATGGGAGGTGGAAAGTGTGCGTCTCGGGCCGCCAATAGTCCACCAAAGCCGTCAGCAGGGAACGGGAAGCGTCGTGATCGGTCCACGACGTCGTCCCCGCTCGCGGCCACGGCGGGTCCATCCTCGTCCGTGGCCTGCACCATCCGGGCAAGAGGCAGTAGCCCGGCATCCCGCAACCTGCAAACAAAGTGAAGGTCAGCACGAAACGTACTTACGACAACACTAAAATGCTGGCGAAGTGCAAACCTGACTGTCCAACGGGGGTCGAGTCTCCAGGCCACGCGAGGTGTGCGTGTCCAGACCACTCCCAGCTCGGCTGGCTCATCCGCGCTCCCCGTAGGCGGCACAAGGCGAGAAGCGCGATGCAGACAGTACACGTGTTCGTCCAACAAGGGATACCGCCAATCCGAGTCACGACCATCACGAGCCATTTTATTTAAGAAAACCGTTTTCTTTTTTTAAAAAAGGCTAGAGGCTAACATGTGGGGCCACGGTACTGTGTAAACAGTGCTTTAGGCCCACCTGTCAGTGGCTCATTAACGCCAGCTAAGCATGGCCGTTAACAATTAACCGGGGGTTTACGCCTAATGACGTGGGAGCAGAGCTCCTCTTGGCTGAGCGGCGGCGAGGCCTACTAGCAACGAGGGAAGCCACGGACGTACGGGGAGACTTCCAAAATGGGAAACTCGGCTCCGTGCGCACCCGACGGTGGGCCGAATCGGACTAAGACGGTCTGAAAAGACGCCGGCAGCGAGTTGGGCAGCGGCGGAAATGAGGACGGGTCGCAGCGGCGATTGCATCAATAATAGGTCGATTAAACCACAAGGGAGCTTCTAGGGGTTGTCCGAGGCTCACCGGAGTGGATAGTAGAGCTCGAGGAGGCTTGGAGTGGGCTGGCGACGGTGAGCTCAAACGACGGTGGTGGCTGGTCGGCGCTAGGGAAGATAGGATGGCGAAGCTTCAAATTGCTGGCACGGACAGCTTCCTGAGGTGGCAAGGGTGCTCCGGTCACAAGGAATTGGCCGGGAACCCTCAGGGTCGGCGGCAACTAGAGGTGGCCGGAGTTGGGGGAGAGGCGGTCGCCAGCGAGCTGCAAGGATAAGCCAATTAGGCTGGTTAGTAGCATCCGGGGAAAGGAGCTGGAGGATAGGGACAATGCCGCTTGGGATCCTCCGGAGCGAGCTGGCGACGTGGCGGCCGAAGGAGCTTTCTGGCGGCGGTGAATTTAGCTCAAGGATTGGAGTGGGGGATGGGTGAGACGAGTCTGGCGATCGACGTGGCTTTTATAGCTGCGGGGGAGAGCGGAAAGTGAGAATGGGCGAGGTATGGCGCGGCAATAACTGCCCCTGTAGCGTACTCAAGAGGGGCGGATGTAGCTGGGCTAGGGCGGAGGGAAGGGATGGGGCGCCAAGCACATTCATGGCCGCTCTGAGGAGTGATGAAGCGCGGGGAAGGAGCGATGCTAACCGGGCATTTGTGGCTTGGGTATGACGGCGTGGTGGCGAATCCACGGGGCGGGGCTTACGCATAGCGACGTCGCCGGGTTAGGCGAGAAGGGACATGAACTCAATGCGGCCATTGAAAGCGGTGAGGAATCAATGCTGCGCTTGGCAAGTAATGGCCTGGAGGTGATGGAAAAACTGGGGGCGATTTCGGCAGCTGGCTGCAGCGGCGAACAGAATGGCGACACACAGTGAAGCTATGATGCAGGGGCAGAGGCCTAGGCCTGGCAAAGGCGCCCGGAGATGCAACGGAGCTGCCACTAGGAGGTATGGTGCCTGTGAGGGGAGAGAAAATAGGGGTGGTGGCGTTGCGCGGTGTGTGGGCAACAACAGAACGAAGCGTGGGGAGGAGGAGCGAGGAGGAAGACGAGGGGGCCGGGAAGGCTAGGCCGGCCGAAAGGCCCGGGAGGCTAGGGAAAAAGAAAAAGGGCTAGGCCGAAAAAAAGAAAGAAAGAGGAGGCTGGCCCACTCGGAAAAAAAAAGAGATGCTAAAATTCTTTTTGGGCTGAAGGGAGAAAATAAATTTAGCCAAACAAAAGTGGTTTTTTGGACTGAAATTAAACTCAAGATTTAAGTTTTTGAAATTAATTTTTTTAGCAAGCAACAGCAATTTACCAAGCAAGGTAACAAACCCGAAAATGGGATGTTACAATAACATACCAGCATCTAAAGCCCAGTAGTATCGATGCATACCATGGTTACAATGGGGGTCATACCATTTTTCAAAGGAAATTCAAAGAGGGTTAACAAATAAAATTTTCATACATGTACTAGAAACAATCAATGAGGCACAAGATTATCTTTAAGCTACTAGCCATGACTCCCTTATAATAATACGGCATCCAGCCTACCAATCCGTTCTTAATCCACCATACGCCAAGACCGATAAAATCTATAAAAGAGGTCCTTGGGCTAATTTATACATTTGCCTTGAGCCTTGTTTTGAGTCACGTCAATCCTTATTCATCCTTGTATCCCTTTTCCATGATATCATCAAAATCTAGAACTAAATCTTTCAATCATCTTAACAAACATGTTAGTCCTTAAGTATTGTCGTCATTAATTACCAAAACTATTTTTAAATGTCTACATGCTTCAGCTAGGCTTCTGCTGCCCTACCATGTTGCTGCCACACACAACTCTTTGGCACTGTCACCGCTCTCGCTGCATCGCCATTCGCCATAGGGAACGGAGGAGGATGGTAGGGAGGAAGGTGCCTGCCAGATGAGAAGGAAAGAAGGAGAAGGAGGGAAGGAGAAGAAAGAGGAGGGAATAAGAAGACGGGATCTGGCCAAGGAAAAGAAGAGGAAAGGGAAGAAAGAAGGAAGGGGAGGAGGGAGAGGAATTTTCATGTCCACGCTGGTTTCGTCATTCCAGTGAGTCATTAGATTGTAGGTAAAATTGTCCTAGACTTTTTTCCCCTATTTTAGACTATTATAGATTGGTTTTGAGGTCATGATAGTTCTGGACGGGGAAGATAGGAGGTGTTGGAGGAGAGTTTTAGGTGCCATTGTTTGTTAATTTTTGTTATCCTATATTGTAGTAGAGTTTGTAGATAATTGTTTAAAGTTTCCATAGAGTGCAAGAACACTAGATTTGGTTGAACAGTTTAGAAGTTATAGCCTCATGAAGTCCTATGTCCAGAATTTGGTCGTTGCTGGATACAGTCATAATAATCTACAATTTGGTCCAAGTAGCTAGCCGAATTAAATTGTGAGAATAACTAGAGAAAGGTAGATAAATTCCTATAGATTGCAGAAGTGGTATAATTTATTATGTTTGGATGGGTTGATAAATAGCTATAAAATTATTATATCTGTTATCTACTATAATAGTGTTTGGGGTTAGAAACGAGGGTTTAAATGGATTAATTAGGGTTTTGGCCAACTAAGAAGGTTTATAAAAGTTTGTGTAAGTTCTATAACTTATACTGTTTACTATGTTAAGGCCTCTAAGTTGAAAGTTATGGTATTTAAAGTACCAAGACAATGAGGAGGACTGTCCGGTGAGGAGGGATTTGTTAGATCGTGAAGCATGCAGGAGTGATGCTGTTTATTTGATGTTTTGTATTGTTGTTGTGTTTTGTTGAGACTAGTTATTTATTATAGGAGGAGTAACTTTGGGGTTGGTGTCGACTCCATATCAATTTGTTCCACGTGGTTAAAGGCTTATGCATGATAGAACAATAGATGGTTATTATTATTGTTTTGAGTAATTGGATTTGCTTGCCATGCTACATTTATATACATGAGTATTCTTGCGTATGATGTGGTTGATGAATATGAAAGGACGATGTTAATGGTTATCAATGATGTTGTATATGGTAAATAAATAATGGAAATATTGCATTATGTACATTCACATCATGAAAAGAGAAAATGAGCCATGGTAGTGAATAAGCCATATAGCTAGTCCGAAGTGCTCTTGACTAAGACCTACTTTGGTAGGCACTTCCATTTCATGGAGATAGAGGGTGTGCATCAACGGGTGTTCCCTCAGCTACATCGATGAGTTCAAAAGGTGCATGTGGACATGGTAATGCATTGCATCACATTGCATTATGGTTTATAGATGATAAGAAAAGAAGAGATGGTATTGTAGTAAACATTGGTTGTCATGTATATTGATGCTATTGTTTTATGATGTACTTGCTGAGTTTTGGACTCACTCTTGATTATGTTGTCATTTTAGGTGAATGATGAAGGAGACATGCATAGGGAGAGAGTAGCACACGATCAGTTCATGTACCAACATTCCTATACTTACTACATTTAGATAAATAGTCATTCATTAATAGTGATTTAGTTTATGCAAACTCTTGCAATTGGTTAATAAGTTCATTTAGAATATAAAACTATTAGTATGGTTGCTATCAAACAAAGTAATACTAGTTAGTCATAATAATTGGATTATCTCTATTATTGTCTTTGCTTCGATACAATGTTAAGATTTGTTATATCCACTATCGTCATATTTATGATTAAATGAGAAATTTGTGAAAGCGTGGTCAGTGTACTAATGTTGGAAGTTTGTGAAAGATAGTTTAATTTTGGAAGAAATGGAGTTAGTGGTGATATTCTGGGCCCATGTTGGGCAGGGGTGTTACAAGAATTATGCCATTACCAAGTGTGAATGCTTTGAGAAATACCATTATGGGGTTATTGAAGACCTTTCTGTCCTTACTTTCTTCCTTGTGGCTTATTCCTTTCAAGCAATCCTCTTGTCTAAATGCATGCTGCGACTTCTGAATGCATGCTGTAACCATATGCATGATGCATTTTATTTCATTCTTTGTTTGCCATAACACCGACTAATCAAAATCAAATCAACCTAGCTACTACAATTCAAAACTAGTCGACCCGAGCTTGAGATAGAAAGCAATGCTCTACAGCAAAACCATTTTATCGGTGTGGACTCCTGCACATTAGATTGATTGGTAGATTTCTAGATTTCTATTCTGGTTATTCTGGAGTGACCTAGGCTAGTCACTACCCCCATGTGGATTTCTTTTAAATGTGAATGGATTTCTTTTAAATGTGAATGGTCATAGACTCCCTAATAATAAGGTCCCTCGTTGAAAATGTAACCTAGGAAGGGAACATTCTAGTGGTGAGACGTAAACCGGGAAGGGGGCAGTCATTGTTGCCAGTGTTGAGGTATTTCACCTTGGAGTAGGAGCAAGACTCAGGACTAAGTATTGTAAAAGTATTGTTATGATTTTCTCAGTAACTTGACTACGAAAGTATATAGTGGCCGACAATATGAATTAATCATATCTTATGGATAAAATTATACAATCTCTATAGAGTATTATAATCTATTCAAATAGCCGTATCCATAATCATTACATATTGTATAAAAATATCAAGCTTCCATAGTTTTTATAAAATAATGGTTATTATTTAATGGTGGTTAGGGATGAAAGTATGAGGATATGGTATCTTGGTATAAAAAGTGGAATTCGTTTGGTAATTATGGAATGGAGATGGATTACGAAAGTGAAGGGATTTTGCTCCCCTGATAAACTTGAGTGAAACTAGACACTTTGATTTTAGTTAAAAATGGCTACATTATAGGTTTGGAAATTAATTATAGTATTTACCTTGAAATTTTGCCTTCCGTTAAAAGAACCATAAAATCTTCGCTTGTTAAGCTCTGCATCTATATACTTACATTTGGTATAGGACTTCTTGAGTATTTTTGTACTTATGGTTGTTTAATATGTGGATTTAGATGGTAGAAGCAATGACCCGGTGTATGGATACTTTCATGTCTCCGGTTATGACATTTAAGACGATGGCCAGGACTAGGTTTTGCTCCAGTCGATTACCTGTGGCAAATTGAGGAGACCCTTTTGATTTATTTACTTTTTGCTACTTTATGTGAACAAACCTATTTGGCATGTCAGCCTGTTCTATAATATTAAATAGTCCTTTTCACTTAGACGGACATACGATGTGATATTCACTATTATTATATTATGTAGCTTAGCTACTGATCTAGTGAATAACTCAAAATATACGAATGTCCGGATTACCAAATCCGGATTGCTACAAAAACCCACTGCCTTGCAGAGGACATTCGTGCTGTCCCAGATGCAAAGCCGGACACTTGCGTAGAACAGCATAAAAAACACAGCCTTTACTCATTTTGTAATTTTTGTGCCATTTTACATATGAATAAAAATCTCATGTGAATTGGCTTAAGAAAAAGTAAGCAAAAAATGACGAATGGCTGTTCATTATATGGTAGTTTGTAATCTACAAGCATATGTATGTCATCTTTGCATAATCCATGAGTGCACGCATCAAGTTTTTGTTAGAACGTGAGCAATATTTTAATTTTAAATTTTACTAGGAGGCAAATACAATAAACCAGTGATGCAAAATTTACAACTAACAGCAGACTACTCATCATACTTCAGAATATACGTAAGAAAATATAGTAACAAAGTCGAACGAACGCGCGAACGACTTACTTTTTCGCCTGATGAAGAATGTAGCAACAGCAGCTTGACAGAGTGCGAACGTAGAAGATGCAAGGTGGCGGTCAGCAGATATGCGCTACCCAGAAACCTTATTACCGCCTCATACAGGAACTCTCTGCGACAATGGTTCAGTAATAGCCGCTCTCTCTCCTTCTAGGTGCACGCTAGGAAGAAAGGTTGGCGAAGTTCAGATAGCGCAGTACAACAGCACAAGTTGACAGAAGTAAGAGATTCAGGCAGTGAGGAATTCTCTCTTTCTTATACCTTGGACGTCTCCAAATATATATGGATATGCAAATTATTCTCTAGTAACTGCCTTATTGAACTGAAATAATTCACTGGTAATTGCTCAATTATTCATTGGTAACTACTAACATTTAACTAGTGATTTATCCACTGATAACTGCCTATCATCAAAAACCCAATTAAGCCTTAAATTCAAACGTTTGAATCTCATTCAAACAAAGAGAGTGAGGTGCAGGGTTCAGAAAAATAAAGATGGACTTGGTCTACCAAGTGGCGCGCTACGGTTCACAAGTCAGATGATTTTCACGTGAAAATACGCGAATACGCGCACGCTTGCGTGCGCGTATATATGACTAGACAGAACCCTCCTCATACCATCTGTATCCATATTTAAGGAGTGCTGAGGACTCCACCTTATAAATTGGTCTCCTCTCCTTGTCTTAGCAATATGATACTAAATCATGCATGTTTTAGAATTAAGAAAATAAGTCATAATCAAATGGGCCAATTTCTAACAGTTTTTACCTAGGAGACTACGAAATTCTCAGTTATTAGTTTTGGACGCCCTTCATGCCGCTAACAACGGCGGAATTAAGGATCATTAATCAACTGTAAGAAGATGAAATTCCTAGATCGTGACCATTTGCAGAAAAATGGTACAACTTTTTCTGAGGTTAGACTAATAATTAGGCCGTTAGAAGAACCTAAGAATTTCTTTTGTTTTGAAAAGTAGAAGTTTCCAAATTACTACCAAATCAAGTGTAGACTAAAATATATGTAGGCAGATTCTTACATTTCCAATGTATCTTGTTAGTACGTTCTCAGAAGAAAAAAAATCAGTCGTGCTCTCATATATCAATCACAAAAACACAGTGTTTCCCCCCTGTCCAGCAGGTCGAGCTTCATCAACCATCTCAGTAGCAAGTCTATGACAACATATATGCCAACTATCGAGCATGTCTGGGAGGTGTTGTTTGTCCATTTTCCAATGGCGCCATTGTTCTCAGACTCTCAACTGAGTTTTGGTTGGACATAATACGGTGCCCTTGATGTTCAACTCGGTCATAACCACGGTTCAGCCGATCTGACTTCGGAACGGTACAAAACTACCGATGGATTACCAAAAATTAGGCAGCGAATCTGGTGTCGCTACGACATGGCAGTGCCCTCAGAATGGACAAGTTAGGTGAGTATCAGGGGCTTACGTGTAGTTTCCAAAGACTACGATGGTTAGGTAGGCCATCAGAATTTGGTGAAGGACCCATTTTGATGTTGAAGGCTTGGCTGCCGCAGCCTGCAAGCTCAAGAGTTCTGCTTTTGTCAGTTAGCTCTCCCCGGGTCACAGATACTGCTACTTTCATGGTCCAAACTTCGTTGTGACGTGCAAGTTTCGTCGGCTCACTTTTCCATCGTTGGTTCATAGGGTTCTTGACTTGTATATTTATACTATGAACTGGTTATGTAACACTCCCGCGAGTTACAAATTATTAGTGAGAGTTGGAAGTGTGCAATAAAAGTTTTTACAAGTCAGTAGCGATGTTATTTAAAACATTTATTATGACAAGAAAAATATGAGTTTTGTCACGAAGATGCGATCACGTAGTATACTCTTATAAACTTTACAGATGTATTATGATAAAAAATTAATATAGACTTTACAAGTGTATTGCCACAAAAACTAATGCATGGTCCAATATGCATCTCGGAGATCATGGAAATACAACAAAAGGTGCCAAAAATGTTTTACCAGAGAGAGTATAGATTCAAGATTTTACCTAGGGGTGGCAATTTGCCCGGTGGAGACGGGGGCGGGGGCCAATCTTCCCCACGGGGGAATGGGGGCAGGGGCCACTATTAGTGATATACTCTAGAGGTGATAATAGCACGTCATTGATCCGTAGCTATCTTCCAGATTTCGATCTTACTCGTTCATTTTCTCCACATCGAATGGCAGACACCGGTTTTTCCACCGCTCGACCCTTATTTATTACTCAGCATCTACCACCGGTAGTCACACGCAAGTTCATCCACTATATAGCTTCCTGCATCCTCCCCTCGATGACGCCGATTGACTACCACTGTGAGCTAGTGCCTCCGTTGTGACACCACGGTAGACTGCACAACACACTTTTGTCGTAAGTGTCGTAAGAGTGTCTTGTCCAGTCTCACCATCGTGCCACAAAGGTGGTGCTACCGCCATCCGCTGCATCCAACTTGTTCCTCGACGACGACAACTACCGCCGTGAGCTAGTGCCTCCGTTGTGACACCATGGTAGACTGCACAACACACTCTTGTCGAAAGTGTCATAAGAGTATCTTGTGCAGTCTCACCGTCGTGCCATAAAGGTGGTGCTATCGCCATCTGCTGCATCTAGCTTGTTCCTCGACGACGCCGACTACCGCCGTGAGCTACCGCCATCTGCTGCATCCAGCTTCTACTGTCTGCTAGGATCACTACTTTTTTATATTCTTGCCGTGTTAAAGAGTTGGATTTGTTATCTTGTTATACTGTAATGGTGGATTCTGATCTTAATGGAAATGAAATGTATGTTGTGTTTGCCGCTGTATTTAATTTACTTGTTTTCAAAGGGCATAGGTAACATCATTTCTTGAGGCTAGCTAAAAAACAGAAAAACAATTTAGGTATACAATGAACTATCATAGACGGTTTTATCGTATAAACCATCTATAAAGAACTATCATAGACGGTTCTATATACCAACCGTCTTTGATACTCGCCAATCACAGACGGTTAGTAACTAGAAACGTCTGTGATGTGTGAGTATCACAGACGGTTCTATATACCAACTGTCTTTGATACTCACTCGCCAATCACAGACGGTTAGTAACTAGAACCGTCTGTGATGTGTGAGTATCATAGACGATTTTTTGTTTGAGCCGTCTGTAATAGTTTTCTTCACAGACGGTTCTAGTTACAAACCGAATGTGTTGTCTTTATCACAGACGGCTCACAAACCATCAGTGATAACATCCGATTATCACTAACATAAATACAGACGGTTCAGAAAACCGTCTGTGATGACTGTTCCGAACCGTCTGTGATGACACATTTTGTAGCAGTGGAGATGCATGCTAGAACTAAGGCATCAATAAATAATTTTCACACGCACCCACAAGCATCAAGGAAGAGAGGGGAGACGATCGGATAGGGATGAACAAAGTACTAACGCTGATGAAGAAGAGGAGGCGGCAGCGTCACTGTTGTATCACGATGGTGATACTACACAAGACACTCTTACAATAAGAACGCATTGTGCAGTGAACCATGGTGTCACAACCGGAGGTGGTTGGAGCTTCAATCGGTAGTATGGAGAGAGCTAGCAAGCGGATCGGTTGGAGTGTTTGGGAAGACGTGTGAGGAGGCATATATAAGGGCATTTGGTCGGGTAGCGAAGCTAAAAGGTCGCGACGTCGCTTCAGTTTGAATATAGGGGGATGGTAAAATCGGACGGCAAAATATCATAGACAGTTTTAAAACAAATCTATGATATTACCTCTTCATAGACGGTTTTTAGCACTGCTAGCAATGTTGTAAATAATCTCGTTTTTCACAAGTTTGGTTATAATCGAAGTTGAATTGTGATCGGAATTCATAGTCGAAGCCGAAACAGAGTATTAGTCGAAGTCGGAAACTGAGTCTAGTTTCGTAGTCGAATCTGAGTTAAAGTTGTAGATTTTGGGTATAAAAAGAGGAGTCATGTAATCAGATAAAAGATGAAGCAATTGTGAGAAATAAAGAAGAGAAAAGTAATCCCTGGGCATCGTTAAGAAAACTAGCAGGTGTGGTCGAAGTCGACCTACGACCACGGCAAACATGGTCGTAGGGGCTTACGACCACGGTAAAACTTTAACAGGGGTGGTCGAAAGGTGTTCAACCACGGCAAACCGGAAGAAGGCGCCGTCGGGAGAAGATGCAACCACGGCAGAGAAAGATTGAAGGTGATCGGAAGACGTACGACCGCAGCGAAGGAATCTGAACGTGGTCGTAGAGGCTATCAACCATGTTGAAGGAGGTTGTACGTGGTCGTAGAGGCTATCGACCACGTTGAAGGAGCGCAAAATGTTGTCGTAAGGGTTATCGACAACGGTATAAAAGCTACGACCATGTTGAGAAGTTTACGACCACGCTGTAAAGACTCAAGAAGGCTTCGATCACAACGTGAGTGGTCGGAGGAGGCTGCGACTGCGCCGAGAAGCTCTGAACGTGGTCGAAAAGGGTTTCGACCATGGTGAACAGTGATCGCCAGCATCACTGCTGATCGTATAGGAGTTCGTCATGGTAACTCGAGCGCAGTTGAAGAAAGGGCAGTGCAACGGCAGGGAAAAGAGGTCGAATGGCTACCTGTGTGGTCGTAAGGTAACTGACAGTTATCAAAACCGGTTGTAAGCACTTGGAACCGATCATAACCGATTATAAGCGGTCGTAATCGATCCTGGGAAAGTCGTAAGACTTCCAACACTTGGTATCAGAGCCATGATAGAAACATCGAAGTCTAAGGAGAGTGTGACGATTCAATACCCACTCCTCAGCTCGGACAACTATGCAGTCTGGACGATGAAGATGGGAGTCAACATGTGTGCTCAGGGTGTCTGGAGCGTGGTTGATCCAAAGGAAAAAGACAAGGTCATCGACGACTGGCTAGACAAGATGGCACTGGTCCTAATCTATCAAGTTGTGCCTGACTCAATGATGCGGCAACTGGTCGGCAAGGAGATGGCACGAGAGGCCTAGACGACTCTGCAAACAATGCATGAAGGAGTCGATCAAGTAAAGGAAGTTCGACTTCAAACACTCCGAAGTGAATTTGAAGCTATGAAGATGGGAAAAAATCAGACTGTGGAAGAGTTCTCTGGAAATTTCAACGAAGTCGTAAACAAGATAAAATCTCTCGGTGACGACCTAAAAGACGAGGTGACGGTGAAGAAGTATTTGAGAATTCTGCCGGAGAAGTTCCTTCCAGTCGTGACCACACTCACATACTCACAAGATCTTTCTAAGTTGAAGATAGAAGAGGTAGCCAGGGCGGTCAAAGCTCACGAGCAGCTCTTGAAGAGTTATCAAAATGACAATGGAGAACAGGTGTTACTCGTAAGAGAAGATACAAAGAACTGAGGCACAGACTCGACATCCAGAGGAGGACATGGTCATGGTCGTAACACATCTTTTGGCCGCGACGCGTCCCATGGTCGAGGACAAGGACGAGGCTATACCCCAAGAGGTCGTGTTTCCAATTCGGAAGAGGAGGAAGAGGCGGTCGTGGAGGAGGCGACCACCAGTCCGACAAATAGAACGTCCAATGCTACGAGTGCAAAAAGTTCGGCCATTACGTTGCCGAATGTCGGAGCCACATACAATGCCATAACTGCAAAAAGTATGGACATTATGCAGCGAATTGCAGGAGCAAGAAGAAAGTGGAAAAAGTCAACATCACGCAAGCCTCTGAACATAAAGAACCAACGCTGCTCTTGTCGTTCTGCACTGAAGAAGTACCGAAGCTGGTGCTACTGAATGAAGAGAAAGTCTTTCCAAGTTTGATAGAGAAGGGAGAGCAGACACAAGACTGGTACCTCGACAACGGAGCTAGCAACCATATGACGGGCACACACTCGATGTTTCACGAGTTGAACAAAAATGTGCTCGGTAAAGTATAGTTCGGAGATGGCTCGATGGTTCAGATCAAAGGGAGAGGCTTGATTCTTATGCAGTGTAAGGACGGAAGCTAGAGACGGTATAAATGTTGTAAATAATCTCGTTTTTCACAAGTTTGGTTATAATCTAAGTTGAATTGCGATCGAAATTCATAGTCGAAGCCGAAATAGAGTATTAGTCGAAGTCAAAAACCGAGTCGGGTTTCGTAGTCGAATCCGAGTTAAAGTTGTAGATTTTGGGTATAAAAAGAGAAGTCACGTAATTAGATAAAGATGAAGCAATTGCGAGAAATAAAGAAGAGAAAAGCAATCCTTGAGCATTGTTAAGAAAACTCGCAGCAAACATGGTCGTAGGGGCTTACGACCACGGCAAAACTTCGGTAGGAGTGGTCGAAAGGCGTTCGACCACGGCAATCCGGAAGAAGACGCTGTCGGGAGAAGATACGACCACGTCGGAGAAAGATTGAAGGTGATCGGAAGATGTACAACCGTAGTGAAGGAATCTGAACGTGGTCGTAGAGGCTATCGACCACGTTGAAGGAGGTTTGTACATGGTCGTAAAGGCTATCAACCACGTTGAAGGAGTGCAGAACGTGGCCGTAAGGGTTATCGACCACGACATAAAAGCTACGACCACGTTGAGAAGTTTACGACCACGCTGTAAAGACACGAGAAGGCTTCGATTACAGCATGAGTGGTCGGAGGAGACTGTGACTACGCCGAGAAGCTCTGAATGTGGTCGAAAAGGGTTTCGACCACGGTGAACAGTGATCGCTAGCATCGCTGCGTGATCGTAGAGGAGTTTGACCACGGTAACTCGAGCGCAGTTGAAGAAAGGGCAACGCAACAGCAGGGAAGAGCGGTCGAACGGCTACATATGTGGTCGTACGGTAACAGACAGCAGTCGAAACCGGTCGTAAGCACTTTGGAACCAATCGTAACCGATCGTAAGCGGTCGTAATCGATCCTAGGGAAGTCGTAAGACTTCCAATAAACAAAATAGACGGTTTCTAAACCAAAATTATCTGTGATTATATTTAATATTGACGGTTTTGGTTACTCGTCTATAACAAAGCGTCTAGTATTAGTCTTTGTGTAGTAGTGTGCTTAGACCAAAAGTTGATTGCACAAATACACCATAAAGAGTACTAATTGCATACCATGTACTATATTGCTCCAAGAACTAAATCCCTCTGCATAACAATGGATTTGCATAGAAAATCAGGAGAAATTGCAAAAATCAAGTTTTCTCCGCTCCACAAACAGGAAGGACTTTTCTGATGTACAAAACGGAATACAGCAGGATTTTATTAATGTAAATAATAGAGAATAATTTGATGTAGAATTTAATTCAATGAATTAATACTCGAAGTACCGAGGACGGCTGTGCTGTAATATGGTAGACATATTTATTGAGATCGAGTCACTAAAATTTAATATGTGTGTACATGTTTAACACAATACAGCACAGGACGAGAATAGCTAGGTTTATTTTGCAGAATCGGCTTTGTAGGATGTTGACCCACATGGTCAAATTAGAATTGATTTCGTAAATAATTTAATCGTAGCACATGACTCACACATGTGTACTAGGGACTAATATACTTTAGACTCATAAAACTAACATGTCTAATCGTGATTGGTGACATAGTTCAGAAGTCTCATGGTTACCCGAAAATAAGTAGATCGTTTTGTAACACCTGAAAGTGAAGTTTATAAATAGATCTATACTCTCTAGTCTCATAATGTAATTATAAGTGGCACCATAAAAAATACAAAGAAATAAAATCTAGACAAAAAAACTGCTACAAAATTAATTTAGAATTTGAAAAAACCCCAATATTATTATCAGAGCAAGGCACGCACTGCGTCCTTCTCCGACCTCGGCGCGTACGCGCGCGAAGAAGACTCTCGCCGTGCTTGGCACGCACGGGTCAAAGTCGACGTCAGCTTGACAGCACACTTCCGCCAGGCATCACATCCGGCTGTTCACAAGTTGAACCTGGCGTAACTTCAGATTGATTCACGGATGAGACTTGTTTTATAATTAGCAGTGTATCATCCTTGCTGTTCTAAGATGCGTTGATTTTGTAACCAAAGACGAGGCACATTGTTGATACAATCATGTGCTAAGTTATATTCATATAACTCAGCGCCATTGGCACCTCAACAACAACGACACAGGACGCGCGCGAGACCGCCGTGCGAGGGTAAGGAAAACGCAGAGCGTGTTTTCTCTTCCGATCTCCGCGTGGAAAAGCCAGCGCGGCGTCTCCTGATCTCCTCGCCTCGGTTCGTTCATCAGTCGGCGTGCGGTTTCTTCGTTCGCGTGCAACACCAGCAAAGGCTCACGGTCTTCTTTTAGACTGAAGTTTTATCTTTTAGTTTATAATTTTTAAATTCTATTTATTCACGATGTACAGTACATAGAAAAAATAGTTATATATAATTTTAACTGGTATAACTAAATCTAATACAATATCTACTATAATCTATTTGTAGACTTTATCTAAAAAGACATATCTTTTAAAAACTAGTTACTATACTAGGAAGTGATAAGCTAGAATAAAAGTCAAAAGAACCAGGCCTTTATCTCGCGCGCAGAAAATCAACAGCGGAAGCGGTCTCACGGTCTTCTCTCGCTCTCGTGGCGTCCAGCAAAGGAGCGCCATCACGTGCGGGGCGATCGAGGAGAGGAAATCCACGTCGCGTCTGCGAATATTTTTGTACGGATAATCTATTTTTATTTAAAATTACAGAAATATATCTATGTAAATTTTTTTACAAAATTAAGCTCCAGTCACCTAATGGTTAGACGACTGGAGTCTGTCGCCCAACCCAGCGGCGACACCTGGTGAATCTGCCAACCGTTGGGCGATTAATTGCAGTCGCCCCACAGTTGGGCGACTGGAATCCAATCGTCGAACCGTGTGGCGACTGAGGGTGGGTTAAAAGCGCGGCGCGCTCGGCCGCTATTTTCATTCGCAGCCAGAGCGATCGAGCGAGCGCGAGAGAGGAAGGAGAGGAGAAGAAGTGCGAGAGAGGAAGGAGAGGAGAAGAAGAGAGGAAGAAGGGAAAGAGGAAGGATTTAGTAGGTAATATTTTTGTATGTTATTTTTGCTAGTGTTAGTAAAAACTATAGATGTAGAAAATTTAGTGTAGAAATTTTGTATAGTATTTTTAGTATAGAAAATTTATAGTACACATTTTTAGTATAGAAAATTTGTAGTATACAATTTTTAGTATAGAAAATTTAATTAACGTAATTTTGTATGAAATGTGAGTGTTAGTAAAAATTATAGATATAGAAAATTTAGTATGGATACTTGAGTACAATTTTTAGTATAGAAATTTTAGTATTTGTAGTATACATTTTTTAGTATGGAACATTTCTAGTATAGAAAATTGTAGAAGTAGAAAATTTAGTATGAAAATTTTAGTATTTTTGATATATTAGTGTAGAAATTTAGTGTCAAAATTTTGTATAGTATTTTTGATGTATTATTGTAGAAAATTTAGTGTAGAAATTTAGATGTAGAAAATTTAGTGTCAGAATTTTGTTCAGTATTTTAGATGCATTATTATAGAAAATTTAGTTTACAAATTTAGATGTAGAAAATTTAGTGTCAAAATTTATACGTATTAGAAAAATCAGTAAATATTGAGGGTACAAATTAATCGTGCATGTTCATTGCAGTGGGTTACGACGTGTTTATTTTGTAGGTAACTTAAACTCTTTTTGTAGGTATGGCTCGTGATGGTCGTGACTCCGACTGGCGGTACTCGCTATTGGACGAGCACGTGGACCGCGTGCACCGCGCTTCCCGTCATGTGCCGGCACCGGGGAGCACGGACGAGCCGGCTGAGTTGGGAATTGTTCGGACACGCACACCTCGCGTGGCCCGGGGACTCGACCCCCGTTGGACTGCCAGATTTGCACTACGTCAGCGTTTTAGTGTTGTCGTAAGAACGTTCCGTGCTGACCTTCACTTTGTTTGTAGGCTACGGGATGCCAGGCTACTCCCTCTTGCCCGGATGGTGCAGGCCACGGAGGAGGATAGAACCGCCTTGGCCGCAGGCGGGGACAAGGCGGGCGTGGAGCGATCATGACGCTTCCCGTTTGATCGTTCCCTACTGACGGCTTTGGTGGACCGTTGGCGGCCTGAGACGCACACTTTCCACCTCCCATTCGGGGAGATGACGCCGACCCTATAGGATGTGTCCCTGCTTCTTGGCTTTCCGATCGAGGAGGCACCGCTTCTCACCGAGGCCCCGCCCGCTGGCGCGGACACGCTTGGCAGATTCGAGGGGGTCCTTCCACCAGCCGATGACCACCACATATTCGAAGTGATCAGACCCACGGGCCATCGCTGAGGTGGCTCGCACAGTACCGGGTACGTGGTCTTTACAATCGATCGTGTATTCGAAGCACTAACTTGCGCTATTACATACTAATAACAACTTATTTGTATTCAGGTGGAGCGCATGGATCCACAGGCAGACGATTACCAGGTCTCGCGTCACTTGGAGGCGTATGTGTTGTGGCTATTTGGTTGGGTGCTCTTTACCACCAGCCACAGCAACTCCGTAGATGCGCGTCTTATCGCTCATGCGAGGGCGATTGCGACAATGAGGCCCCTGTGTCACCGGGATCGGCTGCACTTGCCGCGACGCATCGCGGATCGCGCGATGCGTCTTGCGAGGATTAAGGCGAACTCGATACTCGCGGGTTGTCACCTACTACTGCAGTTGTGGTCATTCGAGCGCTTCAGCCTCGGGCCACCTGTGCTAGACGACATGGGTCCGTACGGGCCCGAGATGTATCCGGGGGAAGACATCGACCGGCCGACGATGGGCACTCTTTGGTGTCGTCGACAAGTAAGTATTATCACATTCAACTATTTCCTTCTTATTAACGACGGTCGTACTTAACAACTTATCATTCTTGCAGGTACAGTTCGCGCACATGCAGGTCACGTGTTCGTACCTGCCTTTTGTTGAGCAGTTTGACCGCCTCACAGCCGATGACGTGCGCTGGTACCAGGTGCGGACACGTATCAGGCTCGTACATGTCGTAGACCCCCCACCACACACATCGTCACTCCGACAGACACGTGCCCCGCGCACCTCGCGCGACGCTCACATCGCGGTACGTTACATGTAATTTCAAGATTCCCAAATGACAATGTCGTTTCGATGATGTATCATTTTATTTTATGTCTTTTGTCCAGTGGACGTCGGTTCGTCTTTGTGGACCGAGTCCGCTACAAGATCGGAGAGGGTCGCCATAGGTGCGGAGTTGACCCACAAGGAAAATGTCAGCTTTCTGCGTCGGGTGGAGGCCGGGTGTAGACGTATCGTTAGCCTGCTGTCCTGCAGGAGGCTACCGGCGGTTTCCACACTCACGCCCAGCGCACAGACGCCTCGGCCACCGGTGCCACCCCACCGGCGTGGCACTACTCTAGAGGCTCCACGTGGGCATGTCCTACACCACCTAACCCGGACGAGGCTGGAGGATCTGCCTGGGGACGGCCTCGTACACCGTCAGGCCAGCTGTTCTCGCGTCCTCCGTACATCCCTAGTTTACCCACACAGGGGTGTACTCGACATATGCCCCTTCTCTAGGCGCGATGACCTTCACTAAGGGTACGTATCGTACGATCTCCGTTTTATCGTAATATTTTATATCTGAAACTAACAATATTACTTTCGCATGTCATTTTGAGTCTGAGTCCCGACACGGCCCCACCGCGAGCCTGGAGGATATGGACCAGTACTTCTCCGAGTGGTTCAGGCGGTCGTCTGGGTCTGCACCTCCTGAGATAGCACCAGAGGTTCTCTCCGTGATGCCCTCCCGGCACCGGAGGGCACACACCGAGGTGCACCGACTCCACCACTCGAGGCGGTGCGACATGCTCCTGATCGTTTTACGTTTTCGGAGCGTCGTCACCCGTTGCACCGAAGGACGGCAAAGCGGGGCCGACATGGGCGTGGGGACGGGGCAGGCCAGGGTGACGCCTAATTACACACCATTGTTTCATGTATTGCTTACGTTCTTTATTTACCATGTAAACTTTTTAGTACTGTGTCGTACTTACTTTTACTCATTACCTACGACATCCGAATAGTGCGCATCAAAATATCACTTATCGTCGTATGTATCAGTTATTTTACGGTCAATCGTTCGAAAAAAAATTTGAAAAATTATTTACGCACCTACAACATACAATGAACATAGACTTTTATTACAACTTCAGCAGAATTTTTACCAGTTTAAAACTACAAAATTGACAAAATCTAAAACATTCACGGGGGACGTATCTAGTCGCCGCCCTATTGGGCGACTGCATGAAAATCGCCCAACGGTAGGGCGACTAAATGCAGTCGCTCCAAGGTAGGGCGATAGGTATTGTGTCGTCACTGGGCTGGGTGAAAGGCTCCAGTCGCTCAATGGTTGGACGACTGGAGCCTATTTTTGTAAAAAAAATTCGGCGCGTGTATTTCTGTAATTTCAAATAAAAAATGAATTATCCGTAAAAAAAATTCTCGCGTCTGCTCGGTGATTGCTATGCTCGGAAACTCTGCGGTGGTATCAAATCAAAGCACGACACGTCTGCTCCGTGTTGGATTTTCTTCTCGGTGGCGCACGGATGGAGGAATTTTCGTTCCTCTGGTCATCTACAGGAATTATATTTTGTTCTTAATCTGAAGCGCACAGATGTGGGTATCATATTTTTGTTGAAACGGCAAATACCAGTATTTTTGCTATACCGCTTAGATCTTGTTTAATCTTATATTTAGGATGAATAGAATATGTAGAAAATAATATGCAGTCTAGAATAAGATTTTAGTGAAGTAACACTTATTAAAGTATTTAATCTTGTTAATCGTTTTTTCTCAACTAAGATGTATGATAGCACTTCAATTAATGAGCATCTCAATAAACTCCATATTTCAATAGATGAATTAAAAAATGCTGGCTATTCTTTTTTTGAAGAAGTGCAGGTCATGGTTCTAAACTCTTTGCCAAATTCATGGGAACAATTTAATTTATTTTTCTGTCATTCTGAAAGGATACTCAATATGCGTACTCCGAGACATTATTTGTTTATGGAAGAAGATAGAAAACTCTCAGGGAAAGGAAAGAAATATTCACAATTCTGAGTTACACCTTGGAGAGGAAAATTGTAATAATAAAATGAATTGGCAAAAGAGGAAGCCTAATGGTGATTTGAGAGAAGCTTAACAAGAAACACGATTGGAATGATCATGAAAATTATAACTCAATTCAGAGAAATTATAAGTAAAACAATTTCAAGTGTTACAACTATGGTCAGTATGGGCATTTCAGAGCTGGCCGCAGGAAAAAGAAGAAACATAATGAGCAAAAAAATTAAAACAATCAACCAGTTGAGCATAAAGGCAATTCTTCACCTGACGGTATGTCTAATATTTTTATATATTCTGAATCTTTACTTACTACTATATTTTCAAATTGTTAGGTTATCAATTATGGTACTATATCTCATATTACTAGAGATCATAGAGTTTTTTAATTCTATACAAACAATTCTAAGGGGATATAGGTATGTCATTTTGGGCACTAATGCTAAAGCTGATGTACCTAAAATTAAAAATTATGTCCTAAAACTCTCCAATGAAGGGAAATTATTTTTACAGTAATTTAATTTCTGTTGCTCAATTAGAATCTATTGGTTATGACATACTGTTTGGAAAAGAAAGAGTTAAAATATTGCTTAATGGGAAATTAGTGCATACTGGAACTCGTCATGAAGATTTTTATTTCCTTGATGAACTACCAAATGATGACAATAATTGATTGGTTAGTTGGTGAAAATAACTCAATAGTGAGGAATACTAATGATAGGAACACATGCTCAGAATTTTATATATGGCATTTACGACTTGATTACATATCCCAAAACAGAATTAAGAGGCTTATTAATTCTAGAATTTTGCACTTTAAGTGAAAGAATTTTGGTATTTTGTGAGGCATGTATAATGGGTAAAATGACTCGTGCACCTTTTTCTAAAGATGGAAAGATCTAATGAGTCTCTTGCTATTATTCATTCTGATATTTATGGTGAGATGGTCACTCCAACTAGAGGTTAAAAGTTTTATTTTATCACATTCATTAATGATTATTCTATATTTAGTTATGTGTATCTTCTTAAACATAAGTCGAAAGAATTTGATATGTTCAATATATTTAAAACTGAAGTGAAAAATCAATTGAATAGAAAGATAAAAGTTTTGAGAACTGATCATGGAAAATAAACTTCAGGAATATTAAATGATTTTTGCAAAGAGTATGGAATTATTCATCATTATATCATACCTTACACTCCGTAACAAAATAGTGTTGCTGAGCGAAGGAATAGAATATTTATAGGTATGGTTAGGTTTGTGATGGCTTATTCAAATATCCCTTTGTCTTTTTGTGGGAAGCTTTATATATTGCTATTTATTTATTAAATCATTCGTCATCTAACTAGTTATGTTCTAACTCTAGAAAAGCCTTGTTTAACTTGATGGCTATATTCACCTTGACAAGCCTTAGCTATAAATTACTACAAAACTTACCATGGTAGATTAGGAACTCAAATGTTTTACACTACGAAGTATTTTGGCATTTTGCAGATAGATTTATAAAATTATATTAGGGTTAAGGATGAATCATGAAAAACCACTCGATGGTTGGAGACCACGACCTTACCCTAGTGCAGTGTTGTGGTGCACTAGGTTATTAGTTTGCAGATGGCTGTCTCATCGGTGAAAAGTAAAGACTATAACATTATGCTGAGTAAAGAACATAGTGATCGCTCAACCATAAGTTTTAACTTGTCAAATATTGTTTAGTAGCTACTCAAATAAATTGAATATCTACTAGGGGTATGTTGTTCCTGGAAGGGAATGGCCCGCAAACAACGGGGTGGTTTGGAAGAGAAGTCTTCCATACTTAACAACGGTAGGTCCAACCAGGTCGATTGCTAATTCCACTATTAGGAATCCCGATACTGTGAGGTCCATAACCTATCGGATAGAGGCTAAAAAGTGGAGAGTAGTGAAAGACCTTGTTTTCTCAATTCAGTCACACGCTAACTGTTATATGTCCATTATATGACATTGAGAGTTTAAGAAAACTTGTGGGTAAAGCTAAGCAATACTTCAGAGTATAATAAATGGTATTCGAATACGCCGTGCTCTCGGTTAATGGAGCTATATTTCATGGGTGATTCCAACAACAAGGCATAATTAGAATTTGGAGAATTTTGATATGGAAATTGTGTATAACAAAACCCTCATGTTAATTAAGTATTGTTTTATTGTTTGAAAATGTATAGCTCTTTACTAGCAAACTTACATCCACTACTACATTACAACCTGTGACTATTTCTTTGAATTCCTTGTATATTAGTTATATAGTCTTTCCATGTAGTTTGCTGAGTACCTAGTGTAGTTAATATTGCTTTATTTCCATCAAAGCAGATATCAGAAGAAGAAATGATGCTTCAACTTTTGTGTTAGGGTTATGATCCCACTCAAGCATTCCAATGGGGATTTCTTTGGATCTTTTGAATGTAAATTAAGTATTGGGTTTGGACGCCCGTATAGTTTCTAAAGTTGACCGTTAAGTCATATTATAAACAAAGTAACCTTTCTTAAATAATTGCGAGTAAATATGATACTCTTTTCATCCGCAGCGAACTCTTAGCTTGTGAGGGGAGGTACGACGGCTCTATTCCTAAAAATGGGGGCCATTACATGCATGTGCCCAAAAGATGTAGATACATACTAAAGTGTGGTGGGGTAGATCACATCTACTCATTAATACAAACGTTAGATAAGTACCCAAAAAATCTAATAAACACGGATGGTGCGATTTGAGCCCATGAAAATAGGTGCAGCACCGGCTATGCACAAACGACTGTTGCCCACTTCTCAACAATTGAGGGGAGAAATGAAGCCTAGCCTACATTTGCACGCCATACATGACTTATCCATGCATTGGGAAATGGGAGCTAAAAACGCATGCATGAATAAAAGGAACTAAACCGAGTTGCAGCTAAGCCATTGCTCTAGTAAGGTCCACCGCATGGAGACGTGTAGAATGGGAGAGCCAGAAATGTATACATCTCGGAAGCAGCGTCATGTGGAATATTCAAAAACCAGTTAGAACCACATGGGAATTGCTAGGCTAGCTTAGCCTGCCCCTGCAAATATATGCACCCCAAACCTTGGGCTTGAAAAAATGCTACGACAATTGAAAGGTCTATAGAGACGTACCCGCCAAATATAAGCAGGTCATACAAAGAGAGAAGTAGAGTGGGAGGACGAGAGGAGATGCCAGTGACCAGAGATTTAGCGGGGGAGGGGATGAGTACCGAAGCGTCATCGCCGCCGGCAGTGAAGGGCGTGGCGAGGACGCTGGCGCAGCACCACCCGGCGGTGGTCGGCTTCCTGTTCGGTTTGTTCCTCGTCCTGCTGCTCTACACCACCATGTCTGGCCAGTTCGGGTCCAGAGGTGCCATTGGTTAGTAGTGCTTGCTCTTCTATTTCTTCCTCTGCGGTTGTGCATGTTTAATCGCCACTCGCTCGGTACAACCTTATCGTTTTTGTCAATCATCACAACGTATTTCTTTGTTTTTGTTTCTTCTATATATCTCAAGGCTTGATACCACTAATGTTGGAATTCTGCAGCCGGTTTCTCTTCATGTCTTCATGGCTAAACGCCATTGATAATTTCTTGCTTTTGTTTAATTACCACATCTGTTTCCTTCTTTGGCCCGGCCCCAAGGGTAGACTCGGCGACGTGTTCCTTCGAAATTCTCTCTCTACATTAACTATTTTTCGTCCTACTCTAAATAAAGTAAGAATACGAAAAAAAATCATAAGATAAAAATACTTTTCTAAATAGAAAATAAGTATAGTGCATTAGTCCACTGGTAAATTTATTCAGGAATATGCGTGTGGAAAGACAAATGCGTGTTTGACTAGCCACTTCTCTTTTATTTTTTCCTGACATCACACGAGCATGTTTTTTCTCCTTTGTGAAGTCAGTGCCGATCAGACTACATAATAGCCAGTTTGTTGTTTGTACGTGCAGTCGTTCTACAGTCCACGCCGGCCGTGCATACCGATCAAAACGCCAGGACGACTTCTCCGGCGTCCGTGCCGAACAATTCGACTCAAGGTACTTCACGATGACGTGTTTAATTAACCCTCGTTGCTACTTTGCTAGTTAAATGCTCGATCGAAATTACTTCAGAATTTTTCTCTGAGCTTTGTATTGGAATTATTTACGTGCATAATTACAGTGCTGTTTACTGAATGCGAGAGAACCAAACTCCTTGGCCCACATCACTTGTAGCTTAGTGTGTCGCGTCGTGATCAGTTTTTTTTCGATCATAAGAAGATGCACATTAATCAAAATTTTTTAATTACAAGCAAGACGCACCCACAACACCACGCAAGCACAAATGAATACGTTCTCTTAGCATACGCCTATAAAAAGATGAAGGTCAGGAATAAATTTATGACCTTATAAAATTTCTACTAAAAGTACACTTATATATACATAAAAATAAACATCAGAATTTAAACTCTACTGAGTGAGATCGTATGGGCCTGTTTGGCAGGCAAGAAGCCAGACGGCTTTTAGCTTCTGCTATAATACCTAACTTTTAAATAGAGTATTTTCTTAAGTCGGGATCTACAAGTTAAACGTAATACATGTTAAAAGCCTAACATCTATACCAGCCAAAATCGTAAGTGAGTATCAGTCTCTTCGTAAACTGTACCGTAAATAGCCAAAATTCAAAAATTTCAACCAAAAACCATAAGTCACAGCAAAAAAAAAAAATAGACCCTGTACCTACAGCTCCACTACCTACCAAAAGTCGGGTTACGAAGGCCTAACGGTACACGATGGGGACGAGTTTCGCTTACATGCATATGGGCAGGAATGGCGTTGATGGATGAATACTGATAGAATCAAAACAATGTCCTCTCAAAAAATAAATGAAAAATTCTTACAGGTGGTTCCAGTTAGGATGCATGCTTGCTTGTTAACAACGAGTCAAGTTGGTCATGGATAGAGCTGAGACTTAGGTCGTGCCGTGCCGGCACGGTCTAAGCTCATCGTGCTTCGTGCCGCTTCGTGCCGTGCCGGCTCGGCCCAGTCATGTCATCGTGTCATACCGTACCGGCCCGTGTTGTCTCCGACCAGGCCCAAGCACGGCCCAAAGCTCACCGTGCCAGCATTCGTGCCGTGCCAGCCCAAACCCAGCCCGAAATTCTATACGCGAAGGCGGTGACGACGGTCGTCATCTTCCTTTCTCTCGCATCTACTCGCTTAAAACTAGTTGAAATAATTGAATTAATTGCATAAAAACATGGGCACGCAATGACATAAATATTTCGGGAAAAGTGGAATTTCTTTGATATTTTAGAAATACAATGTTACTGCATCGTTAAAAACCTTACGCCCTAGAGTGGGGTTTCCCGAGTAAGGAAAAGAGTACAGTAACAACATATGTATATACTAACTATTACAACATACGTACATAATATCTACTCGGCAATGTCTAGGTCAGCATACGCTTGTACGATTTCGGGATCCTCCAGTTGATGTTATTCCTGCTCTTTTGCTAATTCCCAGTCTTTGGCACATGTGATTGCCTTCACCATCCTGGGCGTAAGGGATGATCTTCTCTCTTCTATTATTCTCCCTACCGTACTGAATGTCGTTTCTGAAGAGACGATGGATACTGGCACCAAGAGAACATCTCGTGCGAAATGTGGCATCACAGGAAAGATCCGCTTGTTGTTCTTTTACCACTCGAGCAAGTCTATCTTGCCTCCATCAGTAAGATCAGGATCAATGTTTGCAAAATCATGCTCTAAATAGTGGTTCAACTCCGAGACATAATTCCACTTGGAGGCCGCCTGAGACTGAGAGGACGAAGAAGTAGACTTGCCCTTTAGCTTCTTCCACAAATATGATGCCATGCTTGTCTTTCTATGTTGCGTCTGTTGTGAGGCCTCCGATCTTCTGCTGCTACCAAACTTATCATGATACAAACGGAAAACACGGAAAAGCTCATCTTTCACATGTGCGAAAGATTCTGAATAATCTAGGCCAAGACATTCACCTATCCCCTCCATACCTATCTCAGAACCGCCAACTTTTTGTAGGATCAAAAATAATAGCAAAACAATATAAGTGTGAAAGAGAACCAAAATATTTTTAAAAAAATTTCTTCCATTGCAACGACGGCATGGCTTAAAAGAACATCGTCCCTAGATTTGTAGTGGCGGTTCAAGTGTCATGTCCCTACAGCTGTACGAGCACTTAAATTAGCATTACAATAATTACAAGTTGCGATATCTACCGTTTCACCGTCTCGGATTTCCTAGCTCCAGGTCATGTGCTTCCAGCAATCCGCCCTTCGTGTAGACCCGCCCTGGACTCTGGATTCTGTTGTCCCCATTGACTCTGGACCGCCCTGGTACTCCTCGTAGCCCTCTGTACCGTCCATATGACGGTCATCCATGCCGTAATCTCCCATACTTGGCGAGAGCTGACGAGCATCAATGGGGGGCGGAGGAGGACTAGGGGAACGATGGCGAGAGCTTACACTAAGTCGTCCCGCCTCCTCCTCCACCTTCCGCGCCGCCGAGGTGACAACCTCCAACCGGATTCGGCCGAGGTGACGACAGCGCTGTCGGCGGCACAGATGCTGAGTTTCCGACGGTGGTGTGCTAGTGTGTATGCTTGTATAGTTGTATGTGTGCTTGTGTGATTGTGCTGCCATGTTCTACTGTTCTGCTGCCCCTTCATCTTCCCGAGTCCCGACTTCCCGCCATGCCGCCAATGCCCGCCGCCGCCAGGCCGCCAGCCCTCGCGCCCGCCGTCTTGTCGTGCGCCGTGCCCGCCGCCCACCGCATCGCCGTGCCACCCGACGTGCCGTGCCGGCCCGAGCACGGTACGATTTGCCATGCCGTGCCGCCCACCATGCTAGATGTTCAGGCCCGGCCCGGCTCACCATTCGTGCCGGACCGGACCATGCTTGAGCCGTGTCGGGTCGATCGTGCTTTGAACTAACCCAAAAAAAACACGGCCTAAGTCTTAGCGCTAGTCACGGACCAAGAAGCTTGTTACTGCCATTACATGACGTACTGGTGTCTTAATTAGCTTTCTACTTTCCACAACCTCGAAAATGCAATCGCTATTTTTTTTAAAAAAAAATGCAATCACAAAATTTTACGCAGGCTAATAGAAGTTATAATGAGCAGGGGGAAAAAATATCGGCATCGCCCTGCTGAGATTTCTGTTCAACGCTGGTAGCCAGCCGAAAATTTTGAATTCAAATTTAATTTTTCTTTAATTTTTGAATTTATGTGAAATAGATATAAAAACAATAGAGATGAACTAGACAGTGAATTATAGATGAAAATATAGATGAGATATAGTGGATTTTTCATAAATCAAGTTTGAATGTGGGCCCATCACTAATATTGGCTGGTGTTTTGCATGTCTGAGGAGGTCGAGAAAACCGATTACCGGTCAAAACCGCCCGTAACCGGCCAAGATTGTTTTCCCTGAACATAGTTCTGGCGACTCACAGTTGCATTTTTCTACTATCGTTATGAATGTGCATAGCTTAACTTTATAGTTTTCTTTCATCATTTGGTTGCCACAAGAATAATTTGTCAAGTGGTCCTCCCCGCACACTCTTTCCGTGCTATATATACCAAAGTCCAGAGGTACTTGAAACTGATTGGTGCATATGACTGATATCGACATCTCCTCAACAAAACAAAGAGGACAACAAAAAATTGCCTGTTCGCCAAATGCCAACAGATAAAAACAAGAAAATATAATATAGAAAAGGTGATGTGGCCAAGAGAGGAAACACTACTTTGATTTGTGCTTCACCACTGTAAACTAAAGCTACAGAGAAACAAAACTTGGTCAAGAGAGGAGAGGAAGGCCGGTCAAGAGGAGAGAAGTGAGGCGCATGAGAAGGCATCAGCAGCATTCGACCAAGGTGAGAGGAGGTCTTGTGAGGTGCGTAAGAATCAGAGCACATGGGCTTGGGCCGAGCGTGCTGAGAGACTAAATCAAGATAAATACATAGAAGGCAAGTGTGTGTGACAAGAAAAGGCCGAGCTAGGGAACAAACAAGCCACAAGAATTATTTCTTGTGCATAAAGAAAGAAAGCTCCATTCGAATAGAGCTCCCAATCCGAGTGGGACTCATCTGGGTAGGACTCATGTCGTGTGCAACCAAGCCAAGTGTTTGGTCGTGTGAGATAAGGAGACCGACTCAACCATGAGAAGGAACATGTGAGGAAGCTGTGCAAGATAGAGGTGGAGCCAGAAATAGAAAGGAAAGATGAGCCAGAAATTCAAGTTGGTTTGGGAAGCTAGGAAGAAACCGAACCAAGTCTTCTCATGGGATTCCACGTAGGAGCAATTTGGGTCCGAATTTCTCCTTAAAACGAATTCAAATTGCAAATGTAATTTGATTTTTTTTTGTTCACATTATAGAGTTCTAGTTATATACTAGGAGAAGGATACAGATGATATAGATTGTTTCGGTCTTAAGCCAGAAGTTGTACGAGTGTTTGTGTTTGGTTTGGTTTGGAACTGTGCATGAGTCTTTGTTTGGCCGCACCCTTGTGGTGCCAATATAAGGCCAAGGGCTTAGCCCAATAGATCCTTAGATTAGATTGAATGGAATAAACACCAGAAAAACCATGGCGGTTTATGGCGCAAATTGTGTGCCTACATGATTTTCTTGATTATGGTTTGAGAGGATTTTGCCGATCGAGAGCTAAAGTTATGGAGTTGTGAAATCGAATCTACATGATTCAACCTTGCAAATTCGTGAACGCTCTTGCTCACGGTTTGGGAGGATCTGATTGGGTGCTTCTCAGCAATCTCACTGATTTGCACGTTGCGACTTGGTATCTATCTACATCCAAGGTGAAGGAAGGATATGAAGGGTTGCCGAACCCTAATCTCATCTATTACTGCAAGAGGAGAAGAGAAGAGATGGATTCGGTTGCTATCCATTGGCCGGAACCCTAGCTCTTCAAGTGGCACAAGGAGAGACATCATCATCTTTAGTGCTAGTCGCAAGGAGGAAGGGTACAACCGAAACCCTAGCCCTTGTTTTGTTGGCCACAGTAAGGAGGAAGATCACCTAAAGCATAGCCGCAAGGGAAGAAGGAAAACACACTGTTGATTATACCGTGAAGATCAGACCACCCTACGCATCAGCTAGTTTACTAGTTGGACAGTTGGCCTTTATACATGAAGTTTCATGTTGATTGATCCAATTGGGTCAGATCCAAAGGCACAACATATAAACAACAAGTCAGTACAGTATATACTAGTTGCGCCACAAATAATTGTAGGTACATTGGTTCATGTTACATATACGTAGCTACTCCCTCGATTCCTAAATAAACTCTATGATTTCCACAATATCCATCAAGGTTTGATCACCGGTTCTTAGTGCTTACAATACACTTCCTCCGTCTAAGCTTATAAGGCATATTTCTTCTTAGCACATAGGTCAAAGAGATAATGCAAATAGTTATATTATTTCTAATTATTATCTCTAAGCACTTTATTCAATGCATGCATGTAGAGAATATCAAATAAAGCTACATATTTATTAGGTATATAAAGAGAACTTCACATTAATCTTGCATTAGAATATGAAATATATCTTATATTTATGGACAATACTATTAAAAAATACGTCCTATAAACTTAGGTCGACGGTACATTTTTGGATGTTAACACTCTAACTTATCATGTGAACAATTGGATGATAATGAGCGAATGCATGGGAATCATTATACACATGATTTCTCAATCTGAGGGTTCGTTCACCCCCCTTATTAAAATCCTCATACTTGCACTAGTTGCAATTTTACAACATATATGCATCTTGAAGTTTGATACCCTTGGTCTCAAATGAAGATGCCATGTCATCTAAAAAATGAATATGCGAGTGGGTCAACATACTTCATGGGAACTAGTGATCATCAATCTCTATTTCTCCTATTTAAAGCTCCATGTGCTTCATGGTCTTGACGTAACACTGAGGCTTCATGTGCTTCAGCAACGAGTTTGTTGACATGGAAGTTCGATTCTCCCGTGAAAAATTAGGTGGTCGAGTAGCATTTTGCTGGGAGTGTACTTGTTATGATTCAACATGTACACAAACATTAAGGTCGATTTTGCATTACTGTGTGTTATAGTGAGCTATGTCTCGGAATATAGTTATTATACTTAAAAGATGGTGCAATACCAAATGCGCCTGAACAGTACCAAGTGATTCCAAGTTTGCTCTGTTGATCATATATTTGCAAGAGTTATACGTAAAGCTGACAGCTGCGGTACATCTGGTAGGGAATAATACGGAGCAAGATAACGGGCAGAGAAACGATGTACCTAAGAAGATGGGGGGGAAACGTGTCCAAGGCAATGTACATGGAACCGACAAAAATAACCGGACTGAAGCCAAATTCGGTAATTAGGCCTTTCTCCACCAAACTCATCGATGTTTAGTTGAGTTACATTCACATCTCTATCGTCCATTTTCTTTTATATTTTACTGATTGACCAACTGTTAATTAGATAACGTGCAAGGGAAAAATACAGAGCAGTCAGGTCAATCAGTGGAAGATGCAAACGACAAGATGGAGGAAGAGCTTATCCGGCAGGAAATCGATCAAGACGGCCAGAAGAATGAGACCAACAACAAACATGGTTAGTTGTGCTTCCACCAGGAATTTCGCTATGAAAGCCAATTTGCTGCGCATTATCCTTAATCTCAGGCTCTCAGCCATTGATTTTTACTATTGGACAGCCCTGAACTTATACAACGTCATTGAACAACGCAAGCATTGTGTTCTACTTACTAATACTACTCCCATCAACCACAAATACATGTCATTTTGGATATTAACACGATCTCCAAAACAATGCTTTGGTTACTAATTTTTATTGTAATATATTTATAAAACACAATAAAAATATGATATTATAAAAGTATTTTTCGAATAAATCTGTACATATGATTTTTATCGATCTAATCTAAATATTTAAAAATATATTGATAATCAAAGTTCCAAAATTTTGACTTGCACATATTTCGAAATGATGTGTATTTGTGACCGAAGGGAATAATCCATATGCGTGCGCATTCATCAACTGAATCAGTAAACTTTGGCTGCAGGTGCTCCGCGCAAGCCAATCTGCGACCTTTCCGACCCCAGGTACGACATGTGCGAGATCTCCGGCGACGCACGGACCATCGGCAACAACCGTACCGTCCTCTACGTTCCGCCTATCGGCGAGCTTGGCGCCGACAGCCAGGAATGGAGCATCCGGGACCAGTCCCGCAAGTACCTGGAATACATCAACAAGGTGACGGTCAAGTCCCTGAATGCCTCCCAGGTGGCGCCGGAGTGCACCTCCCGGCACTCCGTCCCGGCCGTCGTATTCGCCATGAATGGGCTCACGTCCAACCTGTGGCACGACTTCAGCGACGTGCTAATCCCGCTCTTCATCACCACCCGCGCCTTCGACGGCGAGATTCAGTTCCTCGTGTCCGACCTCCAACCGTGGTTCGTGGACAAGTATCGGGTCATCCTAAGGAACCTGTCCCGCTACGACATCATCGACTTTAACCAGGACGGCGGCGTCCGGTGCTACCCGCACATCATTGTCGGCCTTCGCAGCCACCGCGACCTCGGCATCGACCCGGCCCGCGCGCCTCGGAACTACACCATGCTAGACTTCCGGCTGCATATCCGGGACATCTACTCGCTGCCGCCCGCCGGCGTGGACATTCCGTACAGGGAGGTCAATAACGCAGCCGGCACCGGCACCACGGAGCAACGGAAGCCGCGGCTCATGCTCATCAACCGCGGCCGGACGAGGAAGTTCGTCAACTTCCCGGAGATCACCGCGGCGGTCCAGGCCGCTGGGTTCGAGGTGCTCCCCATGGAGCCGCGCCGTGACCTCAGCATTGAGGAGTTCTCCCGGGTCGTCGACTCGTGCGACGTGCTCATGGGCGCTCACGGGGCTGGGTTGACCAACTTCTTCTTTCTCCGCACCAACGCGGTGATGCTACAGGTGGTGCCGTGGGGGCACATGGAGCATCCATCCATGGTGTTCTTCGGTGGACCGGCGAGGGAGATGAGGCTGCGCGACGTCGAGTACAGCATCGCCGCCGAGGAGAGCACGCTCTACGAGAAGTACGGGAAGGACCACCCTGCTGTACGTGACCCAGAGTCCATACACAAGCAGGGGTGGCAGCTCGGCATGAGGTACTACTGGCTGGAGCAGGACATCAGGCTCAACGTCACCAGATTTGCTCCCACGCTGCAGCAGGTGCTCCGGATGCTCAGGGAATAGGGGAAAGGAAATATGAGATGCTTAGAGATGTATAGAATCATTTTTTTTTACATTCGTTGTTGGAAACTCTGTTGGAAATTTGCCTCCGGTTGTAGGTTGCAGCGGCGACTTGATGCTTAAACTAATAAAACAATGTACTCCATAAAGCAAATACAAGAAATTTGAGAATCGTAGTTTGGGGTGGACTTTCTAGGAGGTTTTACTACTGTTGGGAGAGAGGGCTGCTCATGTCATTTAGTGTTACGTTCCTACTTCCAACAACACTTGGATACAAATTGCACAAGTAATTTAGGAAGATTGGAGGAGCATTTGGGAAGGATTTGAGAAGAAGAGGGATACAAAGAGAAGAGATAGAGAGGGAGTAATTAGGAATTTTCTTCACGTCGGGTTCTTTCTACAAGCCATCGAGCTTTTGTATTTTTAGCTCTCTCCTCTACCAGAGGGTCCTCGGCCATCACTGTACCATATACCAACCAGATGATAGCAGCGTCAGCAACGGCATTGGCGCAGAGTCTGGAGCGGACGGGACATCTCGAGCACGCGCGGTAATCGGCTGCATCGAGGTGCACGAGGTGCGGGCGGCGTGGCGAGTCCGCCGCGGTGCGGCGCCGCGGGGAGGGAAAAGAGGGTGACAGAGAGAAGGGGAGCGGGCGCACGGTCGTGGGGCTTCGTCGTGATCGCGGGTGGCGCGAAGCGGCGCGGTCCATGGCGACGGCTGTGGCCGGTGCTAAGGCTCGGCGTGGCGTGGCGGACGCGCGCGGGAGCGCGCTCTGGTCCGCTGCTGCTAGGGGTGCAATCGGATCGGATTCGGACGGATATTGCTTATACCATATCCTAACCCATATTTTTTTCTCGGATTCGGGGTCGGATACGGTAAAACCGGATACGAATACGAATTCGGAGTATTCGGAATTTCGAATACAGTGCCGCCGAAACGGATACTTGACGGTTTCAGATCAAAAACGGATAATGTAGACGGATAGTACGTGCATACGGAAAGGAACATATGCTAAACCATACCACCATCACTTCAAGCCTTAAACTGTTAAACATAAGTATATAATAGTAATTATAATTCATCAGCCGGAGATGGTGTGGCATTTCCCCCAAAATTGCCCATTGAGGTGCGACGTTTCAAGATGAATCTTGATTCTTGATGGACAACATTTTCTTTTTCTAGGCTAAAGAAATTTTACTAAATTAAGGTAGAGACAATAGACAATTAGGGATAATAGAGTTTTGACAGATTTACCTGTTCATTTACTGAAGCATGCCAAAGTTCATCGTTTAATAATACTCTGATTACATGTTTTTCATTCCATTACTTAGGAAGAGTGATCTTAATGAGCAAATTTTGGATTTCAGTTGCACAAGCAGTAGAAATAGAAATAAAACACTGTTTTAGTATTTGTATATTTATAGTTGCCACAACTGAATGTCATATTCCTTTTAGAGAACTTAAGCTTGCACGATCCAGGAAAACTTTCTATACACTGCACACCTCAACCAACCAACATGACAAAAAAACCAATACTAGCAAAATTAAAGCTGAATTCTTAGCTCTTACCAGATATCCGACCAAATATCTGACCGGATATCCAACCGGATAATTATCCGGTATCCGAATACCGATACTATTCGGTCGGATAATAACTCTCCTGAATCTGAATCCGACATGAATTATCCAAATCCGAATCCGACCGGATACCAAATTCCCTTCCCGAATTCGGTACCGATCGGTCAGGATTAACCCAACCCATTTGCGCCCCTAGCTGTTGCGCTGAGCAGATCAGAGCAGCGGAGGAAGAGAAGAGAGGAAGTGAGACGCTGGGAGGCTGGGCAGTGGGCCAGGGGTCCCACGGGCAGGGAGAGAGATGTGGTGCTTTATTAAGTTTTTGAAGGGAAAAGAAATAGGGAAACGCAAATAAATTCAGAAAATGCAAATTTCGAACTCAGCAAATTTTGAATTTAAGACGTTTGACATCACAGTTGAAAGTTTTAAAATGTATGTTTTCAATTGTTTTTCCAAATCACGAGTATAAAAGATTTGTATTAACTTTTGAGAATTTTGAGCTTTACTTAAAGTTTATAGAAATTTGGATTTGGTATTAGGTTTTGGTTATTTGCAAAATTGGCAGTGTGGCACTATTGCTTTTAAATTTTCAAAATTTCAGACGTCAAATGCCTTCTCAATTTTTTTGTTCAAATTTTTTGGATGTTAGTAATTGTTAATAGGTTTTAAGCATTTAGGAATTTTGGGGATGTTACACTATCCGAATTTTGTTAATGTTTTATTAAATTATTTGGTCAGCTGCATATTTATCTACAACAGCACAACCCAACATATACCAAAAATGCAGAAATGCATTAGTGAATTCGCTCCGACATATACATTGAACTCATCCACTCCAGTCTCCCTGATGGGTCCTTAGTGCACAGGCCAACATTAGAACATCAGCTTACAGCTTCATGATAAGGGCTCTTAACAATGCCACATCGCCAATGACATCAATTGTTCTTGCGCTTGATCCGTATATAACTTGATGCTTTGCCGAGCGCCATAAGCTTGTCATTGAAAAACATGACAAAAGGTACCAGTAAAGCCACATTCTTCTCAACTTATAGCTTTCTCAAACAAACAAACAAACAGAACAGCTTCTCCGCTACCTTTTCAAAATAGCTTATCGACTTTTCAAAATGGCTTATCGACATTTGATTATCTACACAAGTGTTTGCTCTAGGGACAAGAACCATCGACCGCAACCATAAACCATCAACCGTACTAAAAAAGAACATACCTTAATTTTCAGCAATTTGTACAGACTGCTGACGTCGTGAGCCAGTGACGCATCATCAAATGCTGCTGCTTGGAGCATCATAGTGAATTGGTGATCAAAGTAGTTAACAAAGATACGTAAAATATGTGATGTAATGGCCATAACTTGAGATACCTGCACCCAGGTCCGTACATACAATAATAGTAATAACCGATTAGTATGTAATCATATTGATCACAACTGATAAAAGTGCTAGTTCTCTCCGGCGTTGCCGTGGAGCTAGGTGAACACTATAAACATTCACCGTGACTTAGGAAGAGGAAGAGAAGACGACGGAGAGAAGAGAGGAGGTGAGGCGGCAAGAAGAGAAGGCACCAGGGAGGAGATAATAGAGGTATGTATGCATGTTGGATACATATATGCACATAGACATGTATAATGTTGCGACTCGCCGTGGCGTCCAGGCCGTGGTCGCCAACTACACCGTGACAACCATGCTCCAAACTGTACCTTCTACGTCTTGGAAAACGATGTTGCAGGCAAGAACCACTGTACTACAAAACATGTTCAGGGTTGCAGGTCTAATTTTTGAAGCCAAGCTTAGGCAAATTCATAGCACAACATTTTAGCACAAAACAACAACAAAATTGTTCTATGGCTCAAATCAGTAACCAATATTAGTCTGCACATGGTACAGCAGATGAGGTTCAGTACAACATAAAGCATCAGAACAAATTTTTTTTAACATCATAACTGAGAAGATAACAAGCATACAGCCTTCCTGGTGGGTGGTGTCTGCAATAATACTTGCACAATTGTACTGTGATGATTTGAGAATTGAGGTTATTTTAAAGCAGCACTGCGTGAACATGCAGTTCCCAATGTGAATATTGATGATGTCCACATGCACAGAATATCTGCCCATAAGAATGGAAGCATGAAACAGTTGAGTGTGGAAGCTTGCAAACATTTGATATCTATTTTCTGCTCAAATGGGATGCTCCGCACTCCTTGTATCCTTCAAAAGGAAAGGTGCTAGCACATTAAAAGCATGTTTGGTGAAGAAATTCCATATGGGGATGATCGGAGACGGATGTATAGTGCACCATCCAATCCCAGGGATTTTAAAATGGCCTGTTTGAGCCATTAGAGCTAGTTTGGATAGGCAGGGGCCCTTCGGATGGGTGGGGATTTGAGTTCAATTTCCCTGCTCATTCGAAGGGATTGAGCCTAATTCCCAGCCAACCAAAGAAGCCCTGATCGGGATGGGGATCTATATGCTGTAGCAACGGGCTCAAGTGGGGATTTGGATATTTACATGTTCCTAACAAAATAACTTTTTTAGCCAAAAGAAGATGCTTTCTAGGCCAGAAATTACCCCAGGGGAGTAGGTAGAATCTAGCCCATCTTAAAGATAATACGTGCAAAATTGTTAATAGGCAGAAAATCCCAGTAAAAATGTAGCATAAAGCCTTCAGCTTATAAAGGAAATGACATAGTAATGATACCTGGAAATCGGACTGATGCAGGGTCTTCTCATCTGATCCTTGAGAACAAAGCAGATATAGCAAGGTTCCCTTCACCGGAGCTACTTATTGCATGGTGAATAAACATGCTCAAATTTCATTCATACACATGGGTATCTTCCCCTGCAAATAAGAAAAAAGAAAGTATTAAGGTATCCGATTGTTGAGTAGCTTGGGGTATCTTCCCCTGCAAATAAGAAAAAAGAAAGTATTAAGGTATCCGATTGTTGAGTAGCTTTCTTATAACTGATTTTTTATTTATTTATATATAAAAAAGCTACCTTGAACTCAAACAGTATTACTCTAGAACTTTAAAAAAAATAAAAGCCAAGAGAAGCTAAAATTGATTACTACGGACATAAGTAGAATAGCATAACTAGGATAGGCATAGTTTGTGTCACTTGCTTACCACAAGAAAGGACCTCCTTTACAGTCTTTTACTGACTACGATTTAATAATTAGATTCTAACTAACCTTAGCCAAGAAACAGTGTTTTTTTACAAATATAAGCTTTCATCTTTACCCATAATGCTACCATGGAGTCCAGAAAATATTTAGACACCAAACTGTCAAGCTTAAACAGCATTTATTTAAGCCATCTTCGAGTTTCTAGTATAAATGCCAAAGAAATTAAGAAAAAACACTTCTGTTTTGTTGAGGGGAACATATAGGAATAGATGGATATATATTTCGTCCAATTCATCTGGCATTCGAATCAATTAGGATTTGAATAGTGTACAGACTTAAGTACCTGTGTTTGATACATGTAGGTAGATTCATATTTTGAAATTTTGCTGATACAATTACGGATATGTAAACGGTATTAAATGCATATATAAATGTGGGATATATACAGACAAACTTTCTAAACTTTACCTGTCTCTCTCTTTTCAATATTCAGATTGAACACATGAAAATGGTATGTACAGATTTGTCTTGAAAAGAACTTCCATAAAAGTATAATTTTATTATGTTTTGGAGACTGTATTTATTACAATAGAAAATAATGGTCAAAGTTGTATTTTGGAGACTGTGATGATGTCCAAAACAACATTCTTTTATGACCGGAGGAAGTACCATTTTAAAGTGCTAAAAATTACTCTGTTCCTCCGTAGACTACATGCATGTACACTTGTCTCTAGGCTCAACTCACTGTGTTTTTACCCTAACTCAAATCTCGATTTCATTAACCCCAATACTTGATCTGATCATGCTGAAATACATAATAAAGGAGAGCATCAACCAGTTATTTCATCATATTGATTTATACTATGTATTTTCTTCATAACTATATATATGTTATTTGCATTTTTTATGTGTAGCATTCATATTTGTCTTCGTATACATCTATTATCCTGCTAATATTTGTACTCAAATCCATCCCTGGCTGACCTGAGGCCTACCTGTATGCATATATGTAACTTTAGCAATATCCATGATGTACTCAATCCATGTCCATCAAAAGGACAACAGCATTCTTTGCGAAATTCTTCTCAGTAAGTACACAGCAGATGGCTTTACTGAAACCTATGAACTATTAGATCAAAATTATTACTCTGATATATGGCTAGGGTGACTGGATTAAGTCATTTCCATGTCCAGAAATTCCAGAGCTGACAAGCTATACTTTTATTTTTAATATCATTTATATGAGGCATCAAATGAGGCATACAATCCAAAAACGAGATGACTTACATTTACATTGTGATCAATACATCAAAACGGCAAACTAGATGCTAGTGAAAACAAACATGTCACCCTAGATGTGACCCCATGACAAACAACATGTCTTGTCGAAACCTAATAACTTAACCAAATGCAGACTACAAAAATCCCTGTTGTTGTATCATGTAGCAACCCTATTCAAGTGTGAAGATATCAGCACACTACGACGAATATATAAAGCATGCATACAACAAGAGCTTTATGATATGAAGACTCGGAAAATAAATTCTCTGTGATCTAAATCACAAGCAAATCAATTATTATTGGGCAAATTTGACCTCTACAATTAGCATTCTATGCAATTCTTTGAGATATATTTTGATAATGAGTTTCTATCATACTCCCTCCGTTGATAAATGTAAGGCGTGGTTTGACAATATAGTTTGAATAACTACAGAATCATGATCATACAAAAGTACTTTCAAATAAGTCACTAAATCTATGTACTGTTACATTAATTGTTAGTCAAAAAAGGTTGAGCGCGCTTCCCATGGTTATTCTTTACGGATGGAGGGAGAATGCTAATTGGACAAAATAAGTTATTTCCTTTTTCAGAAAAGCAGGTGGAAGTCATTTCTGTTAACACTCAATTCTTTGGAGTTTAGAAATAATTTGTTTCTTGTCCTGGTTTTAACTACACCAGCAAAAAATAAATTAACAGTTTTGACCAAATCCCATAGAAAGAAATGAACCAAGTAAATGCCATAAGGAAGATAAGTGATCTCAAGGTGCTAGGTCCTTAAAATTGCTTGAGATACAAGGCAGAGCAAAAGTACTTGCCTCAGATAAACTATACACAAAATGACAAAACTTTAACAAAAATACCATCCCATGATCCTATCAGTGATGCTCATGCAAGTTCAATGAAACTTTTGAAGAAGGGGCGAATTGCTCCGTACTATCACAAAGAACATTCGAGTTAAAAAATACCATCGATATGTCACTGACATGTGGTCCCAGGGCCCACTTGTCAGTCTCACATGCGATAGTATTTTCCAATTTATTGCGATGGTAGCGACTTAATTCTCTTTGACGAAAGTAGTGTGCCTGATACTGCTAGCTTATTACAGATGGCAACTAATCCACCAAAAAGAAGATTGATAGCATAACAGAGCATCTCTTTAATTAAGATTTGCAATATTCATAATTCATAATACAAATAGCACATGCAAGGCACTTAACGACTTGATACTTTACCAAAATATTCATGAGTGGACGCTTTACAAACTCTTCTAAGTGACCACAGTTTACTCATTGCTTTTCTTTTGGGCCTTGTTTTGGTCCACAGACCTTTTGGGCTTTCCTTTCTTCCCAATTCTCTATTATAACTTGTATTGTAACACTGAGAGGAATGTGTGATAGCTCCTTTTTGCTAAAGGCATACCTTGCTTTGGGCGTTGTGTCTTGCGCAGCTTAAGGCACTTTTCGTTGCTGCGCCTCACCTTAGTGTCTACTATCAAGTCATGTGCCTTTGACTGCAGAGTCAAGTAGAGTGAAATCTCATTTCCCCAAAGGTAAAGGTTCAAACAGCCACCACGTAGGAATACCTAAGCTTGGACAGTATATGCATGTTTGTTTACCCTCCCGCCTCGCCCATCTAGCCTGCCTAGGAGACTGCTTAGTCCAACTAGTCGGCGACTAGGCGCTAGGTGCCACCTCGCCACCCACCTAGCGCCTAGCGCTTTCTAGAACACTACCACTACAGTAGCATCATAAGAATTATTTTGAACATGTGAAATTAGGTAAGGTTTTATGCAAAAATATTTGATATTGAGAAATTTCCTAACATATCCATACATTTTTCTTGTAACCCACAACAGTGGCCAGAAGATTTTTTGGAAAATTAAACTCTTACATTGCACTCTATATCACCTACCATCAATTCAGAAGCTCCAGCATATCCTGCACATCACCATCATTTATTTACACAATTGTGGGTATCCAAAAAGCGAACCAGGCTGCTTCTAGCACCTCCATAACTTTACCATATAGCTACCTCAATGTTAGTTGGGCATTGTGTTTAAGTAGCCACATGGTAGAAAGAGTGCTAGTTGGGGTAGCCACAACAACTTTTTAGTCATGGATACAAAATAATGATAACATCGATAGGACTGTTTTTCCTGAGAATTAGCTCAACATTGACTATAGGGGAGTGATTTGGATTTAATGGTAAAATGCATTTGTCCTAACTAACCAAAAAAATTCTTCCAAGGGGGTTGTTATATATTAAAATCAAAATACAAGGGACTTAAGGATATTTCCGTCTACTTTATATATGTAAAAGTAGCTATTATTTGTGATATAAATATATGTATGTAAGACAATTTTATGTTTCAGATTTATTTATCAAACATGACTTTTCAACTTTTATATCCAGGCTAGTCCTCAAATTAATTAATCTGTTTTTTTCTTTTTTTGCCTATCACATTGCACTTCCTGTTTTCATACTAGACACTGTATTCCAAAAAAATTACTCACATCAAAACAGGGAAATAGCTTCTCTCTAGCTATTGCTTTATCATGAACAGATGATATGCATCTTATCTATGCATATAAGATATAAGTTCCGTTAGAAAGGATATTTTGGCATTGTACTATCATAATGTTAAATTAAGGTATGAATGTGATAATCTTCTGAATTATAACAGCAAAAGCAACAAAGATATGATGAAGAAAGATTACATGGAATATATACATTCACAAGTGACAAACCAGAATATACACAAGAAACACATTAGGTGACTATCAAGTAGCAATAATAATGATTTGCAAATGAAGCGACGTATTTATTTACTAATCAGGAAACCACTATTCATGACAAGGTGTTTATTCTACGTGTTCATTTCCAACAGAGGCGGCCATTCCCACTATGTTTAACTCTAAATGAGTGCCTCTATGCCTCATTTTTACCAAATGGGTTGCAGTTCAAGAATTGAAGAAAAGAACTTCCTTGCAATTTCTTACAAGCTTAAAATGGAAGTCAAATTACCATTCTTCACTAAACATACAATGTCACGAAACTTTAGCACCATCTGCAAACAAAATTCCAATGCTTACAAGTTCATCTCAACCCACAATTCCACACAAGCTTCACCAGAGTCGTCAATAATTAATGTTGCTGAAACAGGTAATCAGTAAAAACCAGCAACTACAATATCAATATGTTATTGGTTGGTGATTGCATGTAGCTTGTACAAACTACCACTACTGTTGAATCCTTCATGAAGCATCTCATTGGTCACAACATACCTATAACTTTGCTTGTAGTTGCTGATTCAAGACCACCAAAACAAGTTGCTAGCTTCAATCCTCTACTTGCTAGTTGCCAGCACCTGTTGCAAGCAACCACCTGTTGTATCACAAGAACATTCATGCATGCGACGACCACACAATAATTGTAAAGAAAAAAAACACAGTGGAGGCTGCTATCTTATTACAAGTGTCTGCTATAGAGGCAACCTCAAGGTCAATAACAATTTCCAGTAGTGCATGAAATTTCAAATACTATAATGTCTAATATTATAAACGAAGGAGTTGGTGGTTGGTCCGGCCTCTTCTACCCCTTCTCACAAAAGACAGCGCTGACATGTGGCCCCAAAAGACCTGCGCCGAATCTTCCCACCTTCCCATCAAAACATCTTTCTTTCCATGATTTAATGATCAAGGTGGATTTCATCTAGACTGCATTGTAGAGTACATGCTGTATTTTTCATCCAGTGTTTAATATTGTACTAGCTAAATGCTCGTTGCTACGGATTTTAAAATTTTATCATACTATATGTTCTGAAACTAACGAGTGGTAAAATTTTTTAGAACATATATACAAATATGTTCTAAAATTTTTTAAAATACGTAGCAACGCACGGACATTCAGCTAGTAATGTCTAATAATACAATCAGCAATACGGCTTCAATACTTTTCAGAACACAATAATTTACATGGATAATCCACATATTTATAGCAGGAGTTAAAATGGCAAAAGAAATCTAAGTGGCATCACAAAATTATTATTGTTTCACAAGAATAAACTTTCACTTGACAACACACTCAGCTTGCTGTTCTTTACGACATTGCTACCAAGATACCTAAACTTAAGGAAAATTATGGCATGGCAATCTTTCCAATATAACATGAAACAACATTCAGATAACATGCTAAAATGCTGAATGTTTAGTTGTTACCTACATGTGTCATAATGACCTCTGATCCTGTGTGTTTTACTTGAACACTTGTGGTTGGATTATGCAAACAAGCATCATATTTATCTTCGCTTTCGAGCATTTATTAAATTGGGGAACCACACCATTACAAAGGTGAAGTTGTTAAATATCACAGCAAAGATGACCCTTTAATAGATGCCCCTTGAAACATATGATCATTTGCAAATGCTTACAAGGATGTGGAAATCATAAAATACCATTGCAATGCAAAGATAGCCCTTTGATAAATGCCCCTGTAAACATAATATCATTTGCAAAATGCCATATCTGAATAAAAATGTTCTATGATACCAAAACTATCCTCATATATTTTTTACTTTAACCTATTCATTAATCACTAATTTTGTTTTCTGCTTATAAGCATAAGCATCTTAGCACTTTATCCCTTCTCACTTGTTAACTTCACGTACTTGGTCCTCCCACCAACCCCTGAACCCCCTCTAGAGAGAGTAGACCTTTCTCCTGAACCAATGACACCATTCCATCAGATCTCCTTGACTGCATCCATTAGTCATCTTGTCACCTGATGGCCAATCAGTACCCCTCTGTAGCAGATATCATGCTATATGTGGCCACCAACCACCATTGCCACAAGTGCACCACCAGAAGGGGGTTACTTCAGCATGATCTCAAAGGGAGGCTACTGCCACTGCAGTCAACAAATTGGGCATGTCATGGTCACTAGGCAACAAACTGTGTTGCAGGGTTGTTGATAGACTGCCAGGAGACTCAGCATGAGGTAGCATGTTTACTACATCCATGGTGGGCAAACAAGAAAGATGGTTAAGGGGATGGATAGCTTGGTAAGCTGTTATGGACATGGGCCAGCCAGGCCAGTGCACAGAGCAGCAGCAAATGTCCAACGCCAGCAGCAGCCATCACAAGTTCCTAATCCAGGAGAATTTGGAAGTAGAGTCTCTGGTTAATAAGAATAGTATGATAGAGATTGGAGCCAATTAATAGAGGTATAATCGGAATAGGAATAAGAGTTTGTATCATAGGTGATTTGATTTGAGTCGTCCCTATAGAGGGATAGGTGTTGTACCCATGGTTGTCACGGCGTCGCCTAGGCGACGCTAAGTCGTCCTGGCGCCGGGGAGGATCGTCTCGCCTTGCCTGAACCCTAGCTTCACCGCCAGCCCAGGTACGTCGTCCGCCCCTCTCCTCTCCGGCTGCGGTCCGGCCGCTGCCTCCTCCTCCCACCGCCGCCTTCCTCCTCCCGCCTGCCTCTCCCGTGCTCAGCAGGCTCCCGCCGCCGAGGGACGGGGAGGCGGCGGGGAGGCGCCGGGGAGGAGGTGGCGCGTGAGGAAGCGTTGGGTAGGATCGGCGCCGGGAGTGGGAGTCGGCCGTCGGGGAGACCCGAGTCGGGGGAGACGCGACGCGAGAGAGAGGCGGAAGACTGAGACTGAGGCGAGAGAGTCGGCATCGGCAGTATATACGCGAGAGAGAGAGAGAGTCGGCATCGCCCATCGGCAGTATATCCGTCGCCGTGCCCGTCGCCTAGGCATCGCCGTGCCCTCGCCTAGGCGTCCAGGCGCCCCTCGCTCGCCGTGGTCGCCGACTCCGCCGTGACAACCATGGTTGTACCACCTGGGAATCAAGCAAGAAAGAACTAGTACTCTCTTCTTTTTGCTCTCTCAACCCTCTAGTTCGCTAAACCCAATCTATGTCTATCCCTCTCCTCTAGAAACCCTAATCCCCTTCATGCCATGCCGTCTGGCCTTCTTTTGCACCATAGTCATTGCGATGTGAAGCAAAGTACACATCATAAGCGAAGAAGTGCAGTGGCAGACAGCTAGGTCCCACTGCCAGCCCCGGTAAGAAAGCAAAATTGGCATCCCCATTTTGCAAACTAATGGATTCCATCACTGCACCATCTTTGCAATGGCATTTTGAAGCTTCCACAGCTTTGCAATAGCAAATATATATTTCCACTTTAGTTTAAACAACACTGATACAGTAGTAGATGTTGTGCGTCTACAACTAGAAAAAAAATATAAAAGGATACAGGGTACAATCACTGAAAGTGAAAGTAAAACTCAATTGTGCAAGAAATTTTTTTAGGTACCTTCAAATAGCAGCAGAAGTCTATTTTATGGGAGCAATGCCATTACCACCATCATCACCATCCATGTCCTTTCCATCAGGCATGGTCTTTCTTTCAGTGTTTTCAACCTTTGCCTGCTTACTTGAGTTCCTCTTCCTATACTTCTTATACCGATCGACCACACCATTCTGCTGTTTAGTCCAAGGAGGACCTTTTCGTTTGCCTCTAATACTCTCATGAGCGTGTTTACCTTTCACACACTCAAGTGCAAGAACCACAGTGACTGAGGGATTGAATCGCCTAATGGGCTTTGCATTCCTGTTGCTACCCAGCTCTGCTGCAGTCTCATCATCGTCAAGCTGATCCATCATATTGGTTACACAAAGCTCCTTATTCTCACTACCCTTCCTCCCACTGATCAAACCATTCTGCCCCTTGCCCTGCCCGGCCGAGCCACCACCAGATGCAATCCCAGAATGTGAAATCCTCTGCGACCCATTCATCGCCAGATGCAGCTGCAACGCCAACTCCTCATCCAGCACGTCCGGATCACCACTGCACATCCACTCAGACCCCCCACCTCCGCCAGTGAGGGCCAACACCTCCTTCGCATGCTTGGAAGCTAGCTTAGCCTCCACAGCCTTCCTCACGGCATTCTCCTTAGCCACAGCCACAATCTCCTCCTTCCTCCGTGCTGCAGAAGTGGGATCCCTGGTGGCCGCCTCCAGCTTAGGCGCGGTAGTTGCGCCCACATTCTTGCTACCCGGCTTCACGATCGGGCAGCAATCGACACAGACGAAATTCTCCACATCGATGGACTGGATCAGGGCGGTGCGGTGCTCACAGGGGATGCAATAGTGGTGGACGCAGCGGTTGCAGCTGCGGCACGCGACGGAGTAGTCCTCGGGTGGGAGGTTGTCGAGGGAGAGGCAGTAGGAGCAGACGGCGGCGGAGCGGACGAGGGAGAGGCATTCCCCGCAGAGGAGGACGACGCGCCAGAGGGAGCGGAGGGGCCGGACGGAGAGGCACTTGGCGCCCGACGGCGCCGGGGGGAAGCGTACGCCGCAGCAGTGGCAGAGGGTGAGATCGGGCTGGCCGCGTGTGGGCGCGGGGGCGGGCGGGGCCGCGGCGCGGCGGCGCGGGCGGTGCTTGGAGAGTAGGCGGGACGGCGGGAGGGGTGGTCGGCGTTGGGGCGGCTTGAACCATGGGTGAGCTAGGGTTTGGTATGGCCGTGTGGGACTATGGGCCTGTGGCCTGCGGTGCGACGTGCGATGTAGTACGGCTCGTCCACGGCTACTTTTGGAGGAGTACCAGTTTTTTTTTTTTGAAATTCCAAATTCCATGTGTGCGCTCTTTAGTTGGAGGACGCGCATACTTCTGAATCCACCGGATGAAATAATTTTATCCTAGGACATTCACCACGCGGTGAGCCAGGGAGCAATACATTTTTTTATTTTTATCATGTAGCAATTTTTTCTTACTGATATATAGCTATATACCCTTTCAATAAGTGAGCATGATTTTATACGGCACTACATGGGTGTATCATGAGCACGCGATAGTGAATTTATATCACCAGAGTTATGTCCTTACCCATACGGCAATGCAAGGGTATATTACGGGGCAACAAATAGGGGGAACCCAAAAAACCCCACTTTTTCATTCACTCGAGTCAATGGTGCCAGTTATGGTAGTCTTTGTGGTTAACAGTGCCAAGCTAGATGGAGGTACTCTACTTAAGTAGGAAGAAAAATAAGTGATTGAGAGCGACATATACCAAACAGGTTGAGCAGGTCTTCTTTCTTTCTTTTTTTCTCATCAACCAACTAGTGAGGCGACTCGAGAATGGTGAGCTGTGTGGTGGTGATGAGCATGGATGTTCCACCATGCCAAGTTATGTTGAATATGCTTGTTTATCTGCATTTGTTCTTGAATTTGTATTGATTTTGCTCTCATATTTGCACCGATTTGCTCTTGAGTTCGCTAAACTTTGCATCAATTTGCTCATACATTTGCACAGAATTTCTTTTGAATTGCTCTTAGATTTGACCTTGATTAATCTGCTCCTTCAAATCAGCATAATTTTGCTCCCTATTTGCCCTTTAGATTTGATCTTGAATTTGCACATATTTTCTACTACTTTAATCCTAAACTTGTATTAATCTGCTTCCGAATTGCTCTTTGATTTGATCTTGAAATTACACATATTTAAACAGATTTGCTCCTAAATTTGTACTAACCTGCTCCTCAAATCAATATAGATTTTCTCCCCAATTGCTCTGTAATTTTGATACTGAATTTACACACGTCTGTATGGATTTGCTCCCAAACATGCACTATCTTGCTCCCCAAATTTGCACCAACTTTCTCTCAATTGCTCTTAGATTTGCTTTAGAAATTGTATAGATTTGACTCTAAAATTGTTCTAATTTGTTTTTCAAATTATCCAATTCTATTGTTTTTTCAAAATTGTCCAATCTACATAGAACTAAGCAATGTCATCGTGAGAAAAGAGGGCAAGATAGTCACGTCCTTGTTATTTTGCTAAATATGGGTGTACGCACGGAAATGTAATCACGCGCACAGGCGAAACATAGTCACATCTTTTTTCCTTTATCATCATCATAATAATAACTCTATTATAGCCGAAGGAATTCTAGCCTCCTTGTTCACTTTGTACGCCCGCCTGCTCCGCATGCGTGCGCTGCGTGCCCCTCGTGCTGGGATGGTCTTCAAGCTGAGGCCATGCAAGTTGCTGAGAGCTAGCTCCAGTCAGACCCTCCCCCCAAGTAGCAGCTTCTGGATGAAGGTTCTTCCACTGAATTAACCATGTAATAATTGGTTCATTTTTCTGGGTATCATCCTCCTGTCCGCTACTACCAAAGGCTCCATTAAAATGTTACCTTCTTTCTCAATCAGAGGCAGCTCTGGGCTCGGTATAGCTTTAGGTCCCAAATGCCTTTTTAACTGGCTGACATGGAACACTGGGTGTATGTGGCAGCCAGGTGGCAATAAGAGCTTGTAGGCCACTTGTCCCACCTTCTTCATCACTCTAAATAGTCCATAAAAATTAGTATGTAACTTTAAGGAGTTATGCAATCCCAATGAGTTGTGCCTATAAGGCTGCATTTTCATGTATACCATATCTCCAACATTAAACTCTCTTTCTTTTCTATTCTTATCCGCAAAGAATTGCATCCTGTCTTAGGCCTTTTGCAAGGCACTCTTGATAGCTTCAAATGCTACCATTCTTTATTGTGCTACATTCTGATCTCCAACTACAGCTACATCAGGAAGCATTGCCTCGATCACTTGTGGTGGTTTCATTCCATATAATGTCTGAAATGGTGTCATGCCAATTGAAGTATGGAAAGAAGTGTTATACCATCATTTAGCTTGAGAGATCCAAAATTTCCACCTTTTGGGACTAGCGAATACCATACATCTCAAGTAATTTCCCAAACATTGGTTAACCATCTCGGTTTGACCATCCGTTTGTGGGTGATAAACACTACTAAATTGAAACTTAACTCCCAAGGCTTTGAATAGTTCTTTCAACATGGTGCTGGTGAATATCCTGTCACAGTTAGAAACTATAACTAAGGGCAATCCATGTAGTTTATAGATATGCTCTACAAAAAGATCCACAATGTCCTGTACTGAATATGAATGTTTCAAGGAAATGAAGTGGGCATAGTTTGTGAATCTATCAACCACTACTAGTATCATATCATGGTCCTTGGACTAGGGTAATCCTTCTATAAATTCCATTGTCACATGTGTCCAAGCCATTTCTGGAACCGGCAGGGGTTGCAAAAGGCCAAGGTAATGTACATTTTCTGATTTACTTTTTTTGACAAACTGGGCACCTCTTCACATAATTGTTGACTTCACCCTTCATTCCTAACCAATAAAAACAACAATTTAAGCCGTTGATAGGTTGCCCTCTCACCTGAATGTCCCCTAAGGCTGATGCATGAAATGAATCTAACAATTGGCCCCTGAGCTCCGTGCCATTTCCAACATATACCCTTCCTTTATACCTGGTTATCCCATTTGCAATGTATAATGTGTCTATTGATACTCAGCCTTGTTAACAAATCTTGGCACTTTTCATCTATGTGATAACTCATCTGCACTTCTTCAATCCAAGTCGGTACTACTACTATTATGGCCATGTTTTGTATACAAGGAAGCATTCTGGACTAGGCATCAGTTGCCTTGTTTTCCCTTCCCTTCTTATATTCGATCTTGTAATTATACCCCCATCAACTTGGCTACTAATTTGTGTTGTATTGCTTCTATCAATCTCTGCTCATGCATATATTTTAGGCTTTGTTGATTTGACCTTATAATCAGCTCTGCACCGGTCAAATAGTGTCTCTATTTCTTTAGAGCTTCTAGTATTGCTATTGCTTCTTTGTCACATGTGGACATGACTGCTGCCTTTGGGCCAATGGATTTACTCAAATATGATATGGGTCTCCCTTCTTGCATTAACACCGCCCCTATTCCCTGTCCACTTACATTGGCTTCCAACACAAAGGGTTTAGAGAAATCTGGTAACCTTAACACCGGTGCAGTACTCAGCATTTTTCTTAAGTGCATTGAATAAAGATCGACAGATAATCCCAAAATTTTTCACAAACTACCTGTAGTATCCAGCAAGCCCAAGAAATCCCCTCAGTTGTGATACATTAGAGGGTGTTGGCCACTCTTTAACAACCATTACCTTCTGAGGATCTGTAGCTACTCCCTTGTGACTAATGATGTGCCTCAAGTATTCTACCTTCCTTTGCCTAGATGCACATTTGCTTCTTTTTGCATATAACTTATTCTCTCTCAGGATAGTAAGAACTCTTCTTACATGTTCCTTGTGTTCTTCTAGAGTAGTGCTTTTATCTCTCTAGATAATAATTGGAGTTTGCCCAGGTTGAATGGTTATTTATATGGATTTTTCACTAATATTTTTTGAGGTTCGAACCTGTGACACGTGAATTAAAATGACTGCATTAACCAGTTATTCCCATATTCTCAAAAATAATCTCTAAACAAACTAGTTGCAACATCTTACATCTTTCTATCAAGAATCGTGCTCCTCCTATTTGGCCCGAGCTCCTCTATATGGACACCATTGTTCGCCCACCGCAGCTCACTATGTCGTGTAGCTAAGGTCGGAGCTGAAGGAGGCGATGTCAGCTCCCACCGCTCCCCCATCACGGGCATCTTGCATAAAAATATCGATCTTTAATAATTTTGTCATCATATGATCGAAACAAATATCCGTCATAATTTTTCTCGTCATATCAACCGTCAGGTCAAAATAGGCTTTACTATGCGTGCTCTTTTATAGTATTCCAGTTCTCCGCACTAGAGGTAAGAGTGATATTGAATCCTAGCCATTGGTTCATGGAGGGCAACTTTAGTCGCAAGCTCATTTACATGGCCAAAAAAATCCTAGCCAAAAAAAGAACGTATTACATGGCTTTAATTACTTTCCTCTAATGGATTATTAAGAGCTCATTATCCAACAATTGCTCATCATCGAACAATTGCCAAGTCCACAAAAAGAACGTATTACCTGCGGTTCGAATTTAAATTATGAATTGCAACCAAGTAACGTTTAGGGATTTGAAAAACACCGTACTATATATGCATGTAATAGTTTTAGAAAAAACTGATTATAATGGTATTTGAATAATTCAAATTAACCAGTTCCACCACCTATGATTTTATTTAAAATTTAAATTTAAAACCTTATCTTTTCAACATAAATATAATTTGATGTTTATGCAGATTTAGTTTGGATTTGAAGATCAATGGTCCAGTCCGTTGGTCCACAAGAGCCACCATCGGAGTTCTTGGCAGAAATGGCCAAGGTAGTTTTATCACAGCGGCATTGAGGTGGTTCCATCATATGCCAAATGCGTAGCTCGTGCATGCTGGAAACGTGCTAAGATGGCGAAGGATTGGGATCTTTGCAATTTCGTTGTTGAGACGAATAGCCAATCACTACTCAATCTTTGGATGACTCGGAACGTGTAGGATTGTATCGCACAATCAGAGATGGGTGAATAATTGTCTCCGCTTTTATCACCTAAAATCAAAACATAGCACAGAGCAACAAAAGAAAACCAATCTGAATTACCGAATGAAAGTAACGACCGCAACTGCTTGTTCGTACGTGCTACGACAACTCGTTAATACCGCTCGACCCAAACGCTCGCTCTGACTGCTCACTTACGATCGCTCGTCCCGATCGCTCGCTCCGACCGTTCGCTTACGAGTGCTCGGATTGATCGCCCGCTCGTTCCGATCGCTCGGTACGATAACGACGCATGAAGTCGTGACCTCCTTCCGCCTGAAATCCTCAGCCGTTCGACCACCGCCTGAATGAGTACACGCCGAAGACAAAACAAAGCACAGAAAACAGTGAGGAATCAAGTTGCCAAAGAACTTTTTCTGGAAAGAATCTGATCTATTATTTCTTTATCAATTTCTTGGCTACAAGCACCTCACGACACCCCTAAAAACTTCTCCACGAAAGTTCTAAAACCCCATACACTAACCTACAGCCTCCCCAGCTTTTATAGGCCAGCGCACAAAGTGTGTTCCACTTGAACACCTCAAACCGTGTCCTTATCCAGGGAGATCATATCTCTTCCTTAAATCAAGGGACTTGAAACACTTCCTAATACGGGTTTTAACCACCTTGTACAAGTCATGGACTCCATCCACAACTTCCCACGACAAAACCTCCAGGATATCCCCTCATGTATCTCCATCGTGCACCATCACTTCATGCTCTCGTGTGAGCCCTATCACCTCGCGTAACATCCTAACCGCATGGACCTTATATTACCCCCTCCTAGTCTCGGTCCTCCTCGTCACCGACCATAACCGTCTCCACGCCTCCACGCAGCATCCACCTTTGACCTCCATGTGCTCCAGCATGAGCTCGACCAGCTCGCGTGACATCCCGACCACCTAGACCTCAGATTACCCCTTCCTAGTCCCAGTCCTCCTCGTCACCGACTCTGGCCTCCTCCATGCCCACCTGCATATGCAAAGACCAAAGAAACTCTCTCCCGGTACAAGTTCTCCTCAACTTGACCATAAGCAACACACATTAGTAAAACACACCCTTGTCTATTCCTAGACAAGAACCAAACCATCTACGACCATCTCTCAGAACGTTTACGACCACATAGTCTATCGCTAACTAGAACAGACCCTCAGACTAGTCAACACGACTGCCACCTCAGAGTGCTCGTAACCCACAAGTACTCAGAAACCACCGGCACCGCTACATACTGACTATCGAGTACCGACTACTGAGTATCGATTAGAAATCACAGCCGCAACACGTACTCAAAACCTATGAGTACAGACGACACTCCAACACACGATTGCTTACCACGATCGTGAAACCACTTCTATCGAGTACCGAGTCCTCTGACTACGAGTACCTCAATCCTCGAGTACCCACCTGGTACTGCAGCAACGACCATTCATCAATGACCACCACACACCGACTAGTCAACCACTGGCCCTACAAGAGTACTCGACTTACTCGAAGATCACAAGAGTGAAGCACTCGTATCGACCATAAAGTCTACAAGTACCGACCGTGAAGCCTACGGCAACCGATCGCTAAACCTCTGACTACCGAAGACAGAATAGCAAACTGTGAAGTCTACGAGTATCGACAAGACTGCCAAATCTACGACCATAAAAGTAGTTCGCAAAGCCTACGACCAACGACCACAAAACCCTTGACTATCGACCAGTGAAACCTTCGACTATCGAGTATGACCAGTAAAGTCTACGGCTATCAAGCACTATAGCTACGACCATGAAAGAGTACTATAGCTATGATTACCTGCCGTGGTTGTAAGATTGAAGTCTTACTGCCTTGGTCGAAAGGTCAAAGTCGTACTGCCGTGGTCGAAGCTAGACGTGGTCGAAAACTGCCGTGGTCGTAAGGTCGAAGTCGTACTTGCCGTGGTCGAAGCTAGACGTGGTCAAAAACTGCCATAGTCCTAAGCCAGACGTGATCAAAAGCTACTGTGGTCGAAAGCTGGATGTGGTCGAAAACTGTCGTGCTCGTAAGCCAGCCGTAGTCATAGTCGTGTTCATGCTATAGTCGAAGTCTGCCATAGTCGTAGTCATGTTCATGCCATGGTCGAAGCATCCCATGGTCGAAGTCTGAAGTCTGTGGTCGTTTGGCCATGCTGTGGTCATAGTCTAAAGTCTGTGGTCTGAAATCACTTGTAACTGAGCAAAATCACTCAAAGGCAAAATCTTCCTGCAAATGACCAAGTCTTTCACAAATGCAAAATCCAAAATAAATTAAATGTCAATTATTCATCATCTTTTTATTTACGATCTTCCGCATGATCTAATAGATCGAAAGTAGGGCAGAAATTGTTGGCATCATGAAGAACATCCAGGAGCTTGGTCTTGTTTTTGATAATTTTGATTTAACTTTTGTCAGCAGGGAGGTAAAATGTGCGGTGCATTTGTGTGCTAAGTAAGCGTCTCCAGATTGTAACTGGTGTATGTGATCGAATAGTACACCGGATTTTTTGACGTTGATTTTAGTATTAAAAAAGCTTCTGGTTGAGTCTCAAAAAGAAAAGAAAAAATGCCAGTCCGATGAGTATTAATTACTCTCTATGATTCTAAATATAAGTAAATTTAGACATTAACTAAGTTTTCAAAGTGATATTTTGGCCAACAATTTCTATTAAAACATGTTGCTTTCAATAATAATAAGTATTTATTATAAATGCATATTTCATGATGGATCGCATAATACCAATTTCCTATTATCAATCTTAGTAATTCTTTATATATCCATGATCAAACCAAAACATTTGATCGTGCAGATTTTAAAACAACTTATATTTAGAATCGGAGATAGTTTATTAAGCTCCTTTCCACGTAAACATTTGATCTTTCAATTTTGATTATTTCAACTAAAGTGTTATTAACATGTAGAAAGCCATAGCGACCTATGTGGTAGTAGTTTACCAGGTTGAATAATAGCCATCAGATCAATAAACACTAACGGTCCTGATGAAAGACGGAGTACCTTAAAAAATCCTTACTACGCCCAAAAGAATGACAGGTGTGTTCAGAAAAGTGCACAGTTAGTTTGCTCTACGTAAAAAAGTTAAAAGTTAATATAAACATCTAGCTTCTTAAAGCGGCTCATCCACTTCTCTCGCTGCTATCTTATTCTGAGAATAAGACAGAGGTCACACACGTACCCTATTGGTCACACACGTATCCTACTTTTCTTACTCCTATTACACACACGTATATCTTTCTCACGGCTCATGTTTTCTTTCTTAAAGTTACTTCTTTCAGCTACTATTATTTATTTTTAATTAAAAATTATAAATTATAGTTATAAATCCTCAACAAAAACTAATACAAACATGTGGATCTTCTAAGCTGTAAACATGACAATTGACAACCGATGGTAGGTGAAGGTAAGAAAGCTTGAGTAATCCAACGTTCAATAGTTCGATAAATTCCAATACATACCCCTCTTTCGATGCGGAATCGTGCGCACAGCGTGCGTGGTGGTCACGTTCTACAGCAGTGCTAGCTCACGTTTGAACTTGTCATCAATCAGTTGGATCAGAAAATATCAAACCAAGAAATGCGATTTATTCTACCACAACTTGCAAGAACAAATACTAGAAAAGTCTTCCTGCCTGCGTTGTAAAATAACTTGTTGGGGTTATAAAACAAAATGCGAAGGCAAAATAAACAAAGGGAAAGAACAATTCCATTCCATCTTACGACAAGTAACCAGTGATCTAGCCTTGGGAGTCCTCTAGCCTGTTCTATTTTTCCCCTGGGAGCGAACAGCCCTTCCCTCTTGTCAGAGAGAAATCGAAAATAAAAACACTCTTGAAAGTAAGGGCTTTCAGAGATCCGTGCTTATGCTGCGGTGTGGACAAACAGCAGGATACTTCTATTGGAGGCTATCAAGATGATGCGAACGGAAGCGAAGGCGATGAGGAGCGCAGCTCGATCGTCGTCGTGGAAGAGCAGCTACCTTGGATATGGCCTTATTCTTGGCTTCGTGTTGGTGCTGCTGTTCTTAATGGTGTCGACACAGTTCAGCTACAGCCCAAATGGTAATTACTTCGTCGCCATAATCTCTTATCTTCTTCTGATTGCCTAGACTCAAGAAACTCTAGGAGCTAGAGAACAAGGAGGTTCTAATGCTCTATCCTTACAAGCTGTTCATACGCAGCTTATTCGGGCCGCTCAACAATCAATACAGCTGGAACAATTCTCGCAAAGCATGAAAGAAATCATCCAGGGCAAGGTATGCAGGATCAACATTCTTACAATTTTTTTAGATCGTTTCTTTCGCTAATTTGCTAAACTTGTGAAGTTACTGTAGAAGATGGGAGCAGAGAAATGGAGGAATTCAGCAGAGAGGAGGTGGATGAGGCGCACACGGAACCATCAACAGACGGCCGGCAAGGTAAACGTCAGTTGCGTCATACCAGACAGCACACTAGTTAACCCACGACGTCAAGACAAATTCTTTTTGGACAAGATACTGAATTCCACTCTTCTTTTTCAGTGACACAAGGTGAAAGCGAGCAGCAATGGGCAGAGAAAAACCCAATCGAGGAACAATCAGGTACCTTACTTGTTTGTTATTCACTTACCTGTCAGAATATCAAATTTGTCTTCTTTGTATGATGTCAGGCAGCGAAAGAAACTCTGACAATTGGGAGGAAAAGCACAAACCCAAGAATAAGGACACAGTTGCATTCAGTGAATTCGGTACAAAATTTATGCCTGTATTTCCTGACCACCTCACTTGTAATTTGTAAACCTCAATTGCGTTATCCAAGTTAAGTCTGTGCATTCTTGATGTGATCAGGAGGAGGAACAGATGACTTCAATGAGGTTGCCAACACCAAACCAATCTGCGATACATCGTTCGGCAAGTACGACATCTGCGAGCTGCCCGGCGACGCACGAGCTCAGGGAGGCGCCGGCTCCACGGTCACGCTCGTCTCACCGCGCGCTCCGCCGCTGGAGTGGAAGATAAAGCCCTATTCCCGAAAGTACCTCGACGGCCTGAAGGCGGTCACGGTGAAGTCCGTTCCCAACGCCGAGGACGCCCCGCAGTGCACGACACGTCTCAATGTCCCGGCGATGGTGATCGAGCTCGGCGGGCTCACCGGCAATTACTGGCACGACTTCACCGACGTGCTTATCCCGCTCTTCATCGGCGCGCGCCGATTCAACGGCGAGGTCCAGCTCCTCGTCGTCAACCTGCTGCCCTTCTGGGTCGACAAGTACAAGAAAATCTTCAGCCAGCTCTCGCGCCACGAGATCATCGACTTTGAAAAGGACGACGACGCTGTCCGTTGTTACCCGCACGTCGTCGTCGGCTACGGCAGCCACAAGGAATTCACCATCGACCCCTTCCTGGACGCCACCGGCGGCAGGTACACCATGGTTGACTTCACCAAATTCTTGAGGCACTCCTACTCACTGCCGCGTGACCGGCCGATGAAGCTTAGCGAGCGGCGACGGCCGCGGATGATGATCCTGGAGCGGACCAACAGCCGAAAGTTCATGAACCTACCGGAGGTCATCGCGGCCGCCGAGGCCACGGGGTTCGAGGTGACCGTCGCCGGGCGTCCAAAGGCCAGCTACGATGAGTTCGCCCGGGAGGTGAACTCCTTCGACGTGATGCTGGGCGTGCACGGGGCCGGGCTAACAAACTGCGTGTTCCTCCCCACGGGGGCCGTGCTCGTGCAGATCGTGCCATACGGCCGGCTGGAGAACATCGCTCGGACCGACTTTGGCGAGCCGGCCCGTGACATGGGGCTCCGGTACATCGAGTACGGCATCGCGGCCGACGAGAGCTCGCTGATGGACGTGTTCGGAAAGGACCACCCCATGATCAAGGACCCCGTCGCCGTGCACATGAGCGGGTGGGGGAACGTGGCCGAGTGGTACCTGGGGAAGCAGGACGTACGGATCAACGTAGAGAGGTTTAGATCGGTTCTGATGCAGGCATTCGAGCACTTGCAGCTGCAGTAGAGAGTTTGATGGAACAAGATGATATTTTTTTTCTTCCTTTGCTTTTCTGATTCTTTAGGGCATGTTTGCTTGCTGTCACGCTGGCTCCAGCCAACCAAACATTCCTTACTGTTACGGATCAACGTATGGTTGAGCCAGAGCTTCTGATCTGTATTGGCCCAGTGATGTGGTGGTGATCTGTGTAACACCCCCATTTCTGGGAGCATTATGAAACCCTCGCAACTGCCCAGGAAAGTTCAGCTGCGAGGACATCCATCGAGTGTATAACATTGCCATCACATGCTCAAGAACAAGAGTCAACTTTATTACATTATAAAGGCTTAAAGCCAAGGTTCACAGTAGGGCCAAAGGCCTAATTTACATTACAGCCAAAAAGATACCACAGGCATACTCGAGTGCAGGATAACCCTAATCCCAAGCTTCTTCCACTTCGTAGAATTCCATCTCATCATCTTCACATGGCTCTTCCCAACTGGCAGTTTCTGTTTATGATTTTAGCAAGTATGAGTACAACTACCGTACTTTCGGAAGTCACGCGGAGCTTATCATTAACTATATGCATGGCATCTCAAGATGGGGAATACAGGTTTATTATTTTGTGTAGATGCGATTTAGTTGAGAATCAATTAAAGACCAAAAGTAACTTCATTATGTAAACAGGGTTTTCAAGCGTGATTATTAACCTTCCACAATTCCAAACCATTCTCAAATCTACTTATGCTTTGTTACCGAATCACCCATCAAACATAGCTTCATTTACCTAAGCACGGCGTATTCGAATACCATCATTTTATGACTCTGCAGAGTTGCCCTGCTTTACCCACAAGATCTCTCAACTCCCGCGACAGAGTTAAGAAAACAAAGTTGTTCACTGCTCAATTCTTTATATAGTCTCTGCCCAGTAGGTCCTTGATCCCCATGAGCTCGGATGACCCTCGGATCTCCTCCGACTCATGGCGGTCCCACATTGTATGGTTAACCACCTCCCATACGACTCACCCTCCGACTCCCCAACCAGATTGCGATGTTCAATCGAACTTGAGCGGCACTAAACCAGTTTGACCAAGTCAACACTTGTGGTTGGGCGAGTACTATGTTCTTTACTCGAGATAAGGGTCTAGTCCTTATATTTTCATCGAGGCCATAAACATGCACAAACCCACATTCGGTGCCATGCACCGCCACCATTCCTCTACCAAGCCTCCACCCTAGGGTAAGGTCTTCGGACTCACCTCTGTGATCCTCGCTCACCCTAGTTCCAACTTTTCAAAATTCTAAATAAATAAATAATAAAATCCTTAACAAAGGTGAAAATATTTTGGTGTGTCCCTATACTACCATGTTTATTTGACTAATATAATTATTTCTCTACGTCTTCCAAGGCAAATATGTCCATCAAATTAATCGGGCTTTTCCAGGTGGTAGGGCATAACTAATATCATGACATTCTAATATAACTTTTACCCAAAATATCGATCCGAGCAAAATAACATAATGAAATTACAAATTAAATAAATAAATAAGGCAATTACGGGTTCAATATGATCAAGGATGCGTAACTTGCCTTGCGGGTCTATGATCTCGACTAATTCGTACTCTTGAAAAATTTAGCTTGAGTTTGATCTTCTTCTTCCAATTCTTGAGAACCTCCGTGATCAAGCTATTACAAACAAATACAAATATAATAAATTCCATGCCCGAAGAAATAGGCTAGGAATAAAGAAATGAAATTAAAGAAAGAAAATCTGAAGAAAAATTGAATACATGATTTTTTTTTTGGGTTTTTAGGAGGGCCAAATGGGAAAAAGGACTTGATATTTGGGTTGGTGGGCTCAAAACGGTCAAAATGGATATAAATATATTTTTTTGGATTTTTCGGGATTTTTCTGAATTTTTCTAGGGTTTACTATTCCTCGGGCTCAGTTACTATTCATCGGGTCCGAGTCAGATGCATCCGTAGGCGGCGCGGTGGGGCTCAAACCGCTCACTGGCTCGGGTCGGACGCAATGGTGGCGACGCAAGTGGCGGGTCCGGTCGACGCGGCGGCGTCAGCTTTCGGTCAGGCGCGCTCGGGCGGGTCTGGCGCGAGCGCCAAGGCGGTCGGGCGGATCCGACAGGCGCGCGGGCGGTCCGGCTCCACCGGCTCGGGGCAACACGGTCGGGCGGGCGGGTGGCTTGGTCGTCTTCCTCCTCCCGCACCGTCACGGCCTACCGAAGCGAGGAAGGAGGCGGCGATCGGCGGCGCTAGGCGGGTTGCGACGGCTTTTGAGGACATGAATGGGTTCGTGGTGAGATGGGGATTCCGTTTCAGAGGGTTAGAGTTTCGGTGGAGGCGGCAATCGTCGGCGGCGAGGTCATCTTCCCCACGGCCGATTTCGCAATAGAGAGGGAGAGAGGGCTTAATCGGAGAAATTGGTCGGTGCTAGAGCATTAAGGGGAGTAGGGGAGACTAGGAAAGGTGGCGGTTTGGGCCGGGGATGCCGGGATTGGGCTAGCCACGGTGGCCGGCTTCGGCCATGAAGGGGCTCCGGTCTTGGGAGAAGAAGACTGCTCGGGAGGCTAGGGCGACGGTTGGGAAAGACTTTGGGGAGCCAAGGGATGCTACTAGAGAAAGGAATTGGGGATTAGATGGCCGGAGTCCGGACATTGCTCTAGGGCTCAAGTTTGGGGATTTCGGTGATTACCGGCAATGGAGGCAGCGGGGGTTCTTGGGGTGTGTCGGCTAGCTTCGGGAGGGTGTTGCGTCCACCAGGGAGGCCTTCATTGCTTAAGTAATCGAGGCAAGGCGGTTTGGATAGAGTTGGCCGGAAAGTGAGGTATAGGTGGCGGCATTGGGTGGTCGGCGGTGTGCCACGACTCGAGAGCGGTTGTGGTGTCGTATGGAGGAAAGAAAGGCGGTGCGGCTCGCCCACTCGGAGAGGTGGCAAGGTCGGGAGGATTCGGGAAGCTTGGAAGCAGAGGTGGCGGCGGCGGACTGGGCCGGCGACTGGAAAAGGTGAGCCACGGCGGCTTGGGTGGGGTTGGCGGGACCTGGGGAAGGCTATCCACTGTGCCATGCTGGCGGAGAGGGCGCAGGAGGGAGGGGATCACGCATGGGGTGTGAGCGGCGGCAAAACAGGGTGGCGGCGAAAAGGTGGTGGCGGCGTGCTTTTTCTGATATACTCAGTGCATCTCCTTCTCCCCTCAATTCGGTTGCGCTGGCAAAGATCAGGGGTAGCTTTGCTTTGAGATTAGAGAAGAATAGCATGAAGAATCAAGAGATCCAAAGAAAAACGAAAATTCTTTTGTTTTGGAAAATTTGACAAAATTTGAGTTCATTTCAACCTACCCTCCTTAAAAAGGATCTCGACCTCGAGATCAACTCAGGCCAAGAAGTAGGCTGGGAAATTCTCGCTGCAAGTCTGATTCTTTTTCCCGGGTTGCCTCATCTGCTGTGTGATTTCGCCACTGAACTTTATGATATCTGATATTCTTGCTTCTTAACTGTCTCTCTGTAGTTTCCAAAATCTGAATCGGTTCTTCTTCATAAGACAGATCATCTTGTAGGTCTATGTCATCAACTGGTATCTGCTCTGCTGGATGGCGAAGACACTTTCGTAATTGAGACACATGAAACACGTTGTGCACTCTGGCCAGGTTTGGTGTCAGCTGTAATCTGTAGGCTACTTCTCCTACTCTTCCAAGAATCTCGAATGGCCCGATATACCTTGGAGCTAGCTTTCCTTTCACTTGGAATCTTTTGACTGACTTGAAGGGTGTAACCTTGAGATATACCCAATCTCCGATTTCAAAGCTCAAATCTTTTCGACGATTATCGGATAACTCTTTGTCGGCTCTGGGCTATTTTCATCTTTTCTCTGACAATCCTGATGTGGGCTTCTGTATCTTGAACAATTTGTGGTCCTAAGAACTGTCGCTCTCCGGTCTCAGTCCAATTTAACGGAGTTCTGCATTCTCTCCCATATAGAGCTTCGAACGGTGCCATCTTAATACTGGCCTGATAGCTATTATTATAAGAGAATTCTGCAAAGGGTAAGCACGTGTCCCAAGCTGCTCCATAGACCAATGCACATGCCCGAAGCATGTCTTCTAAGATCTGATTCACTGCTCGCTTGTCCTCCGGTCTGCGGGTGGTATGCTGTACTGAAGGCTAAGTCTGTTCCCATGGCTTCATGCAGTTTTTCCCAAAATGTAGACGTGAACTGTGCTCCTCTATCAGATACTATTCTCTTTGGGATTCCATGTAATACTACTATTTTTGTTAAATACAGCTCTGCCAGTTTATTCTTGCCATAGGTTTGCTTGATCGGTATGAAATGTGCTACTTTGGTTAGGCGATCTACAATTACCCATATAGCATCATAACCATCTCGGCTTTTTGGAAATCCGGTAATAAAATCCATACCAATGTCATCCCACTTCCATTCTGGGACTGGCAAAGGTTTTAGCAATCCTGATGGTTTCGATGATCTATTTTATTTTCGGCGGTATCACAACGGCAATATACTCTGCTATTTCTTTCTTCATTTTATTCCACCAAGATCTCTTTTCAAGTCTTGGTACATCTTTGTGCCTCCGGATGAATAGAGAGTTGAGACGAATGAGCTTCTCGCAATATCAAATCTTTTAACTCCTTATCATCGTGTACACGAACGATTTCTGAACCTTAAGATTCCCTGATCATCTTTAACAAATTCAGTTGAATTTGCTTCTTGGCTTCTTTTCATAAGCTGTTGTATTCCTTCATCTTTTTCTTGTGCTGATTTGATTTGATCTGTTAAAGTCTGCTGTATTTCTAATGCTGCTATTTGACCTTGTTCGACGACACATAGGTTCAACCCTTGAATTTCTTCTTGCAATGGACTGGGGCACTCCAGAATAGAGGCTATAGTATAATACTTCTTTCGACTTAGTGCATCTGCGACAACATTTGCTTTTCCAGGGTGATACTGCAGATCCAGATCATAATCTTTAATTAACTCTAACCATCTTCGTTGTGAAGATTTAAATCTGGTGAGTGAAGATATATTTCGAGACTCTTGTGGTCGGAAAATATCTCACAATGATTTCCCAATAAGTAGTGCCTCCAAATTTTCAACGCATGTACTACAAATTGCTAATTCCAAATCATGTGTTGGATAATTTATCTCATGTGGTCGCAATTGTCTTGAAGCATATGCTACCACTTTCCCTTCTTGCATCAGCACACAACCTAATCCTTGCTTTGAGGCATCACAAAAGATTTGAAAATCTTTCTCAGGGTTGGGAAGTATAAGTACTGGGGCTGAGGTTAATCTTGTTTTCAACTCCTGGAAACTTTCTTCACACTTATCTGTCCACTTGTATGGATTATCTTTCTTAAGAAGCTGGGTAAGAGGTCTTGTTATTTTCGAGAATCCCTCAATAAAACGACGATAATATCCAGCCAAACCAAGGAAACTTCTGATTTCTGTTACAGTGGTTGGCTGTTTCCATTCCATCACTGCTTTCACTTTTTCTGGATCTACTTTTACTCCTTCTTTTGTGATAATGTGTCCGAGAAAAGCTACTTCTTTCATCCAGAACTCACATTTAGAGAACTTAGCATATAGCTGATGTTCTCTAAGCTTGCTCAAAGCAATATGCAGATGTTGACGATGTTCTTCTTCGGTCTTGGAATATATTAATATGTCATCGATGAATACTATCACAAAACGATCTAACTGCTCCATGAATACCATATTCATCAGGTTCATAAAATAGGCTGGTGCATTTGTCAGACCAAATGGTACTACTGTGAACTCAAATAATCCGTATCTTGTGGTGAATGCAGTTTTCTCACGGTCCTGCTCTCGGATCTTAAGCTGATGATATCCAGATCTCAGATCGATTTTTGAGAATACCTTGGCTCCTTTGAGCTGATCAAACAGATCATCTATTCTTGGCAAAGGATATTTATTTTTAATAGTCACTGCGTTCAATCCTCGATAATCCACACACATCCTCTGACTTCCATCTTTTTTCTTAACAAACAAAGACTGGGGTGACCAAGGGATACACTAGGTCAGATAAACTCTTTTCCATCGGTTCATCCATTTGTTTCTTAAGTTCCTTTAGTTCTTGAGCTGACATCCGGTATTGACGCTTTGTGATAGGTTTAGTCCCTGGTATTAATTCAATAGCAAGCTCTATGGGTCTATCCGGTGGTTTTCCTGGTAGCTCTTTCGGAAAAACATCCGGATATTCCTGAATTATCGGTATTTTGGACACTCCTTCTTCTACCACCATATTCTGAATACTAGTTTTCATTCTCTCTATTAATACTGGATCTGTCTTCGCTATTATCTCTTGTCCTTCTGGACTTACCAAAGTTACCAGCTTATTTTCACAATCCACTTTGGCTTTATATTTAGTTAACCAATTCATTCCCAGTATAACATCCAATCCCTTCATCTCTAATAATAGTAAGTCTGTCTTAAATCTGACACCTTGGATTTCTAGATCTAAATCTTTGCATCCAAAGCGAGATTCCACTTTATTCCCAGCAGTTTGAAAGGAATAAGACTTTTGCAAAGGAGAGAATAACAATTGATTCTTCACAACAAAAGCCAAGGAGACAAACGAATGTGTTGCTCCGGGATCAAACAAAACCACAGAAGGCTTTGAGTTAACTAGGTACGTACCAACGATGACGTCGTTGGCTCCTGCTGCTTCTTCTGCAGAAATATGATTTATCCTTCCCTGCACTGGCTTCAGTATCCCTTTTCCTTTTTCTCGCGACATCAAAGATGTTGTCCGAGTTCCTACCGGTTTGACCGTGAAGTGTCGAGTCATCCTCCTTCTGTTTTGGCACCGCAATGAATTGGCGGGTGAAGATGTTTGTGCTCTAACTTGAGCTTTTGCTACTCCTGAAGGTAACCCTCCTCGTGGGCACTGGTTCTTATAATGGCCTGCTTGTCCACAATGATAGCATTCAATCAGAATCGCGGCATTGCCTCGCAAGTGATTTCCTCCACAATGATAACACTTGATTGAGGTCGGCACGACATTCTCACGAAATGTAACAGGGCTTTGGTTAGTTTTGAATCATGATGCAGGCATGAATACAAATCTCTTTCCTGCTGTCCTCTAGATTGGGGTGCTAACATCATTTGCTTTCTAGGTCTATCTGATGATGAAGTTCTTTGCATTACCTTTCTTTTCCTTGTATCTTCCAATTCATTCCTCGCTTCTTCAGATATGATGAGTTTATTCACCATTGAGGGCAAGTCTTTATAATCCACCATGGAAATGTGATATTTCAAAGACTTTTGTAATCCCTCCTTGAATCGTTCCATCTTCTTCTCCTCAGTTCTTGCTTCTTCAGGGGCGTATCTGGCCAATGTATTGAACTGATGAAGGTATTCTGTGACTGTCCGTCCTCCTTGTTTTAATGCCAGAAATTCACGACGCTTAGCTTCAATGACTCCTGCAGGTACATGGGCTTGGCGGAATGAATCCTCAAATTCCTTCCAGGTGATCTCCCTGTCTTCACTCATCGTCTGATAATTTACCCACCATGCTGCAGCTGGGCCTTGTAACTGATGAGAGGCATATAAGACCTTTTCCCTGTCATTGCACTGAATAGTGTTTAGCTTCCTTTCCACATCTCTCGAACCGGTCTTGACTACCATGGGATCGGTGAAGAAGAAAAGACCGAGGTCTCGTCTTAAAAATCGCCCACTTTGACCGCCACAGCATTCTGATTGATTGTTACCTCCGTTTCTTGCAAAGAATCTGTTCTATGACTGGCATGTTGCTCCAACATGCGTCGTGATTTAATTCGCTTGATATCTATTTTCCTCCATTCTTGCTAAAATATCGCTAAGCTAGGTCATGATCCGTCTCTCTGGCGAGAACTGTCACTGCTCTCGAGGTCCTTCTCCACCTCCCGCCATTTTGTTTGCTTTCTTTGGGATTTAGAGGTTCAGATCAGAGCGAGTTTTTAACAAGTCAGATAGGTAAGTAAGAATTTAGACATAAGGTAAGATTAGAATGAAATAGATGAAGATGCCAGAGTGGAATAGAAAGATTGAGAGTTGAAGGGGTAGACTTAAAGATACTGATAACAAACAAATTATTATTTAAAACAAAGTACTCTTTATTTATTCACACATAAGTTGGGTACATACTATCTTACAAAGTTCATACCACAACTTATTACATCACATCAAAAACTTACTACTACAAAAAAGGTTCTGACTTCTCTAGCGTAACTCTACTCTAAACTCTATGATCTCGTCAGAGTCACCGAGGAACACCACCCAGTTCCTCCGGGTCTTCTTCCTCCTCATCGATCACCATCTCCTTGTCCTCGTGGGGTGCTCTCTGCTGCGTGTGATGATGATCCTCGAAGAATGTACGGCCTTGGGCTGCCGTCATCCCTTCAGACTCCTTGCGGACCTTCGATGGGCCTTCATCAAATCTCAAGGCTTCATTTTGCTCCTTCCGTCGATAATGTCGTAGAGTCCGCCTGAAGCCAAATCTCTGCTGGGTGCATATAGCGATCTTTGCATCGTCCGGTTTTCCTCGGTCATCCGGCGTACATGTCCGCTTGTGAAGCGATAACCCAAGCGGCTTCCTGCATCTTTGGATCTTCTTCTGTTGCTGGATTTGGCATGATCAAACCGGTTCCTTCTTCATCTTCCTGTGGGACGAGGTAGAAAGGTGAATCATCAAACTCCTCCTCGTAGTAGCGACGAAGATACTCCACGGCCTTCTTTGCGGCATCACGGATGGCGTCGACTCCTCGTGACGGTGGCGGTGAACTTCCGTCGAACGTCCGGCCTCGTGTGGTAAAGGCTCCAAATATATCCGAGCCTTCCGGTTATACGACTTGCCATGGACCATCGGTGATCTCGTATGACACACCGACGACGGTGATCCGTCGGCGTGGAGGTATCTCTGCATACGCCAAAGACGAGTGACCCATCCTGACAGCTCCTCTGGATCGGGAAAAACGTGGTACGGCATCTGTAAAACGCCAAATTTTGAGGTTAGAAAAGGGTGGACATAAATATTTTTAGAAAAACAAAATTTAATCAAAATAAGACCAGCATAGAGGAGAAAAAGATATTTATACAGAAAATATTACTAAAATTTTAGACAAATCATTTTTATATCCAAAATAATTTTTGGAAATATTTCCTAGTGCACTTAGAGTTTCCTACAGTCGAGCAAGTAGGCTCTGATACCACTCTGTAACACCCCCATTTCTGGGAGCATTATGAAACCCTCGCAACTGCCCAGGAAAGTTCAGCTGCGAGGACATCCATCGAGTGTATAACATTGCCATCACATGCTCAAGAACAAGAGTCAACTTTATTACATTATAAAGGCTTAAAGCCAAGGTTCACAGTAGGGCCACAGGCCTAATTTACATTACAGCCAAAAAGATACCACAGGCATACTCGAGTGCAGGATAACCCTAATCCCAAGCTTCTTCCACTTCGTAGAATTCCATCTCATCATCTTCACATGGCTCTTCCCAACTGGCAGTTTCTGTTTATGATTTTAGCAAGTATGAGTACAACTACCGTACTCAGCAAGTCACGCGGAGCTTATCATTAACTATATGCATGGCATCTCAAGATGGGGAATACAGGTTTATTATTTTGTGTAGATGCAGATTTAGTTGAGAATCAATTAAAGACCAAAAAGTAACTTCATTATGTAAACAGGGGTTTTCAAGCGTGATTATTAACCTTCCACAATTCCAAACCATTCTCAAATCTACTTATGCTTTGTTACTGGAATCACCCATCAAACATAGCTTCATTTACCTGAAGCACGGCGTATTCGAATACCATCATTTTATGACTCTGCAGAGTTGCCACCTTTACCCACAAGATCTCTCAACTCCATGACGAGTTAAGAAAACAAAGTTGTTCACTTTGCTCAATTCTTTATATAGTCTCTGCCCAGTAGGTCCTTGATCCCCATGAGCTCGGATGACCCCTCGGATCTCCTCCGACTCATGGCGGTCCTACAGTTGTATGGTTAACCACCTCCCATACGACTCACCCTCCGACTCCCCCAACCAGTTGCAGATGTTCAATCGAACTTGAGCAGTTACTAAACCAGGTTTGACCAAGTCAACACTTGTGGTTGGGCGAGTACTATGTTCTTTTACTCAGCATAAGGGTCTAGTCCTTATATTTTTCACTGAGGCCATAAACATGCACAAACCCACATTCAGTGCCCGCGGCACTGCCACCATTCCTCTACCAAGCCTCCACCCTAGGGTAAGGTCTTCGGACTCACCTCTGTGATCCTCGCTCACCCTAGTTCCAACTTTTCAAAATTCTAAATAAATAAATAATAAAATCCTTAACAGTGAAAATATTTTGGTGTGTCCCTATACTACCATGTTTATTTGACTAATATAATTATTTCTCTACGTCTTCCAAGGCAAATATGTCCATCAAATTAATCGGGCTTTTCCAGGTGGTAGGGCATAACTAATATCATGACATTCTAATATAACTTTTACCCAAAATACTGATCTGAGCAAAATAACATAATGAAATTACAAATTAAATAAATAAATAAGGCAATTACGGGTTCAATATGATCAAGGATGCGTAACTTGCCTTGCGGGTCTATGATCTCGACTAATTCGTACTCTTCAGAAAATTTAGCTTGAGTTTGATCTTCTTCTTCCAATTCTTGAGAACCTCCGGCGTCCGAAGCTATTACAAACAAATACAAATATAATAAATTCCATGCCCGAAGAAATAGGCTAGGAATAAAGAAATGAAATTAAAGAAAGAAAATCTGAAGAAAAATTGAATACATGATTTTTTTTTTGGGTTTTTAGGAGGGCCAAATGGGAAAAAGGACTTGATATTTGGGTTGGTGGGCTCAAAACGGTCAAAATGGATATAAATATATTTTTTTGGATTTTTCGGGATTTTTCTGAATTTTTCTAGGGTTTACTATTCCTCGGGCTCAGTTACTATTCATCGGGTCCGAGTCAGATGCATCCGGCGCGGCAGACGCGGTGGGGCTCAGCCCACTCAGCCTGGCTCGGGTCGGACGCAATGGCGCTGACGGGTGGCGGGTCCGGTCGGACGGCGGGCTGGCTCGGTCGGGCGCACTCGGGCGGTCTGGCAGCGGCGGGCGGGCGCGATCGGGCGGATCCGACGCGGCGCGCGGGCGGTCCGGCTCCACCGGCTCGGGGCAGCACGGTCGGGCGGGCGGGTGGCTTGTCGTCTTCCTCCTCCGACCGTCTGGCCGGCCAAGGAAGAAAGAGGCGGCGATCGGCGGCGGCGCTAGAGCGGGTTGCGACGGCTTTTGAGGACATGAATGGGTTCGTGGTGAGATGGGGATTCCGTTTCAGAGGGTTAGAGTTTCGGTGGAGGCGGCAATCGTCGGCGGCGAGGTCATCTTCCCCACGGCCGATTTCGCAATAGAGAGGGAGAGAGGGCTTAATCGGAGAAATTGGTCGGTGCTAGAGCATTAAGGGGAGTAGGGGAGACTAGGAAAGGTGGCGGTTTGGGCCGGGGATGCCGGGATTGGGCTAGCCACGGTGGCCGGCTTCGGCCATGAAGGGGCTCCCGGTGCCGGAGAAGAAGACTGCTCGGGAGGCTAGGGCGACGGTTGGGAAAGACTTTGGGGAGCCCAGGGATGCTACTAGAGAAAGGAATTGGGGATTAGATGGCCGGAGTCCGGACATTGCTCTAGGGCTCAAGTTTGGGGATTTCGGTGATTACACAAGCAATGGAGGCGCGGGGTTCTTGGGGTGTGTCGGCTAGCTTCGGGAGGGTGTTGCGTCCACCAGGGAGGCCTTCATTGCTTAAGTAATCGAGGCAAGGCGGTTTGGATAGAGTTGGCCGGAAAGTGAGGTATAGGTGGCGGCATTGGGTGGTCGGCGGTGTGCCACGACTCGAGAGCGGTTCAGGGTGTCAGGGCGGAGGGAAAGAAAGGCGGTGCGGCTCTGCCCACTCGGAGAGGTGGCAAGGTCGGGAGGATTCGGGAAGCTTCGAAGCAGAGGTGGCGGCGGCGGACTGGGCCGGCGACTGGAAAAGGTGAGCCACGGCGGCTTGGGTGGGGTTGGCGGGACCTGGGGAAGGCTATCCACTGTGCCATGCTGGCGGAGAGGGCGCAGGAGGGAGGGGATCACGCATGGGGTGTGAGCGGCGGCAAAACAGGGTGGCGGCGAAAACAGGGTGGCGGCAGCGGCTGTTTTTCTGATATACTCAGTGCATCTCCTTCTCCCCTCAATTCGGTTGCGCTGGCAAAGATCAGGGGTAGCTTTGCTTTGAGATTAGAGAAGAATAGCATGAAGAATCAAGAGATCCAAAGAAAAACGAAAATTCTTTTGTTTTGGAAAATTTGACAAAATTTGAGTTCATTTCAATCTGTCTCAGGATATGCAACAGGAACATTTTCGTCGTAATCTGGTGGAAACTGGCAGAATCTTAATTTTTCTATGTCCAGGCTGATGGATGCTGTTCAACTAATCGTACTTATTTTTGTAAGTATTATTATCCTGTCAGCTTTTCATAGGAGGAGAAATTCCAAGCAACGTTCTGGAGTCCTGGGTAGGGGTGGAAATGGATCGGATACGATCGAATAGTTTCAAATACCACTACGGATCCATATTTTTAAAACAAATATGAATTCGAATATTCTCAAATACGGATACGAATATTCTCGAATACGAATACGGATATTTTCGAATACAGATTTTCTCAGATACGAATACAGATAAAACGGATTCCTAGCGGTTTTGCCGATTTTTCACAGGTTTTTGACCGATTACCGGTTTTAAACCGCATAAATTTAAAATTTGAATCACAAAATTCGTACGGATTTTTCATGGGTTCTAGAAAGGGATCGAATAGTCTCGAATACGAATACGGATACGGATATTCTCGAATACGAATGCGAATATTCTCAAATACGGATACGAATATTCTCGAATACGAATATTTTCGAATACGGATCTTGCTTACTACATTCACGTTTTCTCGGATACGAATATCGGATAAAACGAATTATCCGTTACCGTTTTCCACCCCTAGTCCTAGGCACGTGTTCTCAAGGAAGGAATTTCATACAAATTTTATAGAAATCCATCCATCTATCTACCTATCTATTATTATATTATTAAAATGGTAGAAAAAAGACATTCTTAATGGCTAGAAATTACCATATTAATCAGAGAAAAAAAAGAAAGATCTATACTATTTATTTTGGTGCAGATTAATTAAAGATATATTGGAACTATTACAATTGTGTAAGAAATACAGCTCTAATTTCAAACTTTTTAGATCTTATTACAATAATAACCATTAGAGTTGCATAATAAATAAGTCTTTTTTCAAATAAAAGTATATGTATTGTATTAGCTAGTCATGCAGTTGTGCGAGAAATTCGGCTGGTTTCATATGATACTATGACACTATAGCCTCCTGTGTGCAACTGGACATTGCTGCTCCAAGCACCAACTTATGTTCTCAAGGAAGGAATTTCATACAAATTTTATAGAAATATGTCTATCTATCTATTATATTATATTATATTATTACAATGACAGGAAAAGACGTTATCACATTCGCTCTCACGGGATAGAAATTGCCACATTAATCTGAGAAAAAAGAGAAAGATCTAGACTATTTATTTTGGTGGATCCATATTATAATGATGCAGATTAATCAAAGATATATTGAAATTATTATAGTTGTATAAGAAATACAACTCTAATTTCAATCTTTTGAAGATCTAATTTCAATCATGAGCATAAAAGTTGTAATGCGCAGTTGCGTAGAAAATTCAACTAGTTTCATATGATACTATAACACCATAGCCTCCTATATGCCTAGACATTACCAATCCATACCTTTTTTTTGAGAGAGTAAAAGATAAACACACACGGACTCAATACACATCATAATTACACCACCAATGCACACACACGCGTCCACATCCTTTACACACGCTTAGAATTTATCAGAGACATCCAAGGCCTCACAGAGCGTGGACACACACTTTCTTACTAAATACACATGCATATATGTACTCATAAAATCAGTGGACCCTAACACCAAGTGTAGGACTGGAACCCTAGTGGATTAAGTGCACACCCGCATACCTAGGGGCCTGTTCTTTTTGGCTGCGGCTTATGGCTTTTGGCTGAAATTTTTGAATTTTGGTTGTTTACGGTACAGATTACAGAGAGATCGATACTCATTTGTGATTTTGGCAGGTATAGATGTTAAGCTTTTAACGTGTACTACGTTTAACTTGTAGACTCCATCTTAAAAAAATACTCTGTTTTAAAAGTTAGGTACTATAGCGGCTGCTAAAAGCCGATCGGCTTGTGGCATGAAGAACAGGCCCTAGATCTGGCCACATACTAGCTTCCTGCTGCTCCATATCATGAGCGTGCATCCCACACATAACACCTTTTCTGTGCGCCTATACTCCTCACCTCAAACACCAAGTTAAATTATTATAAAAAATTTCAAAACAATTCAAGAATGGAGACATCAAATCCATCTACTATTCAAAGAAATTCAAATCTCAATTCAACCCTCACACCGAGAAACAAAGAAGAGTAAAATAACTATAGATCCTTAAATTTGTCCCAAGCGATAAAGTAGGTCTCTATACTCCCAAACTGTATATCTCAAGTCCATAAACTTGTTTAAGTGGTCAGTTAGGCCACACTAGACAGGAGCTCTGGACGGGTTGACCACGTCCAACATGGCATGAACAATTTGCTGTACCGTGAGTGTTGAACGGGATATCTATAGCTATTTCCTGACCAACAAATTCCGGAGAACAAAGAGCAAAACCTAACATTTGAACAATATTCGACATACGTGGCTATATGCTACCATCAATGCTATGGAAGGTCTTTTTACTAAGGCAAAGGCGAGACGGGAATTTGAGTAGGTTGAATTAGGACCTATTTTTTTCCTTCGAAGCTGATGACTTTTGATTTTTATTATAGTACCTAATTTTTAAACAGAGTATTTTCTCAAGACGGGATCTACAAGTTAAATGATCTATACGTTAAAAGCTTAACATCTGTATCAGCCAAAATTGCAAGTGAGTATCTGTCTCTTCGTAATCTGTACCGTAAACAGCCAAAATTCAAAAATTTCAACAAAAAACCATAAGCCACAGACACACCCAAACAGACCCTTAATCATCACCTAATCGCATGGTTTGCCGTGGTCCATTTTATCTATCCTTAGTAATCACCGTGAGAGTTGGCTGCTATGCCTGTTCTACTTGCGACTTCCAAGAACAGATTTTTTTCTGTTCGTGAACTTTGTACTTCTTGATATTAAGTCGTCAATTAAGAGCCTGTTCTTTTATGGCTGTGATTTATGATTTTTGGTTGTGGCGTGTGGTTTTTGGTTGTTCGTATGAGATATTATAAAGTAACTGAAATTCACGTGCGATTTTCACCGATATAAATGAACTCGGTACAGTATGTACTACAATTAATTAGTAGACTCTATTTTGAAAAGACACTCCGTTTAAAAGCTAGTTACTATAGAAAAGTCAAAAGCTGAACCTAAAAGCCACAAAAGAACATGCACTTATCTCTTGTACCATCTCTATATTAGTTTAAAAGATTTAGTTTTTAGAACTTAGTATAAATATGATCACTCTAGACCTATACATTGTGAAAGAATGGGAAAATACTTTAGATGTGGCATGGCACTGACTATTACTGCTACAAGCTGTTAGTTATAGTGGTAATAGCGGTCTATTTCGTGGCCATAGCTGAGCGCGTGGTATTTTTTGGCGTAGCATTACTTCGAAGGTAAGCATAATGGAACTTCGAGGTAGACGAATGAACGAGTTTTTAAAATTGAATTGAAGAGACTAGGTACAACATATTAATCTTCATTGGGAGCATTAGAGATGCATCATCCTTAGCTAGGAAGGCAGTACTGCATCCTCGTTGAAGTTCTGCTGCGAGTACGAACTGTTTTCTTTATACCAAATTGGCATGTGGGTCCGTCCACGATCTTAGCTGGCCTTTTAGTCACATCTTATAAAATTTTCATGAAAAGAAGTTCGTGCTTACAGCATTTTCCTTAATTTATTTTGGTAACTCAGTGGTCAACTTCATTTCGAAAATTCTTCGACAAGTAGTTAATGAATTGAGGAATCGCACGAAATGACATCAGCATTGAGGAAATTACCCTGCTCAGAAAAATCATACCCGCACATTCTATTCCCAATTCAACAGCATTTCACAAAATCATAAGATAAAATCTCTGACAAATTAGCTGACGGGATCTAACCATACCTAACTGACGGAGGATCCTACCTCCCATAGGCGACCCAGCTCAGCCATGGTGGAATGTCAAAGCAAGCAACCAATTGATTGTTGTAAATATTGCGGTATAAGCATATTTTCTATTTTAATTCCAATAATAATTATGATAATAGTAATCACCCAAGCATGGCATAAGCATGACATAAACAATATATTGATATAGAAATCAAACATGTCATTGCAAAATGAGTGAATACTCAAAATGAACATCATATATGACATATTCAACAAAAGCATATCATTCATATTAATGTATTCACATGCTATTCTTTCTATAAACATGGCATATATGAAAATCACAAGAATGTAAACAGATCCAAGATTATTGCATGCTGCCTCCATATATAGCCAATATGAGATGACTAAAAACAGCATATAACAAGTTGATTTATTTGTTTTTAGAGCTCTCAGAACAGAGTCGCACAAAATCAAAGATTTTGGCCTTCTCATGTCAATGTTGAATATTCTTAACAAAGATCCAAAAGCTAATAATTAAGACTTGAGCTCTATTTTAATTTTCTCAACATCACGACTCAAAAGTTCGTAGTACTACGATCTAATTTTTCTGAACCAAGGCTTCCAATCAAAGCCTACAGTAGTAGTAACAGAAGATCAAAGCAGCAGTCTAAAACCGACAGGAATTTAGATACTTCTAAACCAAATTGCTAAAGAACATCTATAGCACATACATCAACAATTACTACTACTGCCAATCTTAATTAGAAGAAAGAATAAACTGTAGTCCAGACAGTGACAGTAATATTATAGAGCTCAATCTCAATTCAATTAGTTAGATCAATCTCAATATTCAACCATTTCATCACAGAGCAATTAACCCTTTCCTTTGCGCATTCATTCACAGCATATCACAGAGATACCAGATGAAGCACAGAAAGGGTCTGAATACTCACAAGGCGACGGTATTCGAAACCACCGTGAAGAAACCGAAAAAGGCAAGGCACGATGAAGATCGCTGACCCAGAAAATCTATCAACCCGCTGTTGCAAGCAAGTAGATGATTCACGGAGATACAATGCCGCACTCCCTTTCTCAGCCGAAGCCAAGAAGGAAGACGAGGTTCAGGGATGCCGCACAGGACCGCTCGGTGATTCCCGGCCAAGAATCACACCCAAATATCAAATCAACACTTCAAATCCCTCAGCAAATGTCTCGGTCCAAGATCAAATCAAGAACCCTAACCCGGGGTGAAATCTCTCGGTCATGCGAAGCAGACAGCAACGGCCGACGACCAAAGACCGAGAACCGCTGTGGAGATTGAAGTAGGAAAGGAAGAACTCACTCGATTTTTCGGTTCTCGACGAGGAGGAGAGGCCGGGTTTTATAGCGGAGCCGAGGAGGGACAGGCGGGCTGCGGTGTGGGCTGGCGCCGCGCCCGAGCCGACTCCGCCTCGTCCGCCATTGCCCCAAGACCCGGCCGCCCGTCGCCATGAGACCCGCCGCCAACGCCCGCGAGAGAATCGCCAGATCCAATCGCGCCGTTCGCAACCGCACGCTCGGGGAGGAGACGAAGCGTCTCCCCCTTATCTCCTCATGGTGCCACCGACAGGTGGGCCCCACTGCTTATTTCCCCTCAATTGGGAAATTCCGAAAATGCCCCTGAGGTCCAACATTGATGATACCTTCCCGGCGACTTGTTCCACGCTTCCATCTGTCTCCATTCCGATCCCGATCTCCATCAAGGAAAATAATAAAACTGCTATAAGACAATTTAAAGATTAAGGACACTCTCATACTCTCCAAGATGCAATTAGGTAAGCAATCCTTGTTATTGTGCGCTTAATCTAGACGAGTCAAAACCGAGGAAGGAATCAGCGTCGCCGTGCCAAACTAGTAGTACTAATGCACGCCACTCCCGACGAACAGCGAAATATACAACTCTTTTCCGAAGAGAGCATTCATCGCCTACATGTTACATCACCTTGGCCTGTCCCGATTTAAGCTTTAGAAAAAAAATTCGTGTGGTGGTGGTGATCACTGATATATCGGGTCTCGGTGTGTTTCTTCTCTCGTGCTGTCCGGGCTTGGTCGTGACGTGTTGGGTGATGGCGTCGACGGCGTACACGCGGCCGTCCAAGCCGCCGGGGCCGGCCGGCGAAAGGAGGCCGCCAAGGCTGGCCAAGGAGCTGGGCAGGATCGAGCCTAAGAAACTGGGGATTGGGCTGGTCGCAGGCTGCTGCCTCGCCCTGCTCACCTACATCTCCTTCGCCCGGCTCTTCGCCATCTACTCGCCGGTCTTCGGTGAGGCCCTCGAATCCACTTCTTCGAAGTAAACTCGTCTCTTTGATGTTTGAGTAGTCTTGCAAGTTTACAAATCGGAATTTTTTGAACTGTTGTCAGAGAGCACGTCCTTGGTGATGAAGAACGCGCGGCCGGCGTCGACGACGGTACCTGGTACGGAGTCCGTGCCGGCCCAGCAGAAGAGCGAAGTGGAGGACAAGAAAGATCTTGCTGAAGACGAGACGGACCCGAAAGAGCCCAGCTTTCCAGAGGCGACAAAAAGCAATGGAAAGGAGGAGGCCACAGTAACGAAGCCATGTGAGATTTCTTCTCTCTCTCTCGTCTCCAGGACCTTTTGAGATGGAAGGAAAATGGAAATCATAACAATATTAACAGTAACAGCTTCTTGTCCTTTAAATTACGATTCCTGAAAAAAAGATAATTTGAATTCCCTTTTTGTCATGTAGTTTGGTTCATGTACGAGTCCTTAACAAATAATTAAGTTGCTTATTTTTCTCTGTATTTCCGTCAGCTGGTGGCGTTCCGGAGGCCAACGTGACCTGCGACGAGAACGGCGTCGACGAGGGCTTCCCGTATGCGCGCCCGCCGGTCTGCGAGCTCGCCGGTGACATCCGAATCAGTCCAAAGGAGAAAACCATGTTCTTCGTAAACCCATCCGGTGCCGGCCCGTTTGACGCCAACGGGAACAAGAAGATCCGACCGTACGCCCGCAAGGACGACTTTCTCCTCCCGGGCGTCGTGGAGGTCACCATCAAGTCCGTGTCATCGCCGGAGGCCGCACCGGTGTGCACCCGGCAGCACGACGTCCCGGCTGTGGTCTTCTCCGTGGCCGGGTACACCGACAACTTCTTCCACGACAATACGGACGTGATGATCCCGCTGTTCCTCACCACGGCACACCTCGCCGGCGAAGTGCAGTTCTTCGTAACCAACTTCAAGCCATGGTGGGTGCAAAAGTTCACGCCGCATCTAAGGAAGCTGTCCAACTACGAGGTGATCAACTTCGACAAGGACGAGGAGGTGCACTGCTTCCGGCGCGGCCACCTCGGCCTGTACCGCGACCGTGACCTCATCATCTACCCGCACCCGACGCGCAACCCGCACAACTACTCCATGGTCGACTACAACAGGTTCCTCCGCCGAGCGTTTGGCCTGCCGCGGGACACCCCGGCAGGGCTCGGCGAGGAGACCGGCGCGAAGCCCAAGATGCTCATGATCGAGCGGAAGGGCACGCGCAAGCTGCTCAACCTGCACGAGGTTGCCGCGCTGTGCGAGGAGCTCGGGTTCGTGGTGACCGTGGCAGAGGCCGGTCCGGACGTGCGCGGGTTCGCCGAGAAGGTGAACTCTGCCGACGTGCTCCTTGCGGTGCACGGCGCCGGGCTGACGAACCAGATCTTCCTGCCGACGGGTGCCGTGCTGGTGCAGATCGTGCCGTGGGGTAAGATGGACTGGATGGCGACCAACTTCTACGGGCAGCCGGCGCGCGACATGAAGCTCCGGTACGTCGAGTACTACGTCTCAGAGGAAGAGACGACGCTCAAGGACAAGTACTCCAGGGACCACTACGTGTTCAAGGACCCCATGGCCATCCACGCGCAGGGCTGGCCAGCGCTTGCCGAGATTGTCATGAAGCAGGACGTCATGGTGAACGTGACAAGATTTAAGCCGTTCCTGCTCAAGGCGCTCGACGAGTTGCAAGACTAGGAGAGCGCGCGGTGACTCCGTTTGGTTGGTTGGTTGCTTGGTTTGTGTGGTTCGTTTGGGACAAATCTGGATAGGGCGCCAGTGGCCAGTGGGGTGTAGGGGGGGTTTCTCATTTTGTCAGCTAAATCAACCAAAGCGATTTATTTCATTTGGAGGATTTGTTTTCTTTTGTGCTTGGGACAAGGCAATTTAGATCCTTGCTAAACTAAAAATGAGCAGGTGAGAGAAAATACAAGGAATTCCTTTTCAGATGGATATAATGCATGTTAGCTGGCCAATTCCGCCCACAATTTTTAACGATTGTTATTTTGGAGTTTTGAGTGGTATAGAAGGGGAGGAATATAAGATCTATGGGGCACTCGTTGCAACTGTTAATATTCTTTTTTGGTGGTGAGTGCAATTAGTCATCATAGCCATTCATAAAACTCAGTAATCGAAATGGCATTGGATTAAATCTTAGAAAAACCAAAAACAACTTTTAGAAACTGAAAAGAAGAGGCCAATACCCTACCAACTTATAGTTTGGGACTTGAATAATAACCTACCTAACTATAGGGCATGTTCATATATGCTTTTAGTTTTGCCTTTTGGATAGTAATAACTTGTAGAGAGAGACATTTAAATTTGATTTTGGCCTATATAAATGAAATCACTGTAGTGTGTACTACAATCGACTAGTAGAACTCACTTTAAAAAGACACTGTATTTAAAAGTTAGATACTATAAAAAACCAATTATTATAGAAAAATGCTTTTAAAAGCTAATATGAATAGAACCGTAGTTTAGACCTTAAACCATAGCAATTAGCCACACGTAAGAGGCACAACCAGTTTAACTAACCACCAATTGGTTGCAACACTTGATATTGAATGTACATGTGTATGCAACTGCAACTTAATTTTTACAGCGCTACTCCAATTGTTTACGTATCTGGCACTATTGCAACGTTTTTTCAATGACCTCCTAACATAAGTTTTTTTTGCAACAATAGCATCTCCCCAAGTTTGGAAAGCGTGGTAAGTGACATGTATTACCTATCGTGCCCCTTTGCTCGGTCGGGTTGGGGCACTACCGAGCCAGTGCAGCTCGGTATGTGGTAGGTGAAAGGGGTAGGGGTCTGAAAGAAAACTCATTGGTTCGGTTCAAAATTGTTTCAATTATACTCGTTAATTTTGATTTTGATCTAGCTCGACTCGTTAGCTTGCTTCTAAAAATACTTCTAAACTATATGTAAAATTTTTTTAGGAAGGTGCAAGGGGGTTAGTAGAGGAAATAGCAGGCTATATTATTGGTGAAGCTTTTGGTTTTTAGTTTAGGAAAATAATACCAAGTCCTTGGATAACGGTCATTCTGTAGTCGCACGAGAGCGATAAATATATGTGTGGACTTACATAAAAATATGGCTATCTAGCACATTCTACATTACAAAACCATAGTTACACTAACGATATATTAAGTACGTTGCTCATATGTGAATGAAGCATATCGTTTTAGAAGGTATTCACGAAATCACAGCTGCGTTGCCTCCCTACACTCTCGCTTGGCAGGAAATCTTTTTTCTTTTCTTCCCCTCCCTGGCTGCTCTCTCGCTGGGTAGTAATGCGTCATGGGTCACATGTTATACGCATGTGCGAGAAGCTAACACAATTAACACGTGAATAAAATGAGAATATAACATTGCATCGTGTCACCGCATCACATCGTGTCATTAACGCGATTTCCTCATGCGTGCTACCCTGTGAGGAATCGGTGCCCTGCTCCTGCACTCCCAAGCACCACGTGCACATGCACCTACTCGCCTTCCTACTGAGCAGGTGGCGCTCGGCAGTGCTTGCCGAGTAGGGGTGGCTCGGCATGCTGCTGCTGAGCTGTGTCGACTCAATAGTGCCTCGGCTCACCTGAACGCACCGAGCCATTGCCTCCTGTGCCAGTGCACCCAGCCAAGCGACTCACCTCCTACCAAGCAACAAGGCGTGGCAGGTGACATGTGTCGCTTGCCATGCTTTCCGAGCTTGGGGAGGGGCCATTTTTGCAAAAACATGTGCTACAGTGCTAGATACATGAACAGTTCACGCTACTCTATCCTTGACTTATATATAGTACTCGCATAATGTTTTTGTTTTCGAAACGAATGGTAATACAATATTTTCCATTTATAATCTTGAACATGCAAGGGGATCTCTTCACAAAATTGTCTGTACACTGAAGGTCAGAACATATTTATTCTCAAAACAAGCATGATGTCAGTGTTTTTACATTATAGGATCGAATGGCAATAGAGGCAAGGTGAATGGTTCCTTACAAATTTCTCCCCAAGTGTTCTTAAACTCTTCACTCTAGTAGCTTAGAGCTTTGAAGATCAGAGTTAAAAGCCAAGAGCAAAGCAACAATATCAAAAACCAGGAAACCTAGCTTTTGCACTAGAGCGGTTTGACTGGCAACAACACACTGATCTGATCTACGTTGCCTTGGTAGTCTGACCGGCTAGCGATTTGACACGTGAAAAGATTGTGGTCTGACCATGACCGGTACAACCAGGCCAAGGAACGGTCTAACCACTCCTCTATTCCTAAAATAAAAAATCATCCCGAATCAAAATCACTTTTGGTGCAACTCTGAAAATCCATAGCTAAATGAGATGAAACTTTGCACACACCTTCCTTACAGTCTTAGGAACCTATTTCATCAAAGAATTGCTTGAATCTTAGTAAAAGTTTAGATCCTTTTCAAGAATAAACAAATTTGCACAAAAATCGGACAAAAATCGAAAACTCGGGATATGAGTTGCTTAGCCAAGATGACTCTAAATGTATTCCCATATGTTACAAAAGACAGGATGATGCGGATACGCACATGCTTAGCACTTTTCAGGCGAATACATTATTTTATTGGAAAGAAGTATTGAGCCGCATTAAATATTGTCAGGTGAATTTGTTTCTTAAGGAGTTTCTTTTAATTGATGATGAACTTGGAATACTACCTCATGCTATTATTTTATGTATTCTTAGGTATGATTCATGTGAAGACTTAGGAGAGCAAAAGGGAGGAGCACAACGACTTGAACTACAAGTTTTGGATAAGATTTTTCAAGCCAAATTTGGATCTCCCACGTGCTCAATCCAATTCAAACTCGGATTTAACTCAGAATTCAATTCGGATTCGGTTCGGGACAGCATGACAGCCAGCTACTAAAAAGGCCATAACTTTCAAAAACGGAGTCCGATTCAGGTGTTCTTGTACTCGTTGGAAAGATAATTTCAAGGGCTACGCAATAGATCTGGTCCCACCTTTAAATTCGTCACAGATTAAAAGTTATGACCGAAACATTGTGATGGCTTAATTTTAGGTTTTTCCTGTTGTGTGAGTTTGTTTCCAAATACATGTAGGGATGAGTTGTAGTTGGTTTAGGACCTTTTGGCCAGCCATGAGGTGGACAAGGAGCTATATATTAAGGGTTAGACCCCCATTGTAAGGGATACCACGTTTGAGAATAATGAATCTACTAAAGTTTGTTCGAGTTTAGCATTGCTACCGAAATTCCATAGGGAATTAGGAGTGATTTTCTTCAATCAAGATCGTTCAACCTTTCCATTGGGAATTGGGAGCGCGATGTAACTTCATCGGTGGTCATGAAGTTCAGCACGTGTGGTTGGGCGAATTATAGAGTGCTAACTCTTGCATTGGCAACGGGAGATCACTACGGTTCATCAAATCCACGTGAGTATATTGATCCTACGCCGAGAAGATCGGGCAACCCCGTATCATCTTGGTATGAGAGCGTGGTTTAATCGGTAGGATTATTTACCCGTAGTTTTAGATTTATTTACTTATGTTCCTATACTCCATTAAAACCGAAAATTGCCACAAAAAAAATCCAAACCCTAGTTTTTGCATCTGTTAATTTTGTGAGTTTGGTTAGGTTTTGATCCATTAGAGTTTTGTTTAGGTGCTGATCGTTCGTGTTTATTTGCGTAGCTTAATCTTTGTGTCCAATCCAAAATCCAAAAAAAATCTTGTTGATATTTTTTTTCATCAATTGAGACTAGCTGTTGAATATTGCATCTAGGGCTGCCCTTGAGTATTTTACACTTCGCTAAATATTTGTGACCCGCAAAAAAAATCAAAGGAACGATTAAAGCTAGTTCAGCCTTTAGAAAAAAAAAGTTCAACTGAAAAAAGAAGAAAAGAAAAAAAACATGGCCGAATTTAGGTGAGTTCCTTGTCCATAAATTCAGATTGTGTGATTTAATTTCTTGAGCAATCTCGTGCCCTTACATTGATATCATTGCAATTGGCTAGCGTCTCTCCTAATACTTGGTGCAAAACGAGCTATCTAATCTTTAATTTCAGATTGCCTCTAGTTAGCTCATTCCTTTGTTTGCATCAAGTCACATTGATCTTTGCGTATGCGTTCATATACTTCATTTAAATCTTTTGGATCAACACTTAGGCAAAGTATTCTAGCTTGGATTATTACTTAACTTTATAACATCAAGACTTTCAGATTGCTAGGATATACACTTCCATACCAAGCTCCACTAAATAACCGCTGTTGTGCAAGTAGTGAACACTATTGAATTCGCTTAATCATCACGTTGCTGTTGTCACTTCTACCAGGTGTAAGTTTTTATTGGCCTTAATTCACTTCGGAAGGGTAAGAACTTCACTTGGGAGAGAAAATAGTGAGATTGAGTGATTTCTATAAATCATTATTCTACATAGCTACTTGTTTCTTGCATAGCTGACCATGTCAGGTAGAGGAGAACACCATGATGAGAGTGGTGAGATAAATGAAACTCAAGCATTCGTTAAGCAATATCAATTTGGGGCATTCCGTGAACACTTTCAACGTGAGCTACGCCAAGGGATCGATCAACTCCATGAAAAGCATGATGCTTTTGCTGATCAAATTGCACGGAAGATGCAAAATATGGAGATACAAGCTGATGAAAATATGCGCCAATTGCGGGAGTACATTGGAGCCCTCACTAGGCTCGTACAAGCTCGCAATGGTGGCGATGAAGCAAGTGTTCAAGGAGGAGACGCTACTGCACATGTACCTCCTGAACCGCAACATCTAGTGGCTGCCAACGTGGTACGTCCACCACATATTGGAGGACGAGGAGGAGGCCATGGAGGGCGTGGCTAAGGCCTAGGTGGTGGCCGTGGTGGTGCTGCACATGCGATGGAATGTAATGGTGATTCTGCTTTGCATTACAATGACCACTATCGTCGTCCACGCAATGAAGATGATGGAATGGGCAAGCTCAAGTTTTTCATGCTCAAGTTTGTAGGTGGAACTGATCCCGAGGAGTATCTCACTTGGGAATTAAAGGTTGACAAAATATTCCGTATGCATCACTATACGGATGAGAGAAAGATACAGTTGGCATCACTTGAGTTTGAAGGCTATGCTTTGGATTGGTGGGAACAAGTCATTACTTAAAGAGCTGAGAATAGAGCAGACCCAGTGGCATCATGGCACGAGATGAAGCGAGAAATGAGAGCCTGTTTTGTTCCTCGTCATTACAAGCGTGATCTATTTGATAAATTGCAGAATATAAAGTAGGAGAAGAGACTTTTGGAGAAGCACACAACACAGTTCTATCCAAGTCCATCCTTCAGTTCTTATGTCGCTACTGGTGTGTCATGCGAGAAGATGACCGAGCATGGGACTTTCCCTTCGATCAAGGAGACATGCAGTGCCCCATTGCTACAAACAACACTTGAGATGTATCAAAACCCATGTAAGGATGAGTGCCACATAGCCAAATTGAGTGAGAGTGATAAAAACAGTAAGTTGTGTGATTCCACCAAACATGAGGTTGAGAGCATCCAAATTGAGAGTGAGAGAAATACACAAAAAGAAAAGAGGGAAAGAGATCATAGGAAAAGTGATATTACTTTTTATACTAACAATTTACTCTCTACTTCTAGTGTTGCTTCTCATGTTATGCAGGTTGACATTAAAGCTGAGGAGTCGAATGTTCCACAACCGGTACCACTGGAAGTCAAAGATGAGAAGATAACCACAGTTGAGGATGAAGTACTTGCTGCCCCGTTGTTACATCAAATTATTTAAAACCTACAACACCTACATCAACTAAGGCGAACAATAAAGGTAACAATATTGGTGCTGAAATTAATTGTGAAACGGTGAGTACTTGTGAGAACTCATATATACGAATGAAAATTCCATGTTCTGAAATTTCTTTGCTCAATTTACATAATATGGAATTGATTACTCATAAAGAAGTTCTTACGAGAATATCTCCTGATGATTCTTTATATTATATCATGTTTGATGATCCTAAAGAGCTATCTAGTGTGATTGGGAATGTTGCTTCATGTTTAAAATCACTAGTTAGTACCTATGCATATACATATAAGTTCAATTTGATTGGGAATTATGGTATAGATGATAAGTTTTATGTTTACCGAATATGCATTACATGTGATAAGCTTGCTGAATTGAAATTGCATATTTTGGATAAACAATCTTTTGTGCCATATCATGATCACAATAAGATGAGTTTCAATAATAGTGCTGCATGTTTCAAAAGATTTCTTAAGCCTACTTATTCATCCTTTAATGTACAATCATGTACAGATAATCAGAGTAGCGCAGTTGGAGCATGGAAGGAACTAAAAATTTTCTCCCCCATATTTGTTCAACTTAATTTGGTTTGGCGCATTAATGACTTGTCCATGTGCCCAACAAAGTCGAGGACGACTTTTTCTCATGGGAGGGAGAATGATATGAAAGACAATGTTGCAATATATACATCTTATGGTTGCTGTTATATTAATTTGTTTGTGTGGAACAACGAGAATGACACGATAATTGATTCATATATATACCATGCATATGTGTTGTTCTTTTTACCTACTACGCCTTCAGATGTTCTTGATATGCTAAGCAAAAGAAGTGTTGATGACAAATATATATACCATGCATATACGTTGTATTCTTTGCTTAGTACAATTTCAGGCTACCAAAAGCCGAGGACGGCTTTTCTTGAAGAAGGGGAGGATGATGCGGATACGCACATGCTTAGCACTTTTAAGGCGAATACATTATTTCATTGGAAAGAAGTATTGAGCCGCATTAAATATTGTCAGGTGAATTTGTTTCTTAAGGAGTTTCTTTTAATTGATGATGAACATGGAATACTACCTCATGCTATTATTTTATGTATTCTTAGGTATGATTCATGTGAAGACTTAGAAGAGCAAAAGGGAGGAGCACAACGACTTGAACTACAAGTTTTGGATAAGATTTTCAAGCCAAATTCGGATCTCTCACGTGCTCAATCCAATTCAAACTCGGATTCAACTCAGAATTCAATTCAGATTCGGTTCGGGACAGCATGACAAGCAGTTACTAAAAAGGCCATAACTTTCACAAACGGAGTCCGATTCAGGTGTTCTTGTACTCGTTGGAAAGATAATTTCAAGGGCTACGCAATGGATCTAGCCCCACCTTCAAATTCGTCACGGATTGAAAGTTATGACAAAAACATTGTGACGACTTAATTTTAGGTTTTTCCTTTTGTGTGAATTTGTTTTCAAATACATGTAAGGATGAGTTGTAGTTGGTTTAGGACCTTTTGGCCAGCCATGAGGTGGACAAGGAACTATATATTAAGGGTTAGACCCCCATTGTAAGGGATACCACGTTTGAGAATAATGAATCTACTAAAGTTTGTTCGAGTTTAGCATTGCTACCGAAATTCCATAGGGAATTAGGAGTGATTTTCTTTAATCATGATCGTTCAACCTTTCCATTGGGAATTGGGAGCACGATGTAACTTCATCGGTGGTCGTGAAGTTCAGCACGTGTGGTTGGGCGAATTATAGAGTGCTAACTCTTGCATTGGCAACGGGAGATCACTACGGTTCATCAAATCCACGTGAGTATCTTGATCCTACGTCGAGAAGATCGGGCGACCCCGTATCACAGTATCTCTGAAAAATTTGAAGCAAAATTCCTTGAAATCAAGAAACTTCAATATTAGGCCAAAACCAAGCAGAATTGTATAACTTTGAAATATTGCAAGACCGGATGCCTAGTTGGATGAGAGATAATCTCCATGAGTCATCTCCATCACTTACACATATTAGAGCAAGATCAAGATAGGGAGAGAAAAGATCAAAACCACTGAGAATAAGGGCAAATCAATCAAAACAAAAAGTCACCACGAGAGATGAGTAAAATTGATATATTACTGCTTGAGGATAAAGTTTTACAGTCACTCCACCTGGAGGACAAAAGAGTACACCACAACACTCACCCTTCTGAATACCTAACCCTAGAACATAATGTTGGAATAAAAGAATATATGTTGGATGGTTGGCTTGCAAGTTTTCATCCCAACCCATTAAATAGATGAGGCAACCAGTTCACATCTAACCCTAATGAATACTATCACTAGCATATTTGGGGCAAACCCGTTAACCCCATGCAACATAGGTTTTACTCGCATACTTAACTCATACACGCTTTTCAAAGCGCATGAGCCCCATCTGCTACGTCTACATTCATTGATCCATATATTTTTTCTAGCATCTCTTTGACCTAAACCACTTTTCTATGTATCGCTCAAGCGCTGTGTTTTTGATCCGATTTAGTTTTTGATACTTAGAAAACTTACCAAAATACCCCTCCTGACCAGGCCTTTATATTTCTTTTCAAGCAATCGCCATGCTTACTATATGTAGGTGCACCAATAGCTTGCCACACGTTGGCAAGTCACCCGTTCTAGTTCCATCGAACCACAACTTACTTGGACCGACCAAGCCATTTGGTGCAACTCGTCGATCGAACATTCCCTTCAACATTTTTATTTTCTTGTACCGTGTTTGAGCTCAACCATCTCACATAGAATCCTTGATCATTCTAGGCATCGGCTTTTCCATGAGCGTAGCCCTGATCCTCGATGTTGACCATGGTTAACTACAAACTTCCCTACACATCCAAGACCCACATTAGCTAAAACACACTTCAGAAAATATTTATACACTGACCAAACATAACTCAAATCAACCCAAAACCAAATTCTCAAAATCCAAGAGATAATCTTAAGCGTCAGTCTGACCGCCAACAAGTGGTTGGCCATACCAGTTAAAAACAATGCAACTGACACTCTCTGGAATAAAGCAACCACCATTAAACATCCAGTCATACCGCTCGACAGTCTGGCCGCTGCAGTCATGTCACTTAGCATGGTTTGATTGGCAACACACCAGTGGTCTGACAGGCAACAAGCTAGCGGTCAGACCGGCGGTTAGCCAGTGGTGAGACCAATTTTCTAACAGCAAACCTAACAAATTTCAAACTCCATCTCCACAAACATGGCAATGGTTAATCACAATGTTATCCTAGACCCTCTCACATGGTCTCTCATACATTCTCACAAAAAAGAGCTAAATGGTGAGGTTTACAATACTAGGGCTAGACGGCTAAATAAAACATACAACATTAGAATTTAGTAGAAGAAAATGGTAAATGAGGCATAAAAAACTAGCAAATATGCCCCATTCCAAACCACAGGCAACTGATTGAGGCAGAACCCTAGAAATCGGCATCTTCGTCTCCAAAATCTATGGCATAATAGTACCTGCAAGATGTGTCTTCTTCTGCAGCCTCTGAATATGTTCAAGAAGCAATGGTTGAGTAGAAAAATTGTACTCTACAAGACTTTTGAGCAAAGATATATAGTATGCAGACTGTGTCAAAAATAGCTGTCTAGTCTAGATTAATTTGCGAACCATGCTTTGCATTGAAATAACAAGTAACAGAATGTAAACATAAGTTGTAAGAGCATTTAAAATTTGATAAGTAAATAACGTTAAAGCATAATATGCATAATGTAGAACAAGAGGCATGCTACCTTAGAATCTTGAACAATGGCATAATCCTTGCTGACCCAACTTTACATTCCAACTATATCCTTCCATAACCATTTTGTAAAACATAAAGCTACTTATTAAGGGATTTCACTTAGTTTTGTCTATAACCAGAGACACAGCTATTCGAATAGATTTACACTCTGTAAAGGTTATATACTTTATCCATACGATATAAATATCCCACCATGTTATACATGTCACGCAATACCATCGGTACCCAATTTGAGAGTTCATGACAAAACTTTTACATTACTGGTGCTAACAACCACCACGCTATGATATGTTCTTAAGACAGGGAGTGCCCTCCGACGTCCCAAGATTCATACGGGCAAGGTCCCTTTGAACATGGAATTTGCACCATGTCTACACAGCCCAAAAATCCACCTACAATCTAGCACCTTTGATGAAGTTGCTAGCCCTAGGAACTTATTATGCTAAGGCCTTCCCATAAAGGCACGTATGGTTGTACGACTATACTTGAGTCTGTGGTACAATATAATCAGTTCTTAGTGACCTAAGCGAGACATCCTCAAAACCCATTGTCATGTGAACTGCACCGATCTCCACAACCACTAGGCCAAGTCTAAAACATGTTTTCCATTTTCTTTGCTAACCAAAATATCAGTGGTAAGCTCATCTATACCAATTCTTGAGTTTCTCCTATTTTTAATTTTGTGACCAATTTCTATCCTAGCAACTCTAGTACTGTTATGAGCATGGCTAAGCATTAACTATAACATTTTAAGTTACTAAGTTCCATATTTTATATCCAGTGGTATTATTGCTATGGTGACAATAATAGGGTAGCAAATTTGTCAAAGCAGGATTTGATGTAACAATTGGGTATAACTACTACCTATACCAATATAGCGGTTTTTATAAAAAATGTGTGCATGTATAATAGTTTTGAATACAATATAAATAACATTGGAATATAGGATCAACATGATCAAAGGGGTGCTTGACTTGCTTGTTGAACTCTTGGCCTTGCTTGGTTCATCGCTATTGCAATAAGAGCCAAATAAATTCAATAAAGAGAAAATTCAAATATTTTTGCAGAATATGAAAGAGCATGATTTTAGAAAATTTTAGAGACAAAAATCACTTAATTGGAATTCATATGCATTTGAATTTTATTGGGTTTGAAAAATCATAAAAACTAAAAATGGCACTGTTTATAGTGGTGACGTCGAAGACGTGTTTTGGGAAATACACTTTATAATGGAGAATGCACACTTTCACTAGAACTAAAAGCGTATTTGTGAATTTCTAGGTTTTCAAAAAGCTTTAAAAGGGTCGGGCCCGTATGTCATAGGCTCATCACGTTAAAATGGTTTTTAAAAGGAAAACTGATGTGTGGGACTAGCTGGTCAGTGAATTGGCAAAGAGAGGAGGGAGTGGCATGGCACTGATAGGTGGGGCCCGTCTGTCGGTGACTCTGAGCGGCACGCAGCTTCGATGAGCATTGCTGATGATGAATGTCGGTGAGGCATGCAGAGGGGAGGTGAGGGGAAGCAAGAGGGGAGGATAGGGAAGCTCTAGCGAGGCTTGGTCGTGGGTCAGCAAGGCCGGAGAGGGCTGGTGGTGGAACAGTGGCGGCGGCGTCATGGCGGATGGTGATGAGGGGGAAGAGATGGCATAGGAGCCAAATTGCGAGGGGGATGAGTATCTAGGGACTGAGGGGGTTCTATTTTGGGGGATGGTGTGGTCGGAGGCTTACTGAAATAGCTCGCCTACGATGGCCCAAAGGGAAATGGGTTAAGGAAGCATAGAGGTGCTACGAGCGTGTTGAATTGAGGAATGACTGTATCGTTGAATTGGCCTCGGCTCAGTCATGACCGGAGTTAGGGAAGAAAGGGTGTTTATGGCCGATTTGCTTGCTCAAGTGTTGCAAGGGAGGAGGGGAGGTGCGGGGTGCTAGAGCTCAGCCTGGGGAGAGCTTTTATATGCTCAAGATGGCTGACAGTGAGCAACACCTCTGGGTGGATTCAGGCACCATTACTGCCATGGTGGTGTGGCAGAGATGGTAAAGGTATGGGGAGACATAGGTCGGTAGGGACGGGCATTGGCGGGTGGCGGTCAGCATTCGGGGGTGAGCACTGTTGGCGAGGTCGCGACATGTAGGCTGGTGCGGTGGGATTCCAGGGCTTGGCATCTTGCCTCCGTGGCGCACAGTGGCCCTGGCGTGAATGGGACAGAACAATGTAGGGGCATGATGATTAGGAGCTAGCAGCAGCGACAGTTGTGTTACGTCGAGCACATGGTAGCCATTGTGGTGCTGGAGCAGAGGAGAGGGGATGGGGCGCAGGGAGGAGGGAGAAGGCGGGGCACACGGTTCAAGGTGGTGCATGGCACAAGGCGAGATAGTCCTGGGATATGGTAGCGGGCTGAGGCGTGGTGGGCGGCGATGACGCCCAAGGCGTTAGCTGGTGCGACGGTGCGATGGAGCAGGGCACAACAACGAGACAGAGAGGAGGCTGACGGGTAGGGCTGGGGTGGCAGTGACTGTGAGGGGTGAAGAGAGGGGAGACGCTCGCATGTGGGGATGGGAGAAAATATTTAAATAAATGGGGTTTCCTTTTTGATTTATATGCAGATTTTGCAAATGGACTACAAAAATTATGAAAATTTTGGAGAAGCTTTTGACATAGTGTAGAACCTTGTGTAAAATTTCCAAGTTTTTATATATCTTAGATTTTTCTTGAAAAATCCTGAAAGTGTACTTTTATTTAAAAACACTATTTTGATTTGATAAATTTTTGGAAAAATGCTTAAAAATGTTCAAATTTTATTTCCAACCCTATGAATCTATTTTTGAGTTTTTAACATGGTTTCACTGTAATTTCCCTTATGCCACTTTACGAATCATTGTTTCTAATTTAATTTTTTATTCAATTCGAATTTTACCCATTGAACATTTTTTTCAAATATTTTTCAAAGGGAACTTCAATAAAAAACCAAGGAAATAATGATCCAAGAAAAATGTTTTAAATTCTTCTCAATTTTGGGCTTTCTAGAAATCGGAATGTTATAACGGCGGAGATGTTGATATGGATGGTGCACATGATTTTAGGCTCAAAAAATCATTTAAAAAATCTGCTTTAAAAGATCACTCTATTTTAAAATTTAGTCTTTTGAGAAGCCAAAAACCAAAAGAAATAAGGCCATATGGCCTATAAACACATGGCACAATGAGTAGAAGTTGTACTTTGAACTACTATTTAGGAATCTACTAAAGAATGATTTCGATGCTCATGGTAAGGCACAAAACCGTATCTTACTTCTGAGGCTGCTGGATTGAACTACAGCATGCAAGATTTGTACCGAGTACAGCAGGTGGTATCATAGATATTTACTGCAGCCGTTCAGCGTACCGTAGCAAACTAGGATCGAAGCTGTCAAAATTTTTATGGCATGATCACTGATGTGGAAAAAGGCAGTCAAAATAATTTCATATGCGTAAAAGTTGCAGCTAGCAAGGTCTTTCCGCACTTACATATATATATGCGAATTGCCAAACGTTTTACTCGATCAAATCAACCACCATATATACTCGCCTAGCGATGCACGCAAAGGGAGCATTATTCCAAATAAAAAGCAGTCTTGAGACTGACGTTACACCGCAGCTGGAAGTTCCGTAACGAAACCATACTCCCAAGCGTCTGGGGTCCTGTAGACTGCAACTTGACACGTACAATCCTGAGCATGGCCGAGCAACCACCACATGCAGCTTTCATCAATCAAGCTATTCGATGGTATGAATAATCCACGAATAATGGTTCGTCGCCCCTGACAGAAAAATGTGCACAGATCACACGAATCATCAATGACATCTGCTTAGATACAAGGGCACTCCTAATATTGGAATTATATAGTAATATCTATAATTTGCCATGTATATAAGATTAGAAATAATCTTTCTAATATATGATATGTTGCAACCACTCAACTCAATTAATTTCTCTCCTTTTATCTCATCTCTCTTTTTTTTTACCAATCCCTATCCTCTAGATTTCTTAGTCATCTCAAATATACAGTACTACCATCTCTCTCTCTACCTTAATTATTCTTTCATATCATCCTTTTACTTATTTGATATGCTATAGACATTGCTGACACCATTGTCATTGTCATTGTATTGGGAGTGCTACAAGTAGACAGTGTGATCCTTCGTCGGAATCTCTTCTCAGCCAATTCGTTTGCAATCAATGTAGAACAGTGGGAGAAGATGATTTGTGAACCGCTGTGTTTCCGCGTGATGCGCAAGCTGAGCTGGCGAGAGAAGACTCTAGGAGGCTACTATCAAGATACGGAGTGTTTGGTATAAGGCGCCGCTCGTTTCGGTTTTAAACACGAACTTTCATTTATTTTTCACTATTTATAATTTCGTCTTTTCTGAATTTTGGTTTTTGAGCTTTTTGCGGTTCTTTTTTTTGCCGTATTCGTTTGCGTTGTTTGTGATGGGCTAACATATTTTTTATATGTTTTAATTTTTTTAAATTTAATTATGTTAAATAAGCCTCTGTCAGTTAAAGTGTTTTTTCAGCCAGCTACAGTGCTTTTCAGCCATAAGCTACCAAAAATAAGCCAAAATAATCACCACCTAAACGGACTATCCCATCTTAAGACGAATCGGTCTATCGCAGGATCATTCCGTAAATTTGGTGGAACGATCCTATCCTTTATTTTGTATTAGGATTGTGCTTACAAGAGATTGAGTGATGATGGATCGACCCATTCTATTATTCAAACCAAACACATGAATTATAATGACGTTCTTTGAGACATCCGTAAAGTCGTCGCATGATTACTGAGGTACCTATTGGCTTACGTTAATCCACAATAATGTAGAGACGAATCTTGAGATGTTTTAAAAAACAAGATAATAAGTGGTTGGATAACATACAAATTATTTTGATTTAGAAAATATAAGTAATTTTGAATTTTATAATTGACTGGTGACTCTCTTAAGTTAATACAAAATTTTAGTAAAAAATAAATAGGTTGGATAAAATATAAATTATTTTGATTTACAAATTATAAGTAATTTTGAATTTTTCTAATTGACCTGTGACTCTCCTAAGAGAATACAAAATTTTAGTAAAAAAGTGCAACCGGACAGAGTTCGAACACAAGATCGGGCAGGGTTCCTTTGCGCTTCAAGCTTTTGGCTTATATATAGATGAACAATAACTAATTTAAAATCAGTGTATTTTTTTAAGGTGAAGTCTACAGAAAAATTATAGCACAAACTATACCGAGTAAAATCGCATGCAAGTATTTCGCTCTGCGTACTGCCTCTCACAAACAAACCAAAATTCAAAAGACACAGTCATAAGCCATAAGTTACGGACCTAAAGAATCCACCCGAGTCTAAGTATCTGTTGGAAGATCTTGCTAGCCATGTGAGCAGAGCTGATTTATTGTTTCATGTGAAATAGAAAGATATATAGAAAATGACTGAACCTATGGAGTCAGAGAAATTTGCCAGATGCTACGGAGTCAATCTATCTGCAATTGATCTATTTGCAAGGGATCAAGGAGTGATTGATCTATCTGCAAGGGAAAAACACACAAAAATAAAGGGAAATCAAAACACATCTTCCATCCAGATCTGAGATTTTTGTTGCCCCCAAATCACTCCCTAAGCACATTCAACTGACCACCAGGCGGCTACCCATCATTTGTGGTCCATTTTGGTAATGCTGCATTTGGTAATGCTGCATCCCAGAATCACGATGAAGTGCCTAATTCTTGGTCTCCTAGGAGTACTGATGTAGAAAAGATGGCCATGAAAGGCTGGATGACATGCAAGGACTCCTAAATGCTGCATTTGGTATGGCTGACAGCTATGGATCACTATCAAGCAGATATGATGGAGAACTAGATGGTGTTCAGTTTGAATTTGCTAGTATGGAGCCTAATGTGGCTGAGAATGGGAATAGTACATTTGAAGATGATGACGCGAGGAGGGATGAAGATATGTATGCAAGCTTCTTGAAGGATGCAGACACCAAGTAATATGATGGATGTGATACATTTTCTAAGTAGTCATTTTTAGTCACATTGTACAACTTGAAATGCTTACATGGATGGACACAAGAATCATTTACAACACTACTTGGTGTACTATATGATGCACTTCCTTATGAGGCAAAGCTACCGAAGAAATATTATGAACAAAAAAAATCATTCATGGTTTAGGGCTTGACTATGAGAAAATCCATGCATGCCCTAAAGATTGCATGCTTTTTCAAGGTGATAGAGCTAACTAAGAGTCTTGCCATGTGTGCGGTACGTCTCATTGGGTTGGGTAACCATTGAGAAGAAAGGCCCTCTATTTGAATCTAAAGGACAAAAGAAACCAGCAAAGGTCTTGCATTATTTCCCATTGATACCAAGGATACAAAGACTATTTGCAACTACAAAAACTTCAGGTGACATGCGTTGGCATGGGGAGGTTCATACAAAAGATGGATTGTTGCGACATCCAGCAGATGGCCAGGCTTGGAAAGACTTTGATGTTAGATATCCTAATTTTGCTGCCGACGCTTGTGCCTTACAACCTACCGCCTTGGATTTGCATGAAGCAAACATCATTAATTTTGTCAATGAACATTCCTGGACTAGATTCCCCTGGGAATGATATTGATGTATATTTGCAGCCACCGATCAATGAGCTCATGCAATTAATTATGGGAGGGTGTGAAACATTTGATGCTTCTTCATAGAAGAAATTTTCTCTCTGAGATGCACTATTACGGACTTTGAATGATTTTTCCACATTAGCTTGCCTATTTGGTTGGAGCACAGGTGGTAAATATGCTTGTCCATCTTGTGTTGTATCTACAAAATCAAATCCCACATTAGCTTGCCTATTTGGTTGGAGCACAGGTGGTAAATATGCTTGTCCATCTTGTGTTGTATCTAAAAAATCAAATCGCCTAAAGAAGGGTAGAAAATTTTGTTTTATGTGTCATCGTCGACGGTTGCCACATGGCACTTATATTTTGATAAAAGAGGCAATTGATGGCACTGAAGAGACATAACTTGCACCTAAAACATTGATTTGTAGTTCAATTTTGAGAATGTTATAGGGAAGAGTGTTGTGCTAGGTAAAAAGGTCAACGTGGCAAAGAAAGGGAAAATCGCAAATCAAGTCAAAAACAGTGAAAAGAAATAAGGGAATAATCAAGAACACAAGCGCAAAAGAGAGACATGCAAGAATAACTTAAGTGAGGACCAGTCTAAAAAGAAGCCTGAGGATTGGTTGAAAAATAGGTCAATATTTTTCACGCTACCATATTGAGATCACAAGTTAAGGCACGATCTAGATGTAATGCATATAGAGAAAAATATTTTTGATAATTTAATTGGAACATTATTAGATATTGATTCTAAAACAAAGGATGACCTAAACGCATGATGTGGAATTAGACCTGAGCTTCATCCTGGAGTAGATAACAAAGGAAAGCAAATATTGCCCTTGCACCTTTTACTATGTCTAGAGAAATAAAGGAGATTCTTTGTTTAGTAATTAAGAATATTAGGACCCCCGATGGTTATGCATCAAACAATTCTAGGTGTGTCAATTGCTGAAGGATATCTTGCTGAACAATGCTTGACCTTTTGTTCAAGATTTATGAAAGGAACTGCACGTTATACAAGACCATGTAGAAATCCTGACCCGTCGAACAACATAAAAGACCTGTATATGTTGGGAGTGCTGATGAACCAATTGGAAAGGCTATCACCATAGAACATTTTGATAACCAACTTCTTGTTCAGGCACATCGATATGTCTTGCAATATTGTGACGAACTTGAAAACTTTCGCCAGTGTGTAGCACAACCATATTTTACTTATTTGTTTTACACAACTTGATGAAATGACATTATATAATTGATCTGATGTTTGCAGAGAATTTGTGGATGAAGAGAAGAAAACTATGTCACCCAATTAATTTAACACATTCCAAAATCGACATGTTGATATTAACAGAGGCTTTCCTAACTAGTTGGAAAAGAAGGTGAAATTGACCGTATTGCTGTATTATGAATTTACTTACACAGCTAAATGCAATAGTAGTCTTATACATGTTTTACAAAATGATGGACTAGGCATCACTGAAAAGACTACCCCATCCTCAAAATCTAGACTCTCGACCTGGGAGAAACCCTGAGCTATCAATATAGCCTTGTTTTGAATGACTATCCCATCCTCACTCTGCTTGTTTTTGAACACCCACTTAGTACCAATGACATTATGACCTCTAGGGGGCTCAACAAGCAATCAGACATTGTTTCTTTCAAAGTTCTCTAACTCCTCATGCATGGCATTGACCCAAGACTTATTAGAAAGTGCATGATAAACATCCTTGGGCTCGAAAGAGGCAACGAAGGCAGAGTGGAGACAGAAGTGAGACATGCCAGACTTTGAGCGTGTGACACGCTCAAAGAGGTCTCCAATCATCTGCTCTGAATGATGATTTTTTTGGATATGACGGGGAGGTCCTGGATGAGAAGAAGAAGTGACCTCTACCTCATGAGCTGACGAGGTAGGAACAGAGCCACTAGCTCCAGAAGATGCAGAAGGAATGGGCTGATCTCCTCGAGATGCGGTGGTAGAAACAGGCACCTCAAGGGGAGGAGAAACTGGATCGAGTAGACAACCCTCATCTTCATTCTCCTCATCATCTACAAAGATGGGCTCGAACTGCTCTACAGAACCTGAGATATCGGGCCTAGTCCCCGACTGGCCTCATCGAAAGTCACCTCACAGGTTTCTACCATTTTACTAGACTCGTATTTTCAGACCCTATATGCCCGCGAAGAAGTCAAGTAACCCAAAAAAATCCCATCACAAGAATATGACTCAAACTTATCTAGATTCTCGGACTTCAAGATGAAGCACTTGCAACCAAATACATGAAAATGAGAGACACTGGGCTTTCGCCCATATCTCAACTCATAAGAAGTGCGATGCAAGTGTGCCCTCAGAAAAACTCTGTTTGAAACATGACACGTGGTGGCTATTGCCTCAGCCCAAAACTTCCTAGGCGTAGAGTACTCATCAAGCATCGTCCTGGCCATCTCGACCAAGGTACGGTTCTTTCACTCTATAACGTCATTTTGCTGTGGGACGTATGGAGAAGAGAACTGGTGCTCTACACCTGTCTCATCGCAAAACTTCTCAAAGTAGGAATTCTTGAACTCCGTGCTGTTGTCACTGCGGATCACTCGTAAGGCACCCGGGAGCTCAACAGAAAGCCTACTAAAAAGATCCCGAAAATAGGTAAATGTCTCATCCTTCGAGGCTAAGAAAAAAACCCAAGAGTACCTCGAGAAGTCATTGACCACGACAAGAACATACCACTTCCCTCCTGCTGACTGCACTCTAGCTGGTCCAATTGTGTCCATATGGAGCACCGTCCGGTGCATCACCATAGTCATCATGAATCGAGGATGTGAAGCGGCAACCATCTTGTCGTGCCGGCAAGGAGTACACACTAGATCTTTGACCATCTTGAGTTTTGGAAGACCACAAATGAGATCGTGGCCGCTAACTCGGGTCAAATGGTCAAATCTAATATGACCAAGTCTCATATGCTAGAAAGTAAGGTCACGGGACTCAGAAGCAATTAAACATATGAGAGGATCACCAGAAGACTCAACAAAATCTGCACGAAAGATACTCCTATATCTAGAAATCCCGCAAACCAGACTCCCTGAAGAATCAAGAATTTTGCAAGCGGTTTTCTTAAAGCTCACCTCGAAACCGTCATCGGTAAGCTGGGAAACAGAAAGCAAATTGTACTGCAGCTTACTCACCAAGGCAACACCTTTTAAAACAAATGAATCATTAACGCGCACTGTACCTTTGGCGATGACGCGCCCAGAAGAGGCATCTCCGAAGGTGATCGTCTCATCACCTGGAGCTCGGACTAGGGAAGAGAACCAACGGGAGTCTCCGGTCATGTGTCGAGAACAGCCGGAGTCAACAAGCCAAACATCTCCCTCCCTACCCGGTGAACCTGAGTCAACAAGAGAGAGATGGCTCAGTACTGGGATAAATCAAAAGTAATTTTGGCACCCAATACTGAGTCAAACGACGAGCAGAAGAAGTAGTCACACACGACTGACCTCTAGCTACCCTACGCTCTCCGTCGCTTAGAAAGCCAGAAGGTCTATGAGTAGACCTGAAGCTGTTGTTACGCTTGACTGCTATGGATGAGCGAATCAAGGTACCAACACTATGTTGATCTCACCGCGAGTAGCTATCTGACGGGGAAAACGAGATCTACCCTCAGGACGGCGGATGTCACGACCAGAGGCAAATCGAGGACGAAAATCAGAAAACTTAGAAAAACCAAATCCTCGATGCTGCCCAAACACATCAACATGACCAACCCTAGACCTCATGTTGGTCTTAGATGCACTCAAGGTCTAGGGCTGACCCTGAATACGCCTAAGACCCTGAACATGGTCTCTCCGCGCGATCTTGGCGTGCCTGAAGCATCTCTCAATCATGTGTCCATCCTTCTGATAGAAGGTACATTGATACTTCACCTTCTGAGAGGTAGAAGTAGCATGATGGGGCTTCACCTTCTAAGAGGTCGAAGCAATAGGTGTTACCACCTTACTGTCAGAGATCCCTTGGACAAAGCCCGCAGATTTGAACTCAACTTTCTTGGTTCTGGGCTTGATCTCGATCACACCTGCTGCTATGGGTTTGAGAACAGTAGGTGGATGCTTCCTAACATCCTTAAGAAAATCATATCCTAGACCGTGATTGAATTTGCAAATATTGGACTGGTCTAGAGTAAGATTCAACTTCTTCTTGCCTCCAACAAATCTCTCAAGAGTGTTCATAAGATACTGACACTCCTGAAAGAGAGAGGTGCAAGAAGAGTAGGGAGAAGAAGAGACAGTAGAAGGTAGGAGAAAAGAAGAAGAACCAACAGCAGAAGAACAAATGGCATGTGCATGCACAGCCGCCTCAGAAGGCATAGTCCTACTGCTAGCCATTTGGTTCTCATCGCTAAGTGTCTCTACCATACCCTCAGGCTTCTTCCCCACAACAGCACAAGTATCACAACAGGATTGTGGCTTCTCTAGTAGGTCCTTAGTTAGCTTCACACATTTTTCATCTAATGCAATCAAATCAGATTTTAATTTTTCACAGTTATTGCATGGTGAGCTAACAGGGTCCTTAGAAGCATATTGAGCCATTTTCTTATTATGATCAATCATTTCTTGAAACTGTTTTGAGACAGATTCAAGTTCAGCAGTTAATTTAGGACAGTTGGCACATGAAGCAATGGGCTCTAGCAGAAAAGCTTGTAACTCAGCAATTTTATGATCTGCCTTCTTTATGTTCATTTTCAGATTAATGCAGCTTTCACATGATTCAGGCAGATCAAGAAGTATGGTACAAAGACCTCTAAATGCATTATCCTTATCCTCACATGAGGTGCAAAAATAGTCTCAACAATAGTAGATGAAAGAGCGGCTACCCTACTCATCTCTAGTTCAGCAAGCAGACTAACATTCTCCACCTTAAGCAAATCTAGCTCGAAAGACACACTATCATGAGAGATCCTTAGCTTCTCCATATCACCAAGCAAAGAAGAACATACATCATAGTCGTCACGGGAGGGAGCAGATATAAGTGAAGTAAGCTCCCGTGTCAATCTCTTTACTTCCTTCTCCAACTCACTACACCTAGCTTTAGATCTAGCATGAAATTTTTCTAGCTTAAGAAAAGCATCATTGAGCTGGTCATATGAGGGATATACCTCATTGGAGTCAGAGTAGAGTTCGATGTCGCTGATGTCACCCTCAAGGGCCATGAAGCACATGCCGATGAAGTCGTCGCCGTCCTTGGGATCTTGATCATCCTTCCCATCGTCGTCACTCCACCCCTCCATCTCGCTGAGGTCGATGTCGTCAAAGACGGTGAGGACGCGGTGGAAGAGCTTCCTGGCTTTGCCAAGGTTGTGGAACTTCTTCTCTTTGCCTGGAGGCTTCTTGTTGCGGTTCTTGTTGATGTAGTTATTCTTGTTCGAACCGCCGTAGTCGTTCTTGCCCTTCTCCAGCTTGGGACAGTTTGTTCGAATGTGGTTGGGGCCACCACACTCAAAGCAAATCACGGGTCCTCCTCCTCTCTTTCTCTCCCTAACCCTCTTGTATGCATGGGAGAACTTTCTGGCTAAGAGGGCTAGTTAGTTTTCTGGGAGCTGCTCTAGATTATCATCATCAATTTCACACAGAGCAGCAAGAGAGAAACCCGAAATAGTATCAGCAGAAGATCCAGAGGCAGGACTGGGATCAGTGACCAATGCCATCGACTGAGACTTCGACTTGCGAGAGACAATGTCAATCTCGTGAGTCTTGAGGCGTGAATACAACACATCAAGAGTCAAAGTTGAAAGATCTATCGTGTCCTTGATGGTGGTCACTTTCATCTCCCAAACTCGCAAATCCAAGGCCACAAGCATCTGTCGAGCGTTGTCCGAGTCGGAGTATGTGAGATCGACTGCTCGGAGGTTGCTCAAGATCTTGTGAAACCTCGCAAAGCACTCATCAAGGGACTTTCCAGCGAGTATTTCAAACTTGTTGTAATCTCGCTTGTACTGGTCGTGTCGTACCGTCTTGATCTGGGTGGTGCCCTCATGGTATGTATCGAGGGTCACCCAGATGTCTAGGCCGACGTAAGATGAGAAATGCGATCAAATTCACTTCGGCACAGTCCTTAGATGATGATGTTACTTGCCTTAGCATTCGCCTCAACATCGGGCATGTTTACCACATTGATGTTCTCGTCGGCAGGAACAAGAAAGCGAGTTTTGACCTTTCGCCAAATCGCATAGCCCTAAGCCTGTATGTAAGACTCTATCTGACTCTTTCAGAAGGGATAGTTGATCCATCGAAGATCGAGGGCTTGGTGGAATACTTGTCCGTTGCCATGGCTCACAGACCGGTTAAGATCTATCGAGAAGAGCTAACCGGCTCTAATACCAATTGTAGGATCAAAAATGGCAACAGGGGGGTGAATGGTGCCTTCAAAAATTTGCCCCAAGTATTCTCACAACTTTTCTTCTTCGATAACTATAGTAGCTAGGAAGAGAGAATAAATTTGCTCACTGGATACCGAAAACAGTTTTGCTGATTGACTGAAGATACTCACATAAGAGGCAAACAAGACCAACAAAAACTTCTCCGAAGAACAGACTGAAAAGGGTTTTCACTGACAGAGCAAAGGAACATATTTGAAACTGCAAGAACTATTGATGAAAACTAACTACACTAGCTGAGAATAAGTAACACATAAGAGGACTATTGACACTACTACAAAAGAGGCTAAACTAGACGTCTACATTATAAATGGTTCATAAGAACTGTCTGTGCTGCAAGTATCACAGGCGGTTCATACGAATAACCGTCTGTGGTATTTTCACAGACGATTTTTAATACGAACCGTCTGTGTTAACTTCATTATCACAGACGGTTTTTAATACAAACCGTCTGTGAAGTATCATAGACGGTTCTAGATAAGAACTGTCTGCAATGTTTGCCATTATCACAGACGGTTCTTATCAAGAACCATCTATGATACTTTACAGACGGTTTGTATTAAAAACTGTCTGTGATAATGAATTTAACACAGACAGTTCATATTAAAAACCGTCTATGATATGTTTCCCACCTTGCAATCCCCCAAAATTTCATAATTTCCCACTTGAGTCCGAGTAGGATTCAGTTTTGAGACACTTTCAGTAAAATGAGCATAACTTTTGCATATGGTGTCCGTTTTTGACGTTCTTGTACTCGTTGGAAAGCTAACGATGAGACCGATAAAAAAAAAGGACTAGCTTGCACTAGTCACCCTCCAAGACCCCGAAAATCATCCATCCTTAGACCTAAACCTGCGTTGCAAGTTTTTAGTTTCTGTTTTGCCCTTTTTCTTGGTCATTCCTGCGGAATTTGGGTTTCACCTCAACTACAAAGTTGTAGATCTCGTCGAAACCTTTCAAATGAGTATATATATAAGACACATAAAATTTTCCTATTTTATCTTTTGAGTCTAGCTATTTATATTCTATCGGTATATTGTGTTTGTGATATTTCCTTGTTATTATAGACGGTTTTCGTTATGAACTGTCTGTGATGTCTATCACAGACGGTTTGTAATCCGAACCGTCTGTGATGTCCCGCTACGTCATCGATCCATAGCATATCCCCCAGGATCCTGATCTCACCTATCCATTCTCTCTGTATCGAATGGCAGGCACCATTCTCCTCCCTACCATTCTCCTTATTAACCCTCTCTCCCTACTCCCCGAACCAATACCACTAGTACTACAACTCGTTTGTGCGCGGCAAGAGTAAGAAGGGATTTTGCAAGGGCGACTAGCAAGGAAGAAGGCAATGGCAAGGGCGATTGGCAAGGAAGTAGGCATTGGCAAGGGCGACTGGCAAGGAAGAAGGCAATGGCAAGGGCGACTGGCAGGGAAGAAGGCAATGGCAAGGAAGATGGAAAGGAAGAAGGCAATGTAGTTTTTCCGCACCACTTATTTTAGATTGTAGTTTAATGTAGTGTAAGTATTTTTCTGAATTTGTAGCCGTGAAGTTTATCTTTGTAAAATTGCAAGTGTTCTCTTATGTATGCAGTGCTATGGGTAACCTACTCGATGTTCTATGTTTGTGAAATAAATTGAGATGTGAATTCGATATATACATGTACATGTTGATTTGCTTGTTTCAGAGGACATGGCTAGCATTTCCTGAGGCTAGCCAATAAACAGAAATAGATTTAGGGGTAGAAAAGAATATCACAGACGATTTGTAAGTAAAAACCGTCTGTGATAGGTGATAATCACAGACAGTTTGTAAGTAAAAACCATCTATGATATGTGATATTTACACCACGGACGGTTCGAAAACCGTCTGTGATATTTACACCACGGACAGTTCGAAAACCATCTGTGATATTTACACCACAGACGGTTCGAAAACCGTCTGTGATAACCTTCGATTATCACTGACCCATAAATTCAGATGGTTCAGAAAACCGTCTGTAATACTGTTTTCTGTAGTAGTGTGAGCTGATCATCGAGACAAGAAACTGGACTGAAATTGACGAAAAGATCACAGGCAGCAGACTGACCAAACTGAACACAGAACCAACTGCAAGGAGGAGAGCAGCCGAGAATCAAAGGAGCACGTAAACAATCGAAACCTCATCGCAAAGATCATGGTCGATCGACCACTTCACCGCCAATGTAATATTGGATTGCATCTAGTCTGACCGAGAAATCTGAAAACAGCGACAAACAGCAGTCCAGAAGGCAGCGGCAAGAAGCAGTACCGAGAATACTTGAGTAGCAGTGGTAAACAGAGGAACTAAAGAAGCAGCCGAAGAACTGATGTAGGACCGAAATGACAACAGAGGGGGGGTGAATATGCCTTCAAATCTGCCCCTCAAGTATCCACAACCATGCTTCTTCTCCAATAGCTATGGAAGCTATGAAGACAGAAGATATGTACTCACTGGAAGTCACAACAACAAGTATAAACACATATCTAGAGAGAAACAAAAAAAATGTATTCGTGGTCGGTCTGCGGCATTGCCGTAGTATCACCGAGCAGAGTGCCGCTGAGCCGAACAAGAGTATCGGTCGCGAACTCGCCATTGAGCGGTAGTTTCATCGAGCCGAGTGGTAGTACCGCCTTTGCTGAGCGGTAGTACCGACGTTGAACAAGCGGTAGTACCGCACGAAGAAATCAGGCGACAACAGAATGAAAACTGAGAATTGATCAATTTCACGCTGCTCTTCTCGGGTCAATTGAACAGGACATCATCCTAAACAACATATTGACCTCATTGAGAAGAAATCGCAGACAAAGATCAACTGGAAATAACAAATTCGGATTTTTCCCTAAGAATTCAGTGAGAGTATCAAAATCTGAAATTCTCAATATTCTTGGGTTCTTGGCTTTGGAAATTTTGAAGATAGCAAGGAAATGATCTCAGAAAAATTAGCCAAACTCCAATTTCAAAATTCCTCGTAGAAAATCAGGGGAGCACAAAAGCTCTGCCTCCAAACCCTAGAAAGTCCAAGAACAAAGAAAACATGTGCTGGATTTGGGAGAAGAGAAACCCTTTTGATTCAGCTTTTTCCTCTCAAAAATGGAATGAACAAGAAACCTAGAGGATATTTCTAGTTCAAAGTATAAACAAATCAGCAACTAGAGGATCAAGAAATCAACAAAAAGGAAGAGAAACCAAGAACGGTGCAAAGAACAGGGAACGAACTTGAGCACCCAAAACATCTCAAAAACATGATTTCTCAGATAGATTGAGAGGGATGAAAGATTACAAGAGTTGCTACAACCAATTCATCCCAAACTACGTCCCCATACGCATGTAGAAAATCAAGAATTCTATAACACACTCACTCAGACATAGGAGACAAAAAGCATAACAACTTTCTGCCCACTCCACCCACTTCTCAACAGAGAGAGAAAACAAACCCTAACTCCCACTTTCCTCTCATGCCTACCCTTCTCCTTTTATAGTCTCCTCTAATGGGTTCACAATCACACTTTACCCATTAGCTTCAACCACTTTTGTGCTTTACCCATAAGCTCAAACCGAATCCGCTTCCGCTTTTGCAGCCTTGCGCATTTACCATAATGCCCCTGCTGCACCTTCCAGGAAGCTTCCTCTTTTCTTGTCGATCACGCACGACCGCACCTGACTCCGACCGACTGGACCTCCGACTCATCCTGAGTCTAGTCTCGGTCCACTCGCCATTGCCCGTCGTGTCCTCCTTTGGCAGCTCCAGCTCTGGTTCCTCGTCTCCCAGCTCGCAACCACTTTAGCAGCCTCAATCAACTTTGATGTCTCCGACCATCTGGACCTCAACACCTCCTGTGACTAGTCCCGGTCCTCCCACGCCTCACCATGACCTAGCTCCGAAGTACTGCAGTCACACAGACAAGCAAACCGTCACATAGCACCGCACGAAACAGTATACTCATCATTAGCATTGACAAAACATACTCTACAAGAAAAAGCCCGAACAACCTATCGAGAAAAAGAACAACCGTCCTAAACACCTTCGACCACGTTCGACTAGGTCCAACCGAACCAAACTGCGCCATGCACCGACTTGGCGTGAACCGACCAAACCAAACTAACCAAACTCAAACTTTCCAACCTAAGCGTCAATTACTCATCACAAACATGGGGACACCTCCACATGGTCTCTCAACTGAACCGAGAAATAAAAACCGAAAACTGAATGCGATAATCAAGGAAAACAAAATCGAAATCGCAAAGAATCGCAGCTCAAACCGCAGATCGAAAATAGCAATCAGAAAAACAGCAATCGCAATTTCAGAATGTAAACAGCTTAATATCTGCAGCAGAGAAAAGAAAGCACCACCAAAACCGATCCTCAAGAAGAAATCGAATACAAAGCATACGATATTATTCTGTGTTGTTTGCAATCAAATACGAGAAAAGGACTAAAGATTGCAGCTCGCTTGTGCCAAGGTAAGCTGAGATTTGAACCAAATAGTGACTCAAACTTCGTGAAGAGATCAACAAGAGTTCGGCAGAGAAAGATCATTTGGCCGCATGGACCGAAAACCAAACCGAAAAGTGACCAAAGTCCAAAAGGGCTTGTGATTCTCCAATCTTTGGCCAGAGACTTTGAAATACTCCAGGAATGACCTCAAGGCAAGAACACACAAATCAAGTCATCTTCTAAAGGGAAATCATGAGCATCAAAAGAGCTCTGCCTCCAAACCCTAGAAAGGGGAGAACAGAGGAAATATGGCGCACTGCAGAAAGAAGATGATACCCATTAATTCTGATTTCTATTCTTAGGAATGTAATGGCCAAATGGCCTTGAGGCAATTTCCCAGCATGGAGTAGCAATCAGAGGGTACACTTCTTCAGGAAATCATCTCTGAACCAAGAAAATAAACAACCACCAAGCAAAAGGTTGAGCAAACAGAAAGAAACACACCAAGAAGGAACAGACATCAATTCAACTCAAATGGATTCATTCCCATGAATGATTGCATACAGAGGAATGGTTACACAAGGGTTACAACCATCTCACTACATGATTCTCACTGAGATGAACACACACTCAATAACTCACGCAGGAGAACACACACTGAGCTTCACTCCCTAAATAGAGGAGCTCACACCTCAAAGTAGGAAATCAAGAAGTGGTAGCCAATGCCCACTCCATTTCTTCACACCCATATGAGGCAGGAGTCAAACCAGGAAAATGGAGGGAAACCACACATTCCACTCTAAACCCTAACCTTCTCCGCTTTTCCACTAACAGGTCTCCAACCCGTTATCTTCAACCGAACCCGCTTCCAATTTTGCAGCCTCACGCATTTTACCAAAATGCCCCTGCCGCAACTTCCTAGAAGCTTCCTGCTCTCACAACCGCACCCGGCATCCTGACCGTCTGGACCTCGACTCCTCTCTGAGTCTAGTCCTGGTCCGCTCCGCTGCACATGACTACACTCGGCATCCTGACCGTCTGGACCTCATCTCCTCCTTGAGCCTAGTCCCGGTCCACCTCGCCGCTGCCTGTCGTGTCCACCTCCGGCAGCTCTGGCTCTAGTTCCTCGTCTCCCGACTCACAACCACCTCAGCAGCATCGATCATCTTCGATGTCTCTAACGTCTGGACCTCAACACCTCTTGTGTCCAGTCCCGATCCTACCACGCCTCACCATGACCTAGCTCCGAAGTTCTGCAGCCACACAGACAAGCAAACTGTGACATAGCACTGCACGAAACAGCAATCAATATTAGCCACAAAGAAACATACTCATACACAAAAAGCCTGAACGACCGATCGAGAAAAAGAACAACCGCCCTAAGCACACCCGACCGCATTCGACCAAGTCCAACCGAACTGGACTGCGCCATGCACCGACTTGGCGCGAACCAACCAAACCAAACTCAAACTTTCCCGAAACCGAGTCAATTACTCATCACAAACATGGGGACACCTCCACATGGTCTCTCAGCTTTATACACAACCAAGGAGGAAGGCTGTAGATGCAGGGAGCCACAGGCCAAGTGCTATGTCAATTGCTCACGTTACCGAAATGATTCATTCCATATGTACTCAATCCAAACCTTATATTCCTTGATTCTACACTGAAGTATGCAAACCTCCAATCGATGTTTCTCCACTAGGCAGAATCAGCAAGGTGTTTTAGCATTCCATACTTTTTACGCTCCTTCGAGTGCCAAGGCAGCAGTTTTGTCTCCTTTGGGTTAGCAAAAAACCACTTCAAATGAGAAATTACAGGAAGATACCATGCCGCCTTAGTAAGAGGTCCTTTCTGCACATCTATTTCCTCACCGTCATCTAATTGATTCTTACGCTTGTATCGGGATGCGTTGCACACCAGACATACAATCATATTTACATACTCTTTATGGTAGAGGATACAGTCATTCGAACATGTTTGTATTCTTTCTATTTCCATTTTCAATGGACAAAAAACCTTCTTAGCTTGTAGGTAGTTTGGTCAACTCGTTTCCCTCTGAAACCATGTCCGCTAAAAGACCTAACAGCGCCATAAAACTCACATACAGTTTTCATCCTGAACCGTCCATGATATTACATCTTCACAGACGATTTTTAGTGTTCATAGCGACACAGACGATCTCTAAATTAAAACCATATGTGATTGTATTTAATACTAATAGTTTTATGTAATCATCTGTGATGTGGCATCTAGTATTAGGCTTTTTGTAGTAGTGACTTGTAACATCCTGAAAACTTAGAAGAACTGTAAAATAAAATGTTGTGAAATATTCTGTAATACATTGTGTTGAGTTGGGCTTTTGCAAATATTTTTCTGAAAAACTTCGGGGAAGAACCCAAACAATAAAATGCAAAGAAGGAAAAACCCACCTGTTTAATTAATAGAGAATTCTAAATTTGAATTCGAATCTGAAAAGATGATCCATAAAGAAAACTTCAAAAGTTAACATAAATAGATTTTTCAAAGAACGAAAGACAGATTTAAATTAAGAAGTAAAAATGGCATAAATGTTTGATATAAAATTTTAGAAATAAGTAGGAAAAATTTAGATATATATATATATATATATGTTTTTACACAAAGTAAATATATCTCCAATTATAAAAGAAAAGAGGAGAAAATAAAAGGGGAAAAGAAAAGGAACCGTTAGGGCCCAAGAATTTTAAATGTAATAACCACTTTGTTGGGAAATAATTTTCTTAAACCCAAAAATATCTCTAGGGATTTCTGTGAATTTTCTAGAATTTGTGGTGGTAATTTCATATTTTTCCGAGTATATTAAGCCCTTTAGCAATTCTGGAAATTCAAATTCAAAAATAAAATCCAAACCCCTACCGACGCGTGGATCGGCCGGATCCGCCCACGCCGCCCGGATCCGCCTCCCCTCCCGTGGGCCGACGCGCTCAGTCCCGATGGCGCCATGTCGCCGCCTCGCGCCATCTCGGCCGCCATGGTCTCCTTCGCCGCGCCTCTCTCGCCGACAAGCGGGCCCCGCTGTCGCTAGCCGCCTCTTTCTTCCTCCTCCGCCCCGACCCCCATCTCCGCGACGACCGGCCGCGATCGCTATGGAATCCGTGAGGGGCAATGCATGGGAAGGGCCACGCGCCGCCCGACCCCGCTACACCCCCGCCGCGATGGCCGCCGCCAACATCGCCACGCGCGGTCACCGCCCGCCGGTCCACCGGCAGCCTCCCTCGGTCGGCTATAAAAGCCGTGGATGCGTCCAAAAGGATCGCCGTGCCACCCTCTTCATATAAAATGAATTTCTTAAAAATATAGCGTAATATTTCTTCCCGCATCCTTCCTAGCTCTACTCTGTTCTACTTTTCAGTTGATATTTTGATAATTACTAACGATATTATTTAATTACGATGGCGTGAGCCGCAGACGCCGGACACCGGGACTTCTTCGCCACGGAGTGCGTGAGGGAGAGTTTATGGATATACTGCAAACTACTCCACTACTTGGGCTACGAGGACGCCCATCTACCGCGGCCGGAGGACCGTGATAGGAGGAGACGAGTCCCGGTTGGTGGAGATCTTCATCTACCCCCGCCGAGGGAGACCGGTCCTCACGTGTTTGACTACCCACCGGAGGAGCCCGTGGCAGCAAAGACTACAGACACCGCCTGCCCGCCGCGGCCCGACTTTGTGACATCCACGCGACGATGGTGTTAGAGTTTCCTTTCACCTACCACCCACTGCGGACAGAGCACGCCAGGTACGACGGGACCAGGTTGACAGAGTTGGAGGACGACCCGAGGCTTACACACCAGGTGGACCTCACTCGGGCCATGGGTACAGCCCATGTGGTGGCACAAGAGGAGATCACCGCACTTCGGGAGCGCCTCCTCGCACGCCACATCGAGGTGGACTCCTTGCGAGAGCAGCTCGCCCAGTGCGAGCGAGCCTTGGCAGAGGCCAAGGCAGGGCGGCCGCCGCCCACGCCTGCACTCACAGACACCTACACCGACCCCAGCCCATCACCTCCGCCAGTTCCGGGACTCAAGACTAGGCTCACAAAGACGCAAGAGCGCAAGGCCCCTGTGGTCCCAGTCCACCCTGCGCCGAGGAGAGGCTCGGCGCAGCCGTTCACGCTCTCACTCCAACACCGACCCGCCCGAGTTTAGTGGTAGCGTGTCCTGCTCAGCAGTACGGACTACACCCTCCAGTCCAGTGTTGGTGACATGGAGGAGTAGGCAGTTCGAGGTTTAGTAAGTACCGTGCTTGCTAGGGTTTGGCTAGTGTTAGCAAGCACAGATCCCCGTCTTATTAGTAGCAGTTTGAGCCAGTGTCTTAGTCTTGTGTATGTTTGTAAAGCCCAGCATGGCTTGTGAGGCCATAGAAAGCTGGCTATGTGGTGTGTTGTCTATGCTTAATGAAAACGGCCTTGTGTTCTAAAGTTTTTCTGTTGTTGGTGTTGGATTTGGTTCTTTTGTATAATGACCTTGGGTTGTTAGTCTTATGGGGTTAGAACAAAAATTTGACAGAGTACTAAAATACCTGCAGATGGTCAGCCATAGAGTTACCCGAGCACAAGCTGGTGCAAACCCGCACATGCAGTGTAGAAGCCAGCCAAGAAGCACAGCGCGTGGGAAGGGGCAGAGGCCCAAGTCAAGGGGTAAACCTCCCACCCCCGCCGGCCAACCCGTCCATGGCGCAAGTGATGGCACAGCAAACGCAAATACTTCAGGCTATCTACGCGGGCCAGTAGACCGACACCAATATCCATGTTTCTGACCTGGGCGACTTCATCAGGACCCAGCCTCTTACCTTCGCCGGGGCAGATGAGCCTCTCGAGGTGGAGGATTGGCTACGGGACACCGAGAGGAAGCTCCGTATAGCCAAGACCGCAGAGAATGACCAAGTAATCTTTGCAACCCACCAACTTCAGGGAGCCGCAGCTGCCTGGTGGGAAAATTACCTGACCACAAAAGGATATGAGGACACCCCTACTGGAGCTAGTACGACAATCGTATCATGGGCAGAATTCAAGGCGGCTTTCAAGGCCAACTTTGTTCCAACTGGTGTAATGCGAATGAAGAAGAATGAATTCGCAATCGAAACAGGCAAGATGCCGGTCGCTGAATACCTCACTAAGTTTAACCAACTGCTCGCTACGCCCCAAAGGATGTAGCGATTTAAGAAGAAAAGATTGACAGTTCTTCGTTGGGATGAATGAAGAACTGCGAGTGCAGCTTATCATCCAAGATTTCACAAGCTTCCACCAACTTGTGAATAAGGCATTGGTCCTGGAAAATGAGAAGAAAAATCTGGAGGCTAGTCGCAAAAGGAAGCAGGTTGTTCAGCGACCACAAGGAAGGTTCATCCAGAAGTTCTTCAGCAACTCCCCCTCCTTAGGGTCAACCCCACCCCAGAATCCAAACCCAGCGTTCCGTCCAAGTGGCGGCACGTTCCAAACTCCTCGCCCTATGGGCCAGTCCCCTGGAACAAACCCTGCGGCTTCCTTCAATTGCTTCAGCTATGGGGAAAAGGGCATTACCATCGCTGCCCGTGCACAAACTACTCCCCGTGAAGTTCAATTTGGGTACCACTCCCGCCCGAGGTCAAGCTTCAGCACCTAGCAGGGGAAATCAGAATTCTCAATCCAACAGGGCGACATCAATCCAAACCGAGGAAGGGTTAACCACGTCACCGCGGAAGAAGCCGAGGAGGTCACGGAGTCTTACTGGCACGTTCTCGTCAAGACACTACCAAGACGTGTCCTTTTTGATTCTGGGGCGTCGCATTCATTTATAGCCAAGGGGTATGTGGATAGACTTAGACTGCCTATCCACCCGTTGAAGAGAGCATTGGTGCTTAGTTCACCCGTAGGAATGGTTAAGGCCACCCTAGTGTGTCCGGAGGTAGAAATTGTCATGGAAAGGTTTATATTCCTAGCAGATTTAGTCGTGCTAACTTCCCAGACCTTGGATATTATACTAGGGATGGAATGGTTAGCTAGACACCAAGGAATATTAGATTGTGCCTTGAGGCAAGTTAAGTTGACCAAGTGCCTAGGACTGACCATTGTGGTAAAGGTGGACCGACCGTATCGATGGGGCCGAGAAATATATTATTATGAAGATGTGCCGCTGGAAGGAATGATGGTGGTACAAGACTATACTGAAGTCTTCCCTGAGGAACTGCCCGGTATGCCACCAAATAGAGATCTCGAGTTTGTTATCAACTTGAAGCTCGATGTCGCCTGCTCCAAGAGACCATACAGGATGACCGTAGATGAGCTAGAAGAATTGAAGAAGCAACTTCATGAGCTACAAGGCAAAGGTTTTATCAGGCCGAGTTCCTCACCTTGGGGATCCCCGGTAATCTTTGTGAAGAAGAAGGATGGCACCGCTAGGATGTGTGTAGACTATCGGGCTTTAAATGAAGTAACCATCAAGAATAAGTACCCACTGCCTAGGATTGATGACCTATTTGATCAGCTTGGGGGAGCCATAGTATTCTCCAAGATTGATTTGAGGTCGGGTTATCACCAACTGAAGATTAGGCCGGAAGACATCCCGAAGACTGCCTTCACCACTAGATATGGGCAGACGAGTTTACGCTATGTCTTTTGGGTTGACCAATGCCCCGCTTATTTCATGAATCTCATGAACAAGGTCTTCATGGATTACCTGGATAAGTTTGTGGTAGTATTCATCGATGATATTCTCATCTACTCTAAAACCTCAGACGAGCATGCTGAGCATCTACGCTTGGTACTAGAAAGGCTGAAGGAACACCAACTCTATGCCAAATTCAGCAAGTGTGAGTTCTGGTTGCAAGACATCGCCTTCACGGGCATATTGTGTGTGCGTATGGAGTGTCTCATGACCCCGCCAAAATTGTCAAGAAGAATGGAATGGCGGCACCTCACCTCGACCAACGAGGTAAGGAGCTTTCTTGGATTAGCAGGATACTACAGAGCGGTTCATTGAGGGGTTCTCTCGAATTGCCGCACTAATGACTCGCTTGCTCAAGAAAGAGCAGGCATTTGGATGGACCAAGGCATGTGAAGAGAGTTTTCAAGAACTGAAGAAGAGATTGACTACCACCCCGTCCGGTTCTCGCCTGATGTGCGTCGAGATTTTGAAGTATACTGCGATGCGTCACATCAAGGGCTTGGGGGTGTGCTGATGCAAGGAGGCAAGGTTGTGGCGTATGCATCCAGGCAGCTTCGTCCTCACGAAGCTAACTATCCAACCCATGACTTGGAGTTAGCTTCCGTGGTACATGCCCTGAAGATCTGGATGCACTATCTCATTGGCAATCATTGTGATATCTACATAGACCACAAGAGCCTCAAGTACTTCTTCACCCAGTCACACCTTAACTTGAGGCAAAGAAGGTGGCTAGAGCTGATTAAAGATTATGACATGAGTGTCCACTACCACCGGAAAAGCTAACGAGTGGCGCACGCCCAGCTCCAAGGCCTCATCAATAACCTTATGGTTCGTGAACACCAAATGAACTATATAAAGAGCTGATGGCCCTGAACCTAGGGATCGTAGAAAAAGGAGCTCTAACCATCCTGGAAGATCAAACAAGTATTGAAGAAATGATAGAGGCTGCACAGAGAGGAGACCCAATTGTTTTGAGGTTGAAGAAATCAATGGAAGAAGGGAAGGCCCCTAAAATGACTCTGGACCATCAAGGAGTTCTAAAGTACGGAAACCGTATTTTCATACCCACCAAAAGGACCTTAAGGATCTGATGCTCCGGGAAGCCCATAGCTCCGCATATTCCCTTCATCCCGGAGTACCAAATGTACCAAGATATGAAACAATACTACCGGTGGCTGTGTATGAAAAGGGACATTGCTTAGCACGTCGCTCGTGTGATGTCTCACAAAGAGTGAAGGTGAACACCAAAGGCCTATAGGATCGCTGTACCGCAAATACCTCAATGGAAATGGGAGGAAGTTGGCATGGACTTCATCACCGGATTCCCGCGAACGAAGACAGGCTATGACTCAGTCTGGGTCATCGTTGATAGATTAACCAAGGTTACCCACTTCATTCCTGTCAAAACAACGTACAAGAGAGATAAGTTAGCTGAGCTGTACATGTCCCGCATAGTGTGCCTGCACGGCGTACCAAAGCGAATTGTTTCAGATCGAGGTTCCCAATTTACCTCACATTTTTGGGCAAGTCTGCATGAAGCTCTAGGTACCCATTTAGATTTCAGCACTGCCTACCATCCTCAGACCGACGGACAAACAGAAAGAGTAAATCAAATATTAGAAGATATGCTCCGGGCATGTGCACTAGACTTCTCGAAGGAATGGGATAAATGTCTGCCTTATGCTGAGTTTGCCTACAACAACAGCTACCAATCCAGCCTGAAGATGTCCCCCTTTGAAGCTCTATACGGTAGAAAATGTCGGACCCCACTCCATTGGTCCGAGGTGGGAGAAAACTATGTGTTTTGTCCCGAAACTCTGAGGCAAGCAGAAGAAAAAGTTCGTCGATTAGAGATCGGTTCTCGGCGCCCCACCCGAGCGTAAGAGTTACGCTGATAAAAGGAGAAGGCCCCTAAGTTTTGAAGTTGGAGATCACGTGTACTTGAAGGTGTCGCCCTTGCGTGGAGTCAAGAGATTTAAGGTCAAAGGCAAGCTCACCCCGCGCTATGTTGGGCCATTCCCTATTGTGGCCAAGAAGGGAGGGGTTGCCTATCAGCTAACCTTACCCCCAAACCTGTCTGAAGTACACAATGTCTTCCATGTGTCCCAGCTGAAGAAGTGCTTGCGAGTGCCAGAAGACAAAGCCCCTTTAGAAGCAATCGAGCTCGAGAAGGACCTAACCTACAAAGAACATCCCATCAAAACTCTGGACACAGTGGAAAAGAGAACCATGACCCAATCCATTTGCTTGTGCAGAGTGCAGTGGAGTCACCATTCAAAGAAAGAAGCCACTTGGGAGCGTGAAGATCAGCTGCGCAGAGATTACCCTGCTTTATTTTCTAGCTAAGCCAAATCTCGGGGTCGAGATTCTTTTAAGAGGGTAGGTTTGTAACATCCTCGAAAACTTAGAAGAACCAGAAACAAAATGTTGTGAAATATTCGTAATACATTGTGTTGAGTTGGGCTTTTGAAAATATTTTTCGAAAAACTTTGAGAAGAACCCAAACAATAAAATGCTAAGAAGGAAAACCCACTGCTTAATTAATAGAGAATTCTAAATTTGAATTCGAATCTGAAAAGATGATCCATAAAGAAAACATCAAAAGTTAACATAAATAGATTTTTCAAAGAACCAAAGACAGATTTAAATTAAGAAGTAAAAATGGCATAAATGCTTGATATAAAATTTTAGAAATAAGTAGGAAAATTTTAGATATATATATATATATGTTTTTACACAAAGTAAATATATCTCCAATTATAAAAGAAAAGAGGAGAAAATAAAAGGAAAAGAAAAGGAACCGTTAGGGCCCAAGAATTTTAAATGTAATAACCACTTTGTTGGGAAATAATTTTCTTAAACCCAAAAATATCTCTAGGGATTTCTGTGAATTTTCTAGAATTTGTGGTGGTAATTTCATATTTTTCCGAGTATATTAAGCCCTTTAGCAATTCTGGAAATTCAAATTCAAAAATAAAATCCAAACCCCCCCGGCTGACGCGTGGACGGGCCGGATCCGCCCACGTCGCCCCCAGATCCGCCCTCCTCCCCGCTGGCCAAGACGCTGTTCAGCCCCGATGACGCCACGCCACCGCCGCGCCATCTCGCCCCCACGCGGTCTCCTTCGCCCGCCTCTCGCCGCCTCTTTCTTCCTCCTCCTCCTCCGCGCCCGACTCCGCCACGACTGGCGCGACCGCTCTGCTGGAATCCCGCAGAGGGGCAACGGCATGGGAAGGGCCATGGCGCCCCCACGACCCCGCTTACACCCGTCGCCGCCCGCGGCCGCCGCCGCCAACACCGCTGCGGCCACACCCCGCCCGCCAGTCCGCGGGGCGCCCTCCTCGGCCGGCTATAAAGCCGTGGATGCGCCCAAAGGATCGCCGTGCACCCTTTCATTTCCCGCTCAATCGCCTCAAGAGCGCCGGATCGCGGCATCCTCTTCTTCCCAACTCCGGCCGGCCTCTCCACACCCCTTTGCTCGCCGGGAACTCGATTCGCCGCCCACACCATCCCCAAAGACGTCGCCGACGTTATTCCCAAGATCGCCCGAGCTTGGCATCGGCCGTAGCTCGCCGGCCAGAAGCCTCCCGAGCCGCCGCCACCGCACGACGCCGACCTACCTCCGGTGATCCCCGCCCTCCTCGTCGTCACCACCGCCGCGCAGAAGCTCAAGATCGCTTTGACGCTTCCCGAACCTCGCGGACCTCCTCACCGGCGACGCCACCGCCTCCCTCGGCCCGACCTCCTCGCCCGCCTCGCAGGCGCTACTCAAGAGGTATTCTCAACCCTTATGGGTTGAGATGCGCCATGAGCCCGCCTGCTAGCGCCGCCCCTCTTTCCCCGCCCTCGGCTGCTCGAGCCCCGCCACGCAGCACCGTGGTTGAGCCTTTCTTTTATTTTCTCCGACAGTGGGCCCCACCGTCGCGATCACAAGATACATCCGACCACCGACACCGGGTCCCGCCTGCCGTACGCTGGGCGGGCGTGAGCCATCGCCGCTTGGGCCCCACGTGTCGGCGTCAATGAAGGCGTCACCGACAAAGGTCCCACATGTCGATTTGTTATTTTCGTGATTTATCTAAACCGAAAGTATTCAAATGAGCATAACTTATTCGTTTTAGCTCCAAATTGAACGAAACCAATTTCTAAATTCATCTAAATTTAAGAGCTATCCAATGGAACCAGAACCAACATTTTTGAAGCTTGTTTGAATTTTTATTGTGTTATTTGATTGTTGTGCTGATTTTTATCTAAATTTTCGCGCATATAAAAATTAGTTTTCGAGGCCCAAGAAGAGGAAGCTGCCTCTGCTGTAGACTCCAACGCCCCGAATCCCGACCTTTGCATCCAAGGCGAGTTAATGCTTTGATCATTTTGAGCCTATGTTTCAATAAATTATTTTGGTTTAAGTATTATAAGTTGCATGCTTATATTTATGTTGCAATGCATGTTAATTTCAGATTTTAGATATATGTCCATGTTCTCTTGGTTTAGTATGCATCCTTTACAATATGCTTGACTATGTGATCCTTGTCACCCTAGTAAAAGTAATAATGCTACAACTCCTTTGAAAATAAATCTATACTTATAAATGCCATGCTTAGAGTTGTTTAGGCAAACAGGGGTGTGAGAGCACCCTAGCATCTCTTATGAACTTGAGAAAAACATTATTGGGCAGTCATTGTGATAATGACTGGCGTATGTTGGCAGAAGTATTTTCATCCTAAAAGAACCCCACATGCTTAATTATCTAGGCGGATGGTTGGAGGGTGTGATTGTAAAGTGGGCCGTGATAGCCCAAAGAATTTTGTGGAAAGAGTGGTGCCGTGATAGCACGAATGGTATTGTGGTAGAACCGCCCAGATAACCATTAAGGACTGAATCTTGCGATGACCTCCCACGGTACAACAAGTACAACCACGTGCTGGCAAAGTGTAGGCAGGGCTAACTAATTTGCATTGACTTAGTAAGAGTTGCGTCGGTGTGAACACGGGCGGGTAGAGGATGGCCACATCCTCCGACGTGATGGCGCAAGAGGGGCTTCGGAAGGGTGGTCGCACTTGAGGAAGTGGAAACCTTAGCGGTCGTAACTCTGCTAGGAAAAATGCATTGTAAAAGCCCTGTGATAGTCTACTCAACCGCATGGCTAAGGAATCGTGTGGGGCAATGAGCAGATCTATCTCATATGGGTAAAGTGTACACACTCTGCAGAGTAAAAACTATTCGAATAGCCATGCCCACGGTCAAGGGCGGACATGGGAACTTAACTAGATATAGTTCTGTTTCGAAAACTTTGGGGGTGGAAATGGAAAAGTGGAGGGCAGAGAAAGGCCCTTATTTGAGTTGTCCTGGGTGTCGTCCCAGTGGTAATGTAAGCGGCTATACGCTGAAGGCACGGTATGAGGAGCAGAGACCATGTAATGATGGATGGTCTCTGATTCGATAGAAATAAATGTATATGTCATTGAGTATCATGTTTAAAATTCAACTGGCTAGGTCTTAGGGAACTTTAAGTATTATAGATCAAAAAGCACATTTCAACAAACAAAATAACCTGAGCCTCCCCTTGTTGAAAGCCTTGCATACTACCCATCGTGATTCGTGTGTTGACTCGCTGAGCACGGTGGTTAGTGTGCTCACTCTCGCAATACCAAAAATCCAGATTCGGGAGCTCAAGATCCTTATGCCTACGAGGAAGCACCACCACAGATGGAGGAGACCACGCCGAGAATTAGGACGAATAATCCGCGCCTAGAACTTTAGGCATCTAGACTAAGGTGTGGCTTGATCCAAATATTACTAGAGCCATAGTAATATTTGTATGACCACTTTTGCCCTCAGTCTTTGTTTGTGGTTTAAAGGCTTACTTTGTTCTGCTTCCGTTGCTAATCTTTTGTAATGTAAACAATTGGCCTGCCTGGCCCTATTGTAACAACTGCGCCCTTTTGAAGGCCTAACTTCACCTATGCTATGTAATAATATTATGGCTTGATGTGAATTCAGCGATGTATGAAATGATTCAACAATGTATCTGTGTGCATTATCTACTGATCCAGGGAATAATGCAAGAAGGCATGAGATTCGGATTGAAAATCCGGTCCGACATGACTCCCTCTCATCGCCAGCCATCGTCCACCACTCCCCGGTAATTGAGGTTAACCCAATCGATTCCCTGACCTTTTCTCTCTCTCATGCATGTCGCATCGACCCCAACCATGCAGCCATTTTCCAGTGAGCTTTGGAACCTGAACTTCACCCACTGTCAGAGCCACGTCTGCCGTCCGGTCACTATCCCGTTAGCATCTACTCCCTACCACCTCAACACCGAAGCCCACGTGGTAATCCATGTGGAGGCTTGTGTGTCAACCCAATTTTTCTTCCTGAATTCATCTAAAATTGAGCTCTATCTATTATTTCTAGATTTATTATTTTTGCATTTTATTTGGATTTCTTTATCTTTTGTCACTTTTTCTCTCATTAGATAACATATTCGAAGGAGTAGAAGCAGGAACTGAAAATCAAGAAGTGGTAACTAAGCAAAGTTGAGGCAAGTGATGACCTTTGATCACATTTAACCTATTATTTCAAATCTAAGTATTAATTAATTGGTTTTAAATTATTATGCACTGCTAATTTATTACAAACCTTTATATTTGGTAGTTATCAACCAATTTTGATTAATCCCTCCTTGATAATTTGAATGTCATGATTCCATTATCACCATAGGATGGTTAATTATCTAGTGATACAATATTAGTATCCACTTAGTTGTATGTCTAGTATGCTTAGCCATTCTTTTTGTTATGTTGGGCTCATCATCACATTGATTAATTAATTAATTTTTATTTAGTGAACATTGAATCGTTGTGGTCAGTCACAGTTATAAATTTTATACACCTAGACATAGGTAATATCATCTGTGTTGGTTAAACAAAATAGTTTTCACTTGAGCGAGTGATCGTGCAGTAATGGGGGAAATGTGGTTAGCACTTTGGAATGTGGATGCCTCATCCGGATCACGTTTAAAGACATAACTTTGTGCATCATTAATTTGAGCCTTACCGTACACTATATGTCTAATATGAAATGAACCTAGCTAATTAATTTGTGATGTTTAAATTTTGATTTCATCATTAAGGTGATGTGGGTGGTTAGTTCATTATTAGGTAACCTTCCAGATGACACAAGAGGGGAAAGCTTAGCAGGCGAGATCAGGTCGAGGTTAAGTATTGTAAAGGCCTTGACATAATCTCTCCACCACACACCCAAGAAAGTGTGCTAATCACGTAGCAATATGAGATGATCATGTCTTTTGGGTAAAGTTGTGCAATCTCTATAAAGTGTAAAACTATTCGAATAACCATGTCCCCGTTTATGAACGATGCTCGATGATTTCAAATGAGGGATAGAACTTTATAAAATCTTAGATAGATTTAGTTGGAAAGTGAATGGTTAGTTCACTTATGGTTTACTCAATTCCTTTAAATTATTTACTTAATAATCAATTCCAAAGTCCATTTCAATCTATTTATTGTATTTACTTTGAATTATTACTTTCTGTAAAATAACCATTCAGCTATCATTTGATAAAGCTTGCATAATTATATTGTATCTTGTTACAAATGACTTGTTAAGTACTCTATATACACTTAGCTATATAGTTTATTGCTCAGTTGCTGAGAAAGAACCATATCAACTAGGGATACTCGAAGGATGATTTTTTGACGTCTTCTCAGATCAGGACTTTGCTTCCCAGTCGATTGACTGTGGTATGTCAAATGGCTTCTACGTTTATTTTTTTATTTTCTATTGCTAGTCTTTGTTAGACCCTTCATGCTATTATTTGGTAGATTGAATATAAGGTCGCTACTCTGATAATTAATAATATTTGCATCTTTCACAATAAATCATGATTATGTTCGATATTCTATCTAAGTTTCTACTGTGTGCACTAGCGTGATCTTAAATTGATGTAAAATATACAGAGAGTTCGGATTTATATATTCAGGTCTCGACAATTTATTACTACCATCTTTTGAGTTATCTAGAATGTCCATAGTGCATCAACATACAATGTATCTTTACAGCCTGCAAAAAAAGTGGTCCACTCTTTTATTACTACTACATTTACAAGAAAGCACTAGATATGGGCGATTACAATTAATTTCACTAGGTTGGTGCAACTGTTCCTTATAAAATAATAATATTTAGAGACAAATATTCAACTGTTTCACTGCTTTGGCCCATAACAAATTAGAAAAGCAGCACCAAAATACAAACTGAATCAACATGCTACGCACATGACATGTCAGCGTGATTTTGTAGGATCGAAAATGGCAACAGAGCGAGGGTGAATAGTGCCTTTTAAAAACTACCCCGAGTATTCTCACAATCTTCTTCTCCAATAGCTATAAAAGCTACGAAGGAAGATGATGGATGTTTATTAAAGTGCCAAAGTCTGATCGACAAAACAGATAAAACAGGCTTGGCCGAAAACTGTCGCAAGAGACAAACAACACTCGGTTGAAAATCTGCAAAGGAAATACTAGCACAAGGATTATCTCACTAGACTCAACATATACTGAGCTGGAAACATAAGATAGCACACATGCAGCCAACTAGATTCAGAAACAGTACACACTATGCAAAACTGAAAGAAGAGAGGCTTGAAAACAGACCCTTTGCAGAGATGACAACAAGCTGCACACTTGTTCGTGGACGAAAACAGAAAGGAGCTGACAGAAACCTGAAAAGAACAAATGATGTCGACCAAAATTGAAAGCAAAAGAAAAGGAGATCAAATCCAAAAGAGAAGAAGCAAGCCGCCGACTGCTGTGTCTGTCTGAGACTGCCAGCAAGGGAGTTTCTGTACACAACCGAAAATAGGTGAGAGTTCAGTCGAAAAAACTGAAAACAAACTTGAAGGACTGACTGCTAGCCGAAAACTGAAAACACACTGTAGATCTAACTGCCAGCCGAAAAGAGTTTGAACAGTGATCACTGCGAAGCCGCAAACACAAAGAAAATCGGAAGCAGCAGACTGCAAAGACTGAAGTGCACTTGGCTTGAAAACCTGCATAAGAGACTGAGAACACTGAACACAACACAGAGAAAAGCCAAATGTTTGCTGCCGAAAAGGATCAACTGAAAGAGGCAAACTGGCAGCCTGAAGAGATACAAGAAATAGCCAACTGAAAACCAAGAGCACAAAGTAAATGCCGAAAGCAAAATCTGCAGACAAAAAGAAAAGGGAAACCGAATGCTGAAACTCTGAACAGAATAGAAACAAAGGAAAACCTCAGAAGCTGCAGAGAAAGTGAAAGAAAAGTAAAACTGAAATGAAAATAAAGACTGAAAAGATATGCAGACTGGAGGAAACAGAGAATTGATTGAGCGAACGCTACACTCCTCAAATCACGAAAATAGGACGACAAACTGAAATTCAATCTTGGCAGACACTGAGACCAACAGAGGAGGAGAATCACTCAATTGAACTCCAGAGCTTGAGAAAACATCATCAAGGAAACAAAATTTGAATAGCTCGTGATTCTCGGTTCTTTTGCTCATGAATCTTTGAAATAAACCAGGGAAGCACCTTTAGAAGAGAGAACACAAAGCTTAGAGCAACTTCTTGCCAAAACAACAAAAATCAACGTTCCTCTGTCAACCAAAACAGTAAACCCTAGATTTGACAAAAACAGAGGAAGTTCCAACAGAGATCATTTGAGAAGAAAAACTGCGATAGAAATCTTTTCTCTCTGGGAGATGCTAGTCATGAAGGCCTAGTGAACAACTCCCAGTTCAGAGACAAAGAAGAATCTGTTGCTTCTCAATCAAGGTCTTTAAACAAAAGAAGATTGGCAGAGAAGAACAGAAACAAGAGCAGAAGAAATCAAAGTACTGAGAAATAAACACTGAAATCTAGAGCCTCTCAAACACAGGATTTCTTAACTAGAGTCAGAGACATGAATGATTAAATAAGGAGTTTACATCCAGTTCATGCTATCTCACACAGAGCTACTGCTGCCTACAATTCTCACAGCCCTAAAGGATAACACACACATGGAGAGCAAATGCACAAAAACCCTCAAGTAGCTCTAGAGAACAACCTGTCTATTTATAGCCTTCCACTAACGGGTTTCCACTTCGCTTTACCCATTTGCTCCAACAACTTTACGCTTTATCCATTAGCGCCAACCGAATCTGCTTCCTCAAGCCTGAGTCAATTTTTCCGAATTGCCCCTCACGCTCCTTCTCGGAAGCTTCCTCCTTTCTTGCTATGCACGCCTCGCAACCACTTCGAGTCCGCGCCGTCTTTGGCACATCCTGACCGCTTCGACCTCAGCACTGCCTATGCCTAGTACTCATCACAAATATAGGAGCACCTCTCACATAGTCTCTCAAACTCCCCCTTGATGAGTATATTGATAAACTCCAAAAAAGCATATAAAGTTGAGTTTGAAAGTCATACATGGTCCAAAAGAGCTTATGACCATGTTGACAAAAGAGAATACTAGAGCAAAAACAAAAAGAGCAAGTTTTCCTCAGAAGCTCTAGAAAATCCCCATGGAATAGCTTTTTCTCCATTATTCTCCCCCTTTTGGCAATAATATCATCAAGATATATGGGGGAAAATAAATCATGATTTGGATGAAATGACTGGATGTTATTCAAATTAAGCATTAGAACCATGAAGATTATCCAAAATGACTTTTGAAGTATTACACCAAGCTATAACACAATAGAATGCTATCTAGACATGACAATGTACGTATAGACAAGTTAAGCCAAATAAGTTATAATCTGAAATTTAAACGAATTTTTTAGCATGTCAAGTTATCCATGATCATAGTCTAGCTAAAGGTATCTAAGGATGATGCAAGTCATATCAATTATTCTAAGTGGAACCGAGAAGCTAGAATTGAGCCAACTTAGAGTGCTACAAGTTCAAAGATGAATCATTTGTTCAAGCACTTGATCATTTTGTTATTTTAGCAAATTTATGACAATTGACTTGTTTTTCCTTTTAGAAACTCATGGTTATTTCCAACCGAATTGTTTAGTCATGTGCTAGATCTCAAGCCTTATGCGACCATTCCAAACTAGAAGCTTAAGGAAATGATTTTGGTCATCCAAAACTCCCCCTAAGTTCATGCCGAGTGCAATGGCAAGCAGTCTCATGAGAAAGAATTAGTGATATAAGTTTTTTCGCACAAAAGAGATCTTTTTACTTATGCTGAATTTAGTTCAAGAACAAGAAGTTAAAAACTAACTCATGCTTCATAAAAAAACTAGCATAGCTCACTCTAAAGCTCAATAGAGATTCAAGACTCAACTCAGCCTATTTGACATGGCATGAATCATAAAAGAATAACTAAAGATATACTATTCTCAAGAGCTCTCATGACATGAATTAATTCAAGTTGTGCATTTTTAATCAACTTATCATGGCAAAGACTAGTCTACACATATAAAGTCATGATAAATCTAGCATGTAAGCACATATCATAACAAGATGCAATGCATTTTAAACATGTCATACCAGGATAATAATCAAGACTCTATGTAGTTATATTACAATGCAGAATGAAATGCAAGAAGATCACCTTCCTCTCAACATGTGAAACACTTTTCGTTCAAGTAGAGTTATGTCAACATTAAGATCTAGAAAATCCCAAATGTACTCCCCTTGAACCTAAGCAACGAATACGAGAGGCTGCAAAGAAATCAAAAAGCAGTCCTTAATGTATAGATAAGATATAGAGAAGACTATGACTTAGACTAGATCTCATCTACTAACACACTAGGGAGTAAACACATTCCCTGTCTACCCAAGGGTGGCCCGACCCTCGCTAAATCGTAAGAAGTGAGTGAACTCAACCTAGTGAGAAGAGAAACAACTATAAGCAGTAACCTAGAAGCACAAGATGAGAGGAAGCAATCTAAGCAACTACGCGAGAGAATCATTCTAACATATGTTAGAAGGACTAACCCAAATGCACCCTTATGCAATGCATCAGAAGGAAATAAGAGCATAGAAGATAAAGCATAGAGTACGAAGCTCCCCCTCACAGCAGTCCATAAGGACAGACCACCCCAAGCTCTCCCCGCAAGGCTGAAAACCTAGAGCTATCCAAAGGCTTGGTAAAGATATTAGCCAACTGGTAGTCACTCTCCACAAACTGGAGCACTATGTCACCTTCTCTACATGGTCTCTAAGAAAATGGAATCTGATATCAATGTGCTTGGTCCGATAATGTTGCACTGGGTTCTTGGCAATATTGATGGCAGAAGTGTTGTCACATAGGAGTGGAACACTGTCTATGACTAACCCAAAGTCCCGTAGGGTCGAAGCCATCCAAAGTACCTAGCTGCAGCAACTGGCGGCAGCAATATACTCAGCCTCTGCGGTGGATTGTGCAATACCAGACTGCTTCTTAGAAGACCAAGAAACAAGAGAAGTGCCAATTAACTGGCAGGTGCCAAAAGTGCTCTTCCTATCTATCCTACAGCCAGCAAAGTCTGCATCGGAATAGGCTCTAAGGAAAAGACAAGAAGAGAAAGAGTACCAGATACCATAGTCTATGGTAGCTCGAAGGTACCGAAAGATACGCTTCACTGCCTGGCGGTGTGATATGCGAGGAGAGGCCTGGAATCGAGCACACAGACACATGGAGAAGTGTATGTCCGATCTCGAGGCAGTGAGGTACAAGAGTGAGCCAATCATGCTACGATATTCCTTCTGATCAACTGGTTTGCCATCCTCATCTAAATCCAGTGAAGCTGAAATAGGCATAGGAGTTGACACCGGCTTGCCATCACTTATGTCAAAGCGTCTCAAGAGGTCACGAGTGTACTTGCCCTAATGCAAGAAGGTACCCTCCCGAGTCTGTTTGATCTGTAATCCAAGGAAGAATCTCAACTCGCCTATCATGCTCATCTCGAACTCAGTGCTCATGACATCAAAAAACTGGGAGACAGGAGAATGAGAAGAGCCGGCAAAGATGATGTCATGCACATAAATCTGGACGAGTAGGTCATTGCCATGCCTATGAATGAACGAGGTCTTATCTACCTTACCCATCTCAAACCTATGACTCAACAGATTGGACTTATGCCTCTCATACCATGCTCTAGGGGCTTGCTTAGTCCATATTGGGCTTTGAAAAGCTTATAGACATGGTTTGAGTATTTGGGGTTCTCGAAACCTGGAGGCTGCCTAATATAGGCTTCTTCCTCAATATACCTATTGAGGAAGGCACTCTTGACATCCATCTGGTAAAGCTTGAAGCCCTTAGACACTACAAATGCAAGCAAGATCCTAATAGCCTCTAGCCTAGCTACCGGGCAAAGGTCTCCTCAAAATCTAGAACCTTAACCTGGGAGAAACCCTGAGCTACCAACCTAGCCATGTTTCGAATGACTACCCCATCCTCACTCTGCTTGTTTTTGATCACCCACTTGGTACCTATGACATTATGACCTCTAGGGGGCTCAACAAACGATCAGACCTTATTCCTCTAGGGGACCCAAGACTCATCAGAAAGTGCATGATCAACATCTTTGGGCTCGAAAGCGGCAACGAAGGCAGAGTGGAGACAAAAGAGCGACATGCCATATTTTGAGCGTGTGACACGCTCCAAGAGATCTCCTATTATTTGCTCTGAAGGATGATCTTTTGAATATGTCGGGGAGGTCCTGGATGAGAAGAAGAAGTGACCTCTACCTCATGAGCTGACAAGGTAGGAACAGAGCCACTAGCTCAAGAAGATGTGGAAGGAATGAACTGATCTCCATGAGGTGCTATGGAAGAAGGAGGCTCCTCAGGGGGAGGAAGAGCTGGATTGGGTAGACAGCCCTCATCTCCATCCTCCTCATCATCCACAAAGATGGTCTCGGACTGCTCTACTGAACCTGAGATAACGGGTCTAATCCCCAGACTGGCCTCATCGAAAGTCACCTCACAGGTTTCTACCATTTTACTAGACTCGCAGTTGCAGACCCTATACGCCCGCGAAGAAGTTGAGTAACCCAGAAAGATCCCATCACAAGATCGTGACTCAAACTTATCTAGATTTCCAGACTTCAAGATAAAACACTTGCAACCAAACACACGAAAATGAGAGACACTGGCTTTCGCCCATATCTCAACTCATAAGAAGTGCGATGCAAGTGTGCCCTCAGAAAAACTCTGTTCGAAACATGACACGTGGTGGCGATAGCTTCAGCCCAAAACTTTCTAGGTGTAGAGTACTCATCAAGCATCATCCTAGCCATCTCGACCAAGGTACGGTTCTTCCTCTCCACGACGCCATTTTGCTGTGGGACGTGCAGAGAAGAGAACTGATGCTCTAAACCTGTCTCATCGCAGAACTTCTTAAAGTAGGAATTCTTGAACTCCGTGCTGTTGTCACTGTGGATCGCTTGTAAAGCACCTGGGAGCTCAACATAAAGCCTACTAAAAAGTCCCCGAAAATAACTGAACGTCTTATCCTTCGAGGCTAAGAAAAACACCCAAGAAAACCTCGAGTAGTCATCGACCACGACAAGGACATACCACTTCCCTCCTGCTGACTGCACTCTAGCTGGTCCAACTGTGTCCATATGGAGCAGCTGTCCTGGTGCATCGGTCATAGTCACTGTGACTGGAGGATGAGAGGCGGCAACCATCTTGCTGTGCCGGCAAGGAGCACAAACTAAGTCTTTGACCATCTTGAGTTGGGCAGACCACGAACGAGATCATGGACGCTAACTCGAGTCAAATGGTCAAACCCAATATGACCAAGTCTTCCTATGCCAGAAAGAGAGATCATGGGATTCAGAAACAACTAAACACCTGAGAAGATCATCAGAAGACTCAACAAAATCAGCATGAAAGATCCTCCCATATCTAGAAATCTCGCAAACAAGACACCCCGAAGAATCAAGAATTTTGCAAGCAGTTTTCTTAAAGCTTACCTCGAAACCGTCATCGGTAAGCTGGGAAATCGAGAGCAAATTGTATTGCAGCTTACTCACCAAGGCAACATCTTTTAAAATGAAAGACTCATTAATACGCACTGTATCTTTGGCGATGACGCGCCAGAAGAGGCATCTCCAAAGGTGATAGTCTCATCACCTAGAGCTTGGACAAGGGAAGCGAACCAACAGGAATTTCCGTCCATGTGTCGATAACAGCCGGAGTCAACAAGCCAAACCACTTCCTTCCCTGCCCGGCGGACCTGAGTCAACAAGAGAGAAATGGCTCAATAATGGGATAAATCAAAAGATATTTTAGAACCCAATACTGAGTCACACGGCGAGTAGAAGAAGTAGCCACACACGACTGACCTCTAACTACCCTACGCTCTCCGTCGCTCAGAGAGCCAAAAGGTCTATGAGTAGACCTGAAGCTGTTGTTGGGCTTAATTGCTCTAGAAGAGCGAGTCGGAGCACCAACAACATGCTAATCTCGCCGCGGATAGCTATCTCGATGGGGGAAACGAGATCTACCCTTAGAACGGCGGATATCACGATCGACAACAAATCGAGGACGAAAATCAGAAACACTAGAAAACCCAAGTCCTCGATACTGCCTAAACATCTCAGAGTTATCAACCCTAAGCCTCGTGTTGGTCTTAGGTGCACTCAAGGTCTGGGGCTGACCCTGAATACGCCTAAGAGCCTGAACACGGTCTCTCTGTGCAATCTTGGCGTGTCTGAAGCATCTCTTGATCATGTGTCCATCCTTCTGATAGAAGGTACAATGATACTTCACCTTCTGAGAGGTAGAAGTAGCATGATGGGGCTGCGCCTTCTGAGAGGTCGAAGCAACAGGTGTTTCCACCTTATTGTTAGAGATCCCTTGGACAAAGCCCGCAGATTTGAACTCAACCTTTTTGGTTTAGGGCTTGACCTCGATCACACCTGCTGCTATGGGTCTGAGAACAGCAGATGGATGCTTCATAACATTCTCTAAGAAATCATATCTTAGACCTTGATTAAACTTGCAAATGTTGGACTTGTCTAGAATAAGATTCAACTTTTTCTTGCCTCCAACGAATCTTTCAAGAGTGTTCATAAGGTATTAATACTCCCGAAAGAGAGAAGTGCAAGAGGAGCATGGGGAAGAAGAGACAACAGAGGGAGAGGGAGAAGAACCAACGGCAGAAGAGTGAATAGCACGTGCATATTTCTCCTTATGCATAGCTGCCTCAACCTTGAGGGCTTCGCAGGACACACAGGGGGCAGTCCTAATCCTAGCCATTTGGTTCTCGTAGCTCTTACTAAATGTCTCTACCATGTCGTTATCCTTTTCCAACACCTCAGCACAGAAGGCACAAGCAGGATGTGATTTTTCTAAAAGGTCCTTAGTTAGCTTCACATATTTTTCATCTAATGCAATCAAATCAGATTTCAATTTTTCACAATTGTTACATGGTGAGCTAACAGGGTCCTTAGAAGCATATTGAGCCATTTTCTTGTTATGATCAACCATCTCTTGTAATTGTTTAGAAACAGATTCAAGCTCAAGGGTTAATTTGGGACAGTTGGTACAAGAAACAATGGGCTCAACCGCTCAAGTAAGGAAGCCTTCAATTCAGCAATTTATGATTGCCCTTTTTAAGTTTATTTTCAAGTTATTGTAGTTTTCACATGTTTCTGGCAGATCAAGGAGCATAGTTTAAAGACCTCTAAATGTATTGTCCTTATCCTCACATGAGGTGCAAGAAGTAGTCTCAACAACAGTAGATGGAAGAGTAGCTACCCTACTCATCTCTAGTTCAGCAAGCAGACTAACATTCTCCACCTTAACCATGTCAAACTCAGAAGTCAGACTATCATAAGAGGTCCTTAGTTTCTCTATATCTCCAAGCAAGGAAGAGCCTACATCACATTCATCACGGGAGGGAGCAGGTATAAGTGAAGTAAGCTCCCGTGACAATCTATCTACTTCCTTCTCAAGATCCCCAACCCTAGCTCTAGATCTAGCATAAAATCTTCCTAGCTTAAGGAATGCATCATTGAGCTGTTCATAGGAGGGATCTACCTCATCGGTGTCGGTGTAGAGGTCGTTGTCGCTAACGTCGATTTCGTTGGCCATGAAGCACAAGCCGATGAAGTCGTCACCATCCTTGGGTTCTTGATCGTCCTTCCCATTGTCATCACTCCACCCCTCCACATCGCTGAAATCGATGTTGTCGAAGACGGTGAGGACCGACGAAGCGAAGCAAATCAAGAGCGCTCAGGGACAAGACCACCTGTCCAAAAGGCAACTCTCAGCACAAATCCACATCATACAAACACGACTAAAATAATTAAAGGCGTCGCTAGAACCCCGAACCCGCACAAACACCTCTCTGCTCAACAAATCAGCAAATTACCCACTGCAGCAGCGCTGCTTAAGATTTATGTATCTTTAAAAATATTGATCCAATTACAGCAAATGATACTTCTCTGGATTCATTACTTAAAAACCTACATTTTTCATGCAGAACACATATTTTTATTTTGATCACAACTAAGTGTAATTTAATGCCCAAAACAGAGGAAGATCTTTGTTCTGGCAGACTGGACAGCAGCATTCAAATGCGTCCCAGCAACAGTACAGTGGTCTAAAAATTCTGAATTTTCTACAGAAACTAGATTACAAGATTCTCTACAACTTTCTCAAGTACGAACATGATCATAAAAATCATTTACTACCTCAAACTCACAGATTAATAACAGTCTGTCCAATTCTGCTCGCCTGATGAATAGCGGAATTCCCAACCCTGTAACTCCTAGATCCCACGGATTAAAATTCCGAAACAATTACAAGAGATGCGTTTCGAAGTCCTATACAACTTTCCTTTTGGGAAGATCCACAGGAAAAATCGTATGATAGATCGAAACCACGCGAACAGACGTGCTGCGCGAATCAATCTACAGGCATACAACAGGTAATCTCTAATTGGGTAATTAACCTATTAATCCCCTTCAAAATCCGTGCCAAGAACTCTAATTATTCTAAAAAATAGAGGGTTTGTGATGGGAAAAAAATTACCTAGATGATGGATCACCCCTCTTTTTCCCTCCTCTTCTTCTTCTCCTTCCTTCTCTTTCCAATGGCAGCAGCAATGGGGGGGTACCAACACTTGGGAGGAGGCGGCTACAAGGAGGAGAAAGGGAGGGGAGGTGGCGGCTGGATGGGGGAAGGGGAGGAGGTGGGAGGCTCTAGGGTTAAATGAGGAGAGGGGGAGAGGTGCGGCTTGGGGGGGGAGGCGCCACCCCCTTGGGCCAAAGCCCAAGGGCGGTCGGCCCACTCCCTAGTTAGCATAATCTGAAATTTCAAATTAATTTTTAATATATTTTAATCATTTTTCAATGTTCTATAATTTTTATTTTTCCCTTCCCGCGATTTACCGAAAAATCGGCGACTCCGCTATTGAATTTAAAGCCGACGCTGAAACGACGTTCAGGGTATTACACTATGTTCTCGCACTCTATTTTTATTTTTTATTTTTTATTTTTGGGTTGGGGAGGAGGAGGCGGGGGGAGTTGGTGTTTTGCTAATAATCTCACCACGATCAATTGGGAGATCTATGGTTTGCTGCTTTTGAATTTTTCCTGCAGATACTAAGTGAGGGATGCGGATCCTATTGGGCGAAATTCGATCCGAATAAAGCATGTACATGATATGTGTGAGGGGATGCTGAATAGTACTGTTTTTGTTTGTGGGAGCGAAGGAAAAGGTAGTGTCTTGTTTTTTCCATAGTATTGATGTTCTAAGGATTTAGTCATACTTTGAGCTCTCTAGTTTTGTTTTGCTGTTTTTATTGTAACTTTTGTTTATCAGAATAAGATTTCTAATTGTAAGTTGTCTCTGAGTATCTCTGTAAGAGAGTTTATGTGTAGGAATAATTTTGGAGATGTCAAGGATAATGTTTGTATCTTTTTTATCTATCCTTTTGATGAAAATGGAGCATTAATTAGTCCTCTGTTTGTTCTATTCAGTCATTGTGTTCGTGCAATATTTGTTAGGCCATTCATTTTTGCAAGAATTTGTTTGTCAAACATGCTGTTTTCTTCTGTAAAGCCATGGGTGATTGCAGAGCTTTCTGCTGAAAAAGAAATAAATCCTCTTATTCGGTAGGTTTTCATATGCTTACTATTCCCCTGCAATTATTGCAGCGATAAAGCGCTATGCTGCCTGGACCTGGAAGCACTTCTGGGAATGTTGACACAACAGCAAACAGGACGCCTTGCCACATATTCAGGCGTTCAAAAGAGAAGATGAACCCACATAATATCGAGTTTGTACGTACCATATCGGAGAAGGATACCTGTTAGAGTATGCATATGCTTTTGTTTGGAGATTTATTAATTTTTCTGTTTATCATTTTGCAGCAACGTCGAGTAGCTGCAGTTCAAGCCAGGCAAGAAGAGCGCAGCCAGATGTACATTTATCTTCTTTCCTAATTGCCATTTTTTCCGACGTAGCCTAAGGTTTTTTTTTAATCAGGGAGACCCCGATTAATATAAACCAGCAGAACTATAACATGAGTTCAGAAGAAAAGAAAGGCAACACAATGCGTCAGACCGCAGATAAACCACCGCATTTGTGACAACCTAACAGCAAAACAGACTCCTATCGCAAGAGGCCACAAGTCCAAACAAACGCTACAAAGTTCATTTTGCAGCGAACTACTGGGAGACTTCGAGTTTCCTTTAACAAAACAACGAAGAGTGAACATGATGTTGCATCAGCTGGAGCCGCCTTCTAGCCTTCTGGTCCACGATGCCCATTGCTTACTTGCTCCAAAGACTTCAACTGCCACCTGCTCCATTGTAACAACCCATTTTGTGGTATTTTGAAACTTTTGGAATAAATTTGATCCTTGAGCATAATTCAAATTTTGGCAAAACAAAATTCAAAATTATGTTAAAATTCAAAACCAAAACCAAAATTCTAACTCAAATAAAAAAGGTAATATGAAAATAAAAATGAGAAAATTAGTTTCAGGCTGGGCCAATTCATTTTCTTTTCCCTAGCCCACTTGCTTTTGGCCCATATGGCTTGCTGGCCTGTTTTTCTTTTCTCCTCTCTTTCTCTTTTCCTGGCCCGATGCCACTGGCCCACGGCCCACTCATCCTTTCTCTTTTCCTTCTTCCTCTCTTGGCCCAACCACACGAGCGGCCTACTTCCCTTCTCCTCTTGCTCTCTATCGCTTGCTTTGTTCTCGGCCAAGTCGGTTCGCCGTCGCCATTATTGACTGCATCATTAGCTCAGTGGACCGAGCCTCGCCTCGCCACATCAACGTCGTCCCATCACTACCTGCCACCTTAACTCGCCACGCGACACCGCATGTCACACTAGCAAGCCATCACGTTGCCTTAATTGGCCACGCCGATGACTGCTCATGCTCGCCTCATTCGTCGCAGTGCACTACACCGTCACTTCAACTGTGTCACACGTCGCCATCATGTCGCCTTGAATGGCCACACCGACGATCGGTAATGAGAGCGCCACAATCGCTTCACCCTATCCCGCCATCTCATCGTGCACGCTATTCCATTTTTAGGTTCTGTGTTGCCTGGTATCCTATTTATCGCGTACCTCAAGGGAACATCTAGCTTCTCGAAGCGATTTCTTTACTCCTCTCGCTACCGTCTCGCTCCGGAGATAAGGTAGAGTGTTACAAGTGCATCACGCACCCCACTCCTCTCGCTCCTGTTATGCGCATGCATCTCTCCCTTACTTTTTCCACCGGTCGCCCCCTCCTTCTAAAAGTCACTTCTTTCAGTCACTAATGTTCATTTTCAATCATAAGCTACAGTCAAAAGCATCAGTAAAAGCTAATATGAATGGCCCCTAAAAGCACCATCTATCGAGATTTTACCAGAATGAATTTTAATCTCATGGTAAACTTTTATTCAAGTAACCAGTTTGTTTTCTCCATTGTTGCTCACTTGTTTATATATCTATCTGTTGTGCACTTGTGCTCTTAAGTTTAATCTAGAGTTAGTGAGATGCACGAAGATAACTGCAGTGGAGATTCTCTTAAGTGTCATGTTGTAAGAACAATTCAATCTTTTAAGTATAACACGAGAGGGAGTTTAAATAGCAGAACAAAAAAAACCATTCTAAGATCTAAGAACTTTCTCAGTAATAACCATTCTACCTCACATCCTTGTTGTGAACTAGTTATTACTTTTCATCGCGAACTGATGAACAATCTCAACCATCTAATACTCACTACTACAGGAAAGGTCATCACAGACGGTTCAAAAACGTCATCACAGACGGTTTTGCGAACCGTCTGAATTTATGGGTCGATGATAATACGAGATCATCACGCACGGTTTTCAACCGTCGTGATAGCTCAAATCACGCACGGTTTTAGTTAAAACCGTCGTGATATGGTGATAATCACGCACGGTTTTAACTAAAACCGTCAGGATACCGATAATCCTGCACGGTTTTAACTAAAACCGCTCGAGATTATCTTATATCCGACGGTTTTAACTAAAACCGTCGGATATTCGATAATCACGCACGGTTTTAATTAAAACCGCTCGATTATCGATATCACGACGGTTTTAGTTAAAACCGCCTGTGATATTCCTTCTACCCCTAAATCTATTCCTATTTATTGGCTAGCCTCGGAAATGCTAGCCATGCCCTCTCAAACAAGCGTATGAATAAGTATATAAGGCATCCATAAACATCCAATACACATCACATTTCATTCACAAACATAAAGTATCCACTTCGCAAATGAATCAATTGAATTGAAATAAAATATCCATTACACTGCATTACAATGCAATAAAAATTCATAAGTAACAACCGTCTGTGATAGTTCAACCCCGCCTTACTGAGATATCTCAAAGGGGATTATTACCCTTATAGAGTAAGCAACACCGAGTGAACCACCGGCTATCAGCGCGATCTCTCTCCCCCCCTGCTCCCTCGGCGCGCGTTCGAGCCCCGCCACGCAGTCACCGAGGTCGAGCTATTTCTATTAAATCCGTCACGACATGTGGGTCCCACCTACAAAAGTTCAAAAAGACATTTCCAGAGATCTTGGTGGCGGTATGATCGATACCGACTTCTTCGGTGACCGACTATCCATTTGCTTCTTCCCACTTCTCCCACAAGAAAAGAAGTGGGAAGAAGCAGATGGATAGTCGGTCACCGAAGAAGTCGGGTATGTCGATCGGCTGCTGATCGACATGGGATTATTACGCACGGTTCTTAACAGAACCGTCGTATTATTCGTTTTTTCACGACGGTTTATGTTAATAACCGTCAGGAACTTTCACAGACGGTTCTTAACAGGACCCGTCTGTGTTATCTCGATTGGTATAGACGGTTCGTATTAAGAACCGCTCAGGAAGTTCACGACGGTTATTAACAAAACCGCTCGTGATGTCTCAATTATCACGCACGATTCATGTTAATAACCGTTTATGAAAATATCACAGACGGTTGCCAGTCAAACCGTCTGTGATTAGCCGTCTAGTATTAGCCTTTCTGTAGTAGTGACTACATTAGATGATTGCTATGTGTAGTTTTAGTACTCCTATTGGACACGAGTTTTGATGCTTAATTCAGGCTCACTGATGTTATTTTATGTGTAGGGAGAGCACTGAAAATGGATCGTGCTGAAGTCCTAAAAGAGGGGGTGAGAACATTAAGGCATGCTGCGTCAGTTATATCAAGGGCAGTCATATCCAAGGCAACTTGGGAGACTACAAACCCATCATCCAGATTATGAGTTCTTCAGATCAAGGTCTAACTAGCACTACTACAGAAAGCCTAATACTAGACGACCAATCACAGACGGTTTGACAAAACCGTCTGTGACCGACACTAACACAGACGGTTTTAATTTGGACACCGTCTGTGTAGGCGGCGTCAGAGAAAACGAGTATCGCAGATGGTTGTTACCGATGAACCGTCTGTATTAAAAACCGTCTGTGATAATCTGGCATTATCACAGACGGTTTGTAATAAAAAACCGTCTGTCATAATGACAATCACTCAACTACAGAGACAGGAGATCACAAATAAAAGGCAAATTTATTAATTTCAATTCGAGGCAAATTTATTACAAAAGTCGCAGAGATAAAGAGATTCCCAGATTCTAATCTTCTGGGCTTCGTACGCTTCTTCTTCGACTTTGGGACTTGGAGGAGCGCCGTTTAAGATTGTCCTTGTCCTCAAGACTTCCTCCTCCAAAGATGGGCAAATGATCGAGCATAGCTCATAATCTCGTAGAGGATAGCATTATAAGATTCTCGAATCGCCGTTCGCTTGAACGGCAATGCTATCCATCGCCTCCAATGCCACAATTGCTTCTTCCGCTTTGTGCACATTGTGTATAAGAACCAGGGTGAGGACTGTTTCCCTGTCTTGAGCGGCAGCGAGACGTCTCCGTCGATGGCGGATGATCAAGTCGAGCTGACGGATGCAAGAAAGTCGGGAAGGAGAGCGGCGTGACCGAGAAGTCGCTCCAGATGTAAATTGTCGGCCACTGTAAGATTCCGCCGAACAACTCTTGATGAATGATGAGAGGAAGGAGATGATCACAAGAACAGTAGAATCCATATTGTACGTACGTTGAGATTTCTGGAGGACAGTACGTATGTAGAAGACCTGGATTAGGCACGCATATTTAACCTTCAGCAAAGACGGTTCGTATACCAAACATTAATGATATAGATGGTTCGTATACCAAACATTAATGAAATAGACGCTTCGTATAACGATTGAGATACGTTACACGAAACACAAGAGATACGTTCTGACTTTGTATTATCACAGACGGTTTTAATTTGAACACCGTCGTGTTGGCGGCGTCATGAGCGCTTTTAATAAACAACCGCCTCGTGATAAGTCGGTTATCGTGAGACGTTTTAATAAACAACGATGCGTGATCACCGGTTTTTGCGTACGCTTTTAATAAAAATCGTCTGTGTTAATTCACAGACGGTTTGTAATAAAAAATCGTCTGTGATAATGCCACTAAGCATTTAATGCGCTGCTCAGACCGCATTTGTCTTCCTTTTGATCCAGATCTAGCCACTACTGTGCACTCTTTCGCTCAGGAGGCAAGCTAGGCGATTCGAGCCGCTTAATTTGGTGGGAAGAGACGAGATTGAGCTTTGAAGATTCATTCATACTTTTCCGGTAGCTCTAGATATGGTTAGTAAGAAAATTTGTTTTTCTTTAATTGCATTACAATTTAGATCTAAGTAATTGGTGAGTGTTATTGAAGATGGTTAATTTGCAAAATTGTTGGTTATATAATAGTCATTGTGTTTATAATATGAATTGAGCTAGCAAATTAAGCCTCAATATAATACATGTGGCCGGTATATATATAGTAATAATTAGTTAATCTAATTTTTAATACTGAGTTGTTATATATGTACGTAACGTGGGACCAAGTCGGATGTATGCCGCAGTCGTGTGAGTGAAGAGTATATTAATGGCGTGTCTCGCTTACAAGAGCCGCCGAGGAGGATATGTTGAATAAGGGGTGGAATATATGTACTGTCCATGCGCTGACTGCGAGAATTTAAAGATGTTTAAGAACCGAGAGCAAATTGAAGCGCACTTGATTCGGGGGGTTTCAAAAAGGGTTATACATGTTGGACCATCATGGCGAAGTGAATGATCATATGTCACGGATGACATTGTTGGTGAAGTGAATGATATGTCACGGATGACATCGCGGTGAAGTGAATGACATGTCACGGATGATGTCGATTGTGGTTTGATACGGATAGGTTGCACGATGATAATCTGGATCAGATGCTTCGCGATGTAGAAGAGAACTATGATCAGAGAGAGTATGTTAAATTCCGGGGCTTGATGGAGGACTCGGAGAAACCTTTGTTCACGTGCTGCAAGTACACGAGGTTGTCGGCCGTGCTTGAACTGTTGAAATTGAAGGCAAGCAACGGTTGGTCCGACAAGAGTTTCACGACGCTGCTAGGTCTTTTAGCGGACATGCTTCCGGAGGGAAATGAGCTGCCTAAAACCACGTATAAAGCCAAGAAGGTTCTTTGTCCATTGGGAACGGAAGTAGAAAGAATACATGCATGTCCGAACGACTGTATCCTATACCGTAAAGAGTATGCAAATATGCATATATGTCCGGTGTGCAACGCATGCCGATACAAACGTAACAATCAATCGATGACTACGAGGGAACAGAGGCGAAGAAAGGACCTCCTGCTAAGGTGGCATGGTATTTTCCTATAATTCCCGCTTGAAAAGGTTTTTGCAAATCCAAGGAGGCAAATCGCTGCGTTGGCACTCAAGGAGCGCAAGAAGGATGGAATGCTAAGACACCTTGTCGATTCTCGTCCCAAGGAGAAACATCGATAGGAGTTTCAGAGACTTTGGTGCGTAACCAAGGAATATAAGGTTTAGACTAAGTACGTATGGAATGAATCCTTTCGAGCATGAGCAACCGACATAGCACATGGCCCGTGACTCTCTCGATCTATAACCTTCCTCCTTGGTTGTGTGTGAAGCGAAAGTATATTTTGCTGTCGATACTTATCCAAGGGCCAAAGCAACTGTGGAATGATATCGATGTGTACCTAGCACCGTTGGTAGAAGATCTAAAAGTCTTGTGGAATGAAGGGGTACAGGTATGGGATGCATACAAACGAGAGAATTTCACTTTGCGCTCCTTATTGTTCTGCACCATAAACGATTATCCTGCCCTTGCTAACCTATCGGGCCAGAGTACAAAAGGTGCCAAAGCTTGTACCCACTGTTTAGATGATACCGAGAGTGTGTGGCTGAGACACTCACGCAAAACGGTCTACATGCGTCACCGTCGGTTCCTTCGGAGGGCTCACCCATACCGCAAGATGCAGAAACAATTTGACGGAGAGAAGGAAGACGGTTCAGCTCCAAGGCATTTAGGGGACACGAGGTTTATGGTATGGTTAAGGATTTAGATGTTGTCCTCGGAAAGAGACGTAAAATGAGGGCTCATTAGAAGAACACCTAGAAGAAGAGATCAATATTTTAGGACTTACCTTATTGGAAGTAGCTAGATGTTCGACACTGCATCGACGTCATGCACGTAGAAAATAATATATGTGACAGCTTGATTGGTCTCTTACTGAACATTCGTGACAAAACAAAGGCTATTGGCCCGCAAATTCATGCTAGGCGAGCCGATGATATTCCCGCAAGAGCACCTCTTAACCCTAGAACTTGGTTGCCAAATATTACACACTTGGTATATACAACAGTCCAATAGGCCAGAGGCATAACGGCGCTCAGGTATCACTGTCAAATTCAAGCGGGAACATTTCCAGCACGAAGTTTAGGAATGTGTCTTCGCGGTGACCTTTGACGATATATTTGATATTTTCACGCTCAACACTCTCGACGCTTCACTCGTTCGATGCTGAACGCTGTAAGTCCGCATAATCACGCCTCGCTCACGCCATACCGATATATGTCACAATTTGTTGCTTTTCTGTGTATATATATAGATTCATGCTGACCGAAGCTAGATCATCGAAATTACCAATTGGTTTCCTGGACCCATGCTTGGTCGCCATTGATATCATCAACGAGGATGCATCATTCGTCGAGAACTATATTACAACAACACTGCTGGTTCACCGCGATAAGGAATTTCTTCTTATGCCATACAATGAGCACTTTCATTGGATTTTAATTGTAATTATACCAAAATAGAACAAGGCTATATACCTTGATTCTTTAAGTAAGAACAAATCCAAGTATATAGCTATCGCCGAAATACTCGATAGGTAAGTACATTGTACATTGTACTCTTTTTTCCTTCCGAATGACTAATCTAACTTTTTCGAATAACGAAGGTCGTTCGCCACATACATTCAACAAACACGTGGCTCGACGACAGGGGCCAAGCCCTAGAAACATTCTCGCAATTTTCGGGTATTCGCTAGCTACACATTAATTAATCCTATACAACACTTAGTAGTAATGCCTTTTGATTTAACACATTCTATTTTTGCAAGTGCCACCGAAGTAGGGCAACACGTGTGGATACTACGTGTGCCACCATATGAGACTACTCCTCGATTCCTCGAAGATCAGCAATTCTAAGGTTTGTCAATCTTCCCACATTTATTTCATACTTGTCACGTTATATATGTAAGCACGTTGATTTTCCTATCGACAGGCTACGCCCATCTCTACATCTGCATTGAAACAGCCGGACTTTGCAAAAATTCGAGGAGAGTTCGCTTGGTTTTTGTGGAGTAAATTCATCAGATCAGATAGAGAGTTCCACTGCACACTGTAATTGTGAATTTGTTAATGGATATTTTATTTCATTTCAATTAATTCATTTGCGAAATGGATGCCTTATGTTTGTGAATGAAATGTGATGTGAATTGGATGTTTTATGTTTGTCAAATGAATTGAGATCTGAATTGTATGTATACATATATTTGTTCATCTGCTTGTTTCAGAGGGCATGGCTAGCATTTTCTGAGGCTAGCCAATAAACAGAAATAGATTTATGGGTAGAAAAGAACATTACAGACGGTTTGTAACTAAAAACCGTCTGTGATATTGATATATCACAGACGGTCAATATCACAGACGGTTCGACAACCGTATGTGATAACCTTTGATTATCACTGATCCATAAATTTAGACGGTTCACAAAACCGTCTGTGATGACGTTTTTGAATCGTCTATGATGATCTTTTCTGTAGTAGTGTAGGCTGTATGATATATGTGGCATTTCGAATGAGGTGTCTTCCATTGGTTCGGTAACTGCGGTGTATGGTTGACCCTACGAAGCAGAGGCTCTACAGCTAGCCCTAGGAAACAATTAATAGTGTCTCCGTAATCTCACCCTTCAAAGACTACAACCTAGCATGGTACCAATGCAATGCTGCAAGTTGATGAGTTTTTGTTTTTTTCTTTGCATGTTTTAAGCAACTGCTATGACTAGGGCAATATATGTTGCTTGCTTGGTGTGGAACTGTAGTTCGTGCATGTAGATCATGCATGCGTTTAGTATCTTTTGTCTATGGCATCACAATTTATCACGTATGAGTTAGACATGTTTGATTTTGTTATGATGGCATGGTTTAGTTCTTTCCATAACTTATGGCATATTCTTAGGCACTATACCTCACATATCATAGACAAAAACTTTTGCCAAATATTGCCACACTTGAGACCAACTATTTGCCGTGTATTTGGCACAAAAATTTGGCAAAACATGGCAAACAACCAAACAGATACTTGGGTTCATTCCAAAAACCAAATAATAAACCGTTTCCTAATTATTACACAACATTAAATCCTTACATAAAATCCAGCTTTCCTACTGAAAACAATGTGCATATGTAAATGCTGACAAATCAAACTACGCGGGCACCTCCTTAGTCATCCAATTAGGCAGGTGACCAATTTTATTTTCTACATGTTTGGTGAATAATTTCGCCACAAAGTTAAAAAGGAATCCCAAAAGTCGTCAATAGTGAAGAGTTCCGACTTCTAATTACATCTGGAACTGACACGTCTGCTCGATGAAGAGGAGAGTTCTCAAAAAGCATTTATGTTTGCTGCTGTTAGGTTTAAAAAATTCGAAGAAACTGGCGTAGGTAGGAGTAGAATGGAATAAGTCCACTTTACAACCCTGAACTATTGGAGATTTTTTGTACGACTAATCTATTTTTTATTCGAAATTATAGAGATATACCTACGGTAATTTTTTTTACAAAATAGGTTCCAGTCGCCCAATAGGGGACTGGAGCCAATCGCCCATCGGAGGGGCGACAGAGGTCCAGTGGACCAACCCCCGGGCGACTGCAACCAGTCGCCCCCCATTGGACGACTTGATATGCAGTCGCCTACCCATTAGGCGACTACATCAATCCCCCGTGATTTTTGTAAATTTTGTAATTTTTAACTGGAAAATAATCTACTGGAGTTGTAATAAAAGTTTATGTTCATTGTATGTTGTAGGTGCGTAACAAATTTTGCGAATTTTTTTTAGGAATGATTGACCGTAGAACGATCGGTACATACGATGGTAAGTGATATTTTGATGTTACTGAGAATTCATTTATGGAGAAAACCGATATGTTAATATTGTTAGATGACTTGCTATGTGAATCATTGAATGCGAAAAGAGGAGATAATAAGCTTGTCTAAATTTAAATAAACTTCATAATACCGTTGGGAGTAACATGCCACATAATTTTTTATTACATGCATAACATATAGCATCACGTGCGACTGTCCAACGGGGGTCGAGTCTCCAGGCCACGCGAGGTGCGCGTGTCTGGACCACTCCCAGCTCAGTTGGCTCGTCCGCGCTCCCCGATGGCGTCACACAACGGGAAGTGTGATGCAGGCGGTCCACGTGTTCGTCCAACAGGGGGTACCGCCAGTCCGAGTCACGACCATCACGAGCCATACCTGCAAAAAGAGTTCAACTTAGCACTTATAAGGAACAAAAAAACATCGCATGTAAACTAATAGTAAATAGAACTAGTAAATAAGTAACCAGAGCAATACTACGCTACCAGCACAACACCAACTACATTACAGAAAAAGGGATGTAACATAGCAGTTGTACAAATGGTATATGAAATATACGATACATTTAGTACGACATTCCGCACGTCATAAGTGCGTACTAAACAAACACAGTTTACAATATAAATTTATTTATAATCTGCAACAACTAGTGGTACACGCCATGCCACTCTACCTACTGATAAGCACATGCATTGCATTGTCTAGCTATGTGCTCCTCTTGACCGCATCGCCCCAGATGCTCCGGCTTGCGATTCGTCCATATCATTTCTAATACGCCGGCTCTGTCACCGACCTTTCCCACCCTTCAGCATGTTAACATCTGGAATCCAGGTCCTCACTGCAATGTTCAAGGTGGCGAAGTTTCTGACCACCCTGAACCCCTGGAGCTCCCCACACCAAGCATGCAGTACCCTCTCCTTAAAGAAGTACTCCTACATGAAGTTTGAAGGATCCATGCCCACGGTCCCGCATGCAACGAGGACATGAGAGCATGACTTGTGTAACAGCTTCAACTTATTGCACGTACAGCTAGGTTCGTTTGCATGATCTCCAAGGCATACCTCGTGGGTAACAAGGGAACGAGCTGTCCCAAATCTGGCTCTATCACGGAGTACCACGTCGAAACGATGCTCCCTATTGCCCATGACCTGCACTGTGTGCAATTGACCCTTCTGTGCCTTCGTCTCCATGTATGCCGTAATTTTTTACGAATACAGGGCTCGCGGATTGGCCACATGAAGTGCGGCATTCGCGTGCCTTTCCCTGAAGTAGCCGATTGTACTGTGAAGAACACCTTCCACGATGACGATAAGGGGCTGAGAATGGAGGCCCCTAAGAACCCAATTGTACACCTCGACAAGGTTAGTCGTCATTATACCGTATCTTGCGCTGTCCATGTCATGCAACAACGACCACTTCTCCAATGGTTCTCCCTCGATCCACTGCGAGAAGCACTTGATGTTTCGTGAGCTCCTCCTTCTTGGACCAGTTGGGTTAGGCTCATCAAGTGCTGGCAAGCATTGCAGTTATGTGGCCCTAGGAATAACTGGCCCCTTGCTCCTCTCGTCGACGTGCTTCCTGCTGTGCTCATCCAACAATGTCCACAAACCATCAAATTTTCTTCACTGGTTCTACATAGCCAGCCTCTTGAATAGCTTCATTAACGATTGTTTCAGAAACTTCTTGAAAAAGTTCGCTCCTAGGTGACGAATGCACCACCTGTTCCTCATGTTCGGCCCAGAAAAAGGTTCCTCGGGGTCTTCCTAAAGTTTTCTTATAGCCTTTACAATCCCGGCGTGGTGAAATGGATTACGCATACACCAGGACGAGTGTCGATAACTCTAACCCTGACATGTCTGAGAAACCACAACCAGCTTTATAATTCTCACTTTCCACGAATGCGATGGCCAGCAGCAATATTTGGTTATTACCGTCAACGCCTATGGCCTTTAGGATCTGCCCTTGTACTTGCCTGTCAGAAAGATCCCATCAACTGAGATCACGGCAGCATGTGCCTAAATGCCTCGATGCAAGCACCAAGACACAATCCAGTGAGTCTCATATATGGGTCTACATGCGTGCACCCTCCAAGGACAACCAATCTGCTCGCACTTCACGGTGTACTGCTCCTGGCTTGATTTCACAACCCGAAAAGTCCGCTGCATTGAAAGGAAACATAGAATGCAACTGAACCTCTGTCTCATGATACTCCCACGCTGATTCATGCTCATCATGTGTAGAAACACACTCAGCATTAAATGGGTTCCATTCCTGTGGGATAGGAGCTTCATCCTCATCCGAACTGTCCTCGTCGTCGTCCTGTACAGCTTCCTCTTCAGCCATGCCCTCTGGTCATCACTGTCCATCTACTACACAATATACTCAATATACTCCCCTTCATTGTCCCTCTCTATGGCTTGACCACTGTACCTCTCCTCCATGTAACACATCGGCTTCATCACGAGCAACTTGATCATCTTCGCCAACATGTGGCCCACCCGAGCTGCTAGCACCTCCCGAAGCAAGAGCGGACGCATGACCTTGCACAGTTTCTAATGAGCACGGTTGCACAAGCAGGACACACTCGTATCCACGGCGCTGGCACCCTTGCACAAAGCCCTTCCACGCAGCAATGCGCAGCAATGTCCTCAACTCCTATCTGATGTCCATGGGAGACCGGTTTCAAAGCCCTTGCACGACGACGTTGCACACCTCGGGGTCCAACGAAAAACTCTGGGTCAGCCAATGCATCACATCTGAGATCCGAGCATTCTCGCCATCTGGATGTACTAGAGTGACTTGCGGAAAACCGCTCAAATCCACACCATTCGGACCTTCACGAATGGTTCCAGCACCATAATGCACTCTCAATATAGTGGATATTGCCATTGCTGATGTCGGCCTGCATATATGTTTTAATTTTGCGACATGTCAAATAGCATCGCACAATACCAAAGTACTAACATACTACAATTCACATTTCACCGATTGTTCGCATGTCGTAACCCACTACAATAACCTCGTACAATGAACTTTCTACATACGAATTAATTAAATTCTATCATAAATATTTACTGATTTTTCAATACGTATAAATTCCAGCAGACAATTAATTTGTACTTTACGGTGACTGAATTTTCTACAACTACAATTTTGTACGCATGCAGATTTCCTACTGATGCTAATTTTCTAAAACTATGTTCCCTAAATTATACACAGCTAGACGCTTCTACGGCTATTAATTTTCTAAACCTACATGTTTAATAAATTTTGTATAACAAATATTTAACTATTTCTATCTACATCTACACCTACGGTTGCTTCTTCCTCTCATCTTCGTTTCTATGCCTGCTAAAATTGTACTAAAATTTTCTATACTAAAAATTTTACTAGAATTTCTACACTAAAAATTTTCTATACTACAAATTGCACACTACAAATTTTCTATACTAAAATTTCTAAACTCAAAATTGTACTAAAATTTCTATACTAAATTTTCTACATCTACCGTTTTTACTAACACTACATTTGATAAAAAAAATACTGCAAATACAATATACCAAAAAAATACCTGGATCTGATTCTTCCTATCCTCTCCTCCCACTCCTCCTTCCTCCCTCTCCTCTCCTCCTCCTCCTCTCCCTCTGCTCTTCTCCTCCTCCTCTTCTTCCCCTCCTTCCTCTCCTCTTCTCTTCTCCCCCTCCTTTCTCTCCTCTTATCCTCTCTTTTCTTCTCTCGGCGCCGAGCAATGGATGGAATGCGGCTGGGGCAACGACGACCGAGCACACTGCCTTTTTAACCCCCCTCCCCCCCGTCTCCCAAGCGTTGGGCGACTGGAGCGTATGGCGATTGGACCTCCAATCGCCTAACGCTCAGGCGACAGCAATAACTCGCCCTTCCGTTGCCATATTGCCCACTTGTCGCCCCCGGTTGGGCGATTGGCTCCAGTCGCCCCCCATTGGGCGACTGGAACCTATGTTTGTAAAAAAAATGTTGCTGCGGGTATATTTCTGTAATTTCGAATAAAAAATAGATTATTCGTACAAAAAATTCAACTATTGGAGTGGTCCGAAAAATAACCTTGAACACGAAAACCGTCCGAACAGGAACCCTAAACTACCGATATCGGTCACATTACCCCCTCTAGTGAGTCGGCCCTGGTTTTGTGTTGACGTGGCCGCAATATGTCTCCTCGATAGCAAAGAAGTGCACACTAGCAAAGATGTGTCTCCCTCATTAGCAAAGAAATGCACGCTAGCTCCTTGGCAAGCAGGGAAAGCAATGGGAGCTTGTGGTCATCCCGCTCGATTAGCGGTCCTCCACCCTGGGGGCCGAACGAATCATCATCCTCCTTGCGGATGCTATATCGAGAGAGGCCCCTGGAGTATACACCGATGACATGGTGCCAGTATGGGGAGAAGGTAGAAAGATGGATCTCGTGGAGTGGCGCCAGCCCCAGAAGGAGGTACCTAACCTATCAGAGTGTTTGGGTGAGTTCGTCTAACTATTGATTCGCCTTTTCCCCCCCAAAAATCAATGCTTGATGCTTCTGTTTTTCTTGTGAATGTAAGGCGGGTGGTTGTGAATTCTAGATGTGGCATGACCCAAAGACCGATCCTTTCTAAATTAAGTGTTGGTAGATTTGTGCGACATGGTTAGGGCACTAAGGCTGAAGCTAGAGCATAGATCAAGAAATTGAGAGTAGATGTAGCTTCAATGGGATCTCATTGATGCAGAAGGAGGCTTAATTGATGAAATTAGTGGTAGGATTGTTCAGGGGAAGCAGAGGTTTCTCTTGTACTTTATTGTGGTAGCGATGGTTTGTCTTCTTGTTGTTGTGACCCTGAGGTCTTGAATGTGATGTATCATTTTCTTGATGCTTTGTGTTATTGTTGCTATGACTCTAAGGTCTAGAATATGATGTATCTTTTTCTTAATGCTTTCTGATCACTAAATGTGAATGTTCATCATAAATGTGTAATCAACAACTTAACATGATCCCTACAGGAGATTTGCATTACATCCATAACTTAAGCCATATGTCTAGCAATGGTTACATAATTGAAGCCACAACAGTCTTTGGCAATGTTTTCATAATTGAAGCCTCAACAGTCCTAGGCATTGGTTACACTAGGAATGCATATGTACTACAATTTCCTTGGGAAGATTACTTTCCCTTTGTTGGGGACATCAAAAGCAAAGGGTAGGCCCTCATCTTTGGTTGTTTCTTCTTAACTAATCCTGGGCACTAACTTGAGCAGTTGTCATCCTACAAGTGAGGTTGATGGTCACATTTGATGATGCTTGTAAAGCTGGAACCTGTGCTTGGATGTTTACACTTGTTGACCCACCCTTATGAGTTGCAACTGAAGCTATGGTAGTAGCCTACATAAGGCCTTCTCCACTACGAGTTATTTTGCTACTTTGTGAAGTTTGGCTCCCTTGTGCACCAGGCTGCCTCCTCTTGGATACAGTTTTGGAGGTTTCCCCAATTTATCCAAACCTAACTGTATAGAACAAAAACTGGTCTGTGAGATTACATGAAGGAAATAAAGTATCTTAATTGAAACAATAGGCTCACTTTTTTACCACTACATTAGGAGATGACTTGCATTTCTTGTTGAGCCTGAGATGGCTTGGTTTCTTGTACTAGCACATTGTGTGCTTCCCTGTGCCCTAGGCCGCCTCCTCTTTTACACTCTTTTGGAGCTTCCCCTACTATTTTGCAACATAACCACTGAGATATATTACAATATTTGAAGTATGTTTCTTGATCAATGGAGCTTGATTGTTTTACCAGGGCATTAGGAGCATGACTAGTATTTCTTGTTGCTTTTGAGATGGCTTGCTTGCTTGTGGTAACACATGGTGTGCTCGCCAAGCCCCTTATCCTCTCACAAGTTTTCTTGTTTTGGCCAGTACCCTTGTATTGTCTACATTTAATGATTGTGCCCACCTTTGACAATTTTGTTGCCTTAGGTTTTTCATGTGGTTTTCTTTTCCTCTCCTTTTTAGGCCTCCCTGGCATCTTGACATACTTTGGTGGCAATGATTTTGACTGGTCAGATCTAGGCCAAGCAGACATGCCCTCAATTGGTTGAAGGCAATGGGCATAAGACTTCTTCAATTGCTCTATTGAGTAGCACTTGGCAATGAACTCCTCTATACTTCTTCCACTATAGTAAACACGGGTAGAACCACATAGTGAGTCCCAGAGTCACAGGACACCAGGTCCAAAATTTTTTTACCAGGGATTAGCACTTTTATCCCATGTGTAAACCCCTAAGCTAAACTTAGTGCACCCGGTTCTTTCCTTGAAACCCAATGAAGGGAGCACTAGCAGTCCAAATTTTCAGTAGCTAATAGCAATCCACAAGAAGCATTCGTTTCCATCAATCCATGAGGCAACTACAGTAGACTGAGCCAGCCCTTGAGACAGCATAAGAGGGAGGACCATAACAGGCCACGGTGTCCATTTGATGATCCCAAGCATGTCACCTCGCAGCAGCCCTCGATGCTTGTTCGTGTCGTATGGTCGGTCAGGAGATGTGCACCACGTTCGCCATACAGCCGTACCCAGCGATGCAGCAACCAGTCACCGGAGAATAGGAGAAATTGGTGCCACCGACCGCCCTCACCTACCATCTTATAGTGGCATCGCCTAGTCCCTATTGCCTCATGCCCTTGCCGACCAAAGGAAGCTTGGGTCTACCCGATCAATATACACTTTGCTCTAAATTTCTCTCAATTATTCTAATTTGTGAGTTACGATTTCAATATAACGATTGTTGATTGATTTTTGTCGAATTGTAGGGCTAAGACTTAGGGTTTTAATTTTATGTTTTTGGAATACTAGCCTAGCTCGTTACAAATCAGGGGCAAAATTGTAGTATTTGACCGCAATGTCAAGTAAGTAAGCCACTGGATATATTTTCTATTATATTATTTTTGAACTATTGAACATATAAATATCTAATTGACTTTTCAATTAATTGGTGATAATTTCATGAATGATATACTTATTTGCTATGTGGACAAATAAAAATTGATGAAAATTTCTAATGATGTTATGGTTCGTTAATTTATGAACTTGAAAGAACGTAAATACTAAAAGATAATTTATTAACTTGCATTTGATTATTCTACTATTTTTTACTTGAAAACTTTAAGTAATTTTATTCTCTTTTAACATGCCATTGAGATTGAATGATCTATTTTATCAATGCCGACCAGCGTTTGTTTATGGTTTCATCCTTAGTTCCTTTAGTTTGCTACCACTAATCAATATTATTATCGGGTTTTTTTATTTTGGTAAGTATTTTGATCACTATTTATTTATCATCATACGCTGTCGTCGGTTATGTTAAAATATTGATGCTAAAAATTACTGAACACATTACTATTTAGCACAGTATTGCTTGAAAACTATATATGTTGTTATATATATAGTGAAGTGGTGAACCCGGTCATTTTCGTTCTAGTTCCGCCCTTGGTAGTAAATGCATGAAAGTGCATGACAACAGGGCAACCTACTCAACTACCAGTACCTACAAGAGCATGTTTTATTCTCTAGGGTAATAGTGAATCTTTTTGATAGTGCTTGACTTCATAGCCATCTTTTTCATTCTAAACTACATGGCATGATCTAGACTCAGTTATATAGGTATGGACCTTCTTTAGGATGTTGGAGCATACTTCACCATGCCACCTCTCATACTTGCTTTTGTTCTCCTGGATCGTCACCATAACTCTCCTAATACTTCTAGCATGCTTATGATTGGAAGATACCTAGCCCCTATTATCTAATTATTAAAAAAACTCACATGTTATTATCAACACTATCATAGTTGGAGTCTAACATGAACCAGGATCTACTCCAGTGATGTGGGTCAGTCTTCATTATAGCTCGAGCACCTTTCACGAGTCTTCTAAGCAAGCTTTGCTTTGTGATAGTTGAAGAGTATACGACAGAATGCTTTGACACATCTCCAAAAGTTCTTCTACCAATCCTTGTCCTTGTAGGACTTCCTCCAGTTGGCATAGATGTGCCTGACACACATTCTATGCTCAACTTTTGAAGTCCAATAGGCCACTGCATTGATGATGCCTTGCATTGATCACAGAAGAATTAGATGATGACGTGAAATACAATCAAGATGCATATAAGTCCAGATATTATTACCTTCTACTGGTCTGAGATTATTACCCAACCATCGCCATCTCCAACGCTAATGTCTTTGAACAACAATGAGAAAACTAGTCCCATGAATCATTATTCTCTTTCTCAACAATAGCCCAAGAAAATGGATACATGAGGTTGCTAGCATCCCTTGCCGTGGCACATAGCAGTTCACCACTAGTAGCTCCTTTGAAGAAGCAACCATCCAGTCATACGACTTTCTTGTAACCTGCTAGGAAGCCTCTCTTGCATCCCTCTAAGTAGACATAAAATCTCTTGAACACTGGTTCTTCAAAGTTTTGGTCCAGATTCACTATTACTATGCTCTTAGGGTTGCTCCTCAATAATTCAAGTTGGTAATCAAACACAGTGGAGTACTCACCCTTTGTATGTGGCATTAAGAATTTTCTACATCACTATTGATTTGGCCCTCTTGCACTTGGATATGCTCACATCTACAAACATTTCATCTTGTAATGTAGCCTTCAACACTCCATACTCGATGTGGGGTTAGCTTTGATAATGTTCTCATACTTCTCTGCAATTCTTCTAGTAGTTACTAATTTGTTATGTTTTCTTGGTGGGCATGTGTACACTTCTACCATTGTGCTAATCTGCCAATTATCTGTCATGTTGTTAGTGGACAAGAGATGACCCAAGGACAATTGGCCCATGTGCACTTTTCTCACCCTGTCCCCTCATTTTTGACAAAACTAATCACCCTCCTTTCTACCAACCCATACTTGATTATAGCTCTCTTAAACTGTTTCTTGTCTCTGAACCTCATACGTAAAGAGAATGAAGAGTTCTTGGCCTTGCTATCATACCTAGGGTACAAGGATTTCTTATTGACTAGCTAACCATCATTGCCTTCCTCAAATGATTCTTCATCATCATTGCTGCCATGGTATATAACATCATCCTCTTCATCACCCATTGAAGCTCAAATCCTACATGACATTGTCCTGTAGGTGCTACATAGATGACATCATCTAGTTCTACAGCTTGCCCTGCCTTAACCTTCTTCTTGAACTTCTTGTATTTCTTCCAGATTGCATCTGCTTCCTCATCTTCACATGATGATGCATAATCACCTGGCATAAACCACAGCCTTCCTCTAACTCCACACCAGCTACTTCTGCTTAAACCATCTATACAACAAAGGCCTTATCTAGCTATTTATTGAAAGTGTTGATAGAGTTTGAGCCATAGACTTTCCTAAATGAGGCTATTTCCTTCAATCTTTCCTTGATAGACAATGAGATAACGCAGACAACCCTTTAGCTCACCGCGGGAGAGATTGGGACATGTACCACATACTTGCTTACTTCACCCAAAAATGTGTCTTCCTCTTCATCATTGTCTTCTCTTTCACTCAGTGCTTTCATCTTCTCAAAATCACTGCCTACGTTCTCATGGCCATCATCTGACTCACCAGCCACTGTGGTAGCTTCCATATAGATGTCAACAACACCACCATCAGTGATACATTCTGACATGTATTGATAACCATGTCATCTACTAGAACCCTCAACCCACTCATCAGATCTTTTCCAGGAAATAGCCAATGCAGCAAGATCTCATCCACAACTTCACAGTGCTCACCCAAATGTCCAACAATCTTAGGCAAATAAATCTTGTCGCGTTCAATGTAAGACATTTCCTTTGAACCACCCAAGTAGTGCAACATTTTGCCATCACTGAAGAACTCTCCCACCATAACGAAATCTAATAGGTAACGTGTCCAAAGGATCCATTACTCTAGTCTATTGCAACCCTACCAGCAAGTGAGATGAAAAAGAATCAATCCTACTACCATGCAGAGCTATAATAAACAAGAACGAGATCTACGAGAATCAATCCTAAAAAACTCAATGCACAGCCTACCAACTTAAACAAATCCACTCTGTAGCTTCGTACTAGCTAAAAAATAATTCATGCTACTAGACGAATATTAAATTCAAACGCCTACCTCTTTCCGCGTCAATTTGGCCACCTCCTTCAGCTCCCCATGCCTGTGCGGATGGGAAGCAGCTCCTCGGTTGCCGCCTACCACAAGATGTTGTCGCCGCGAGCTAGGGATTTCGTCCTGACACAGTCGATTTGGGGGAGGATAGCGCAAGAATGGGGAACAACACAGATGGCATCCGAGTTATACTACGAGGGAGACATCTTTGCTAGCGTACACTTATTCGCCAGTGAGGAGACACATGGTGGTCACATCAGCACAAAACTAAGGTCGGATCATGCGAAGGGGTAATGTAATCGATATTGGTAGTTCAGAGTTCCCGTTCAGATATTTTTTAGATCAAAATTATTTTTCAGACCACCTTAATAGTTTTCCAGCAGAATCAGCCAAACGAGAATTACTAGAAATTCGAGAACGGAATCTGTGACTATTAGTAGTGAATCGTGACCAATTAACTCATTGGGATTGTCGGATTTCCGTATGGTGCCTTCGTCCGGACATGATGGCGAGAAAATGGTAGCAGCGGGTCACATGCCGTGTTTCCTGCTGACACATTCATCAAATAATTCACAGGACCTGGGTAACTACAGTCTACAGGAGATAAACAAATCGATAAGAAGTTTCCATGGCGAAAGTACTGTTTTTGTCCAGTAACTTTGGGTTGGAATGCATTTTTCGACATAAGATTTTCATATGATTTTTTTATGTCCCCTGAACTTTGCTATATGTCATTGATTGGTGAACAAGGTGCAACCTGATAGTGAGACTCTAGTGATTTTGAGATATAAATTGGTAAGACTAAATAGGACAAAATAAATTCAATTTGGGAATCAGGATAGTTCTTTTGAGAAAATCTGCTCCTAAAATAGATCCATGTTTTCTCTCAAAAAAAAAAAGATCCATGCCTAAAGTTGAAAGGATAAAAACAATATTTATAATAAAATTTTGATCTATTTCACTATCTCTAGGTTCTTCCAATCCAACCGCTTGTTACCGATGAAACACTATAATCAACCTAAAGTATTTCATGGAAATGAAGGTGGCAGTATAGTTTTGAATCTATGTATGATTCACTAGAGAAACGGTCTTTTTATAGAAATTTTGTACAATAGGAAATATCGAATGAGTGCGAATGTGTTGTTTCCTTGATTTTGTAGAATACCAGTATTCCAAACGGGGCAGTTGACAACTGATAGCAACAATGTTGAACAAGCTTGCAAGCCATGCGGCCATCTCATCTGGTTTTCTGTCCAACCCTTCAACAGGAAGCCTCCTGCCAATTGATCCGGTGCTTACTAGAATTATGGTAGGGAACAGTAGCTGTATGAAAAATGTTACGATAAGTTTTATCTTGCATTGGGAAATTGCAACAAGATTCAAATGTTGAACTTGGATCAGACATTCAGTCCTACTTTCTGTATCTACTATGCACAATTTTTTTAACAAGAATTCCTCGCAAAAAATAAAATAAGAAGTTCCAGATCAAAAGGGAGTTTTGCAAGATCTTAACTCCACCTTATCGTTGGATACGGATGGCTTTAGATCAACGGGAGGATTTTGGGTTTACCTGGACCGTTCAATCTGCTTCCTAAACATTCTTACCAATGCATGGTTGTCCATAACAATAATACTATTTATGCTTCTGAATTTCACGGTAATTCTATTTTAGTTTCATATTTTTTTCTCCCTGTTAGTGCAAGACAATTTCACATATCCACAGGGCTTAACAATGGTTACAGGGGCATTATAAACTAACAATCCAAGTTATTCAATTGGTATAGAAGGTTGAATAATCACCTTTTGATCCGTATGTTGGGACACTAGCATGTTATTCGTTTAACCAATTTGGTCACCTTAAACCACAAGCTTGTATTGTCTGTGGTTGCCAATTGTGAAGTTCCTGTGTGTATTTAACAATTTTATTTTTGAATAATTTTAATTTTATTGATAATTTTGTGTATCATTTGAAGTTTTTTTTTTGCAGTATCTACTCCTTCAAATTTCTAAATGTTTTTAAGGATCTTTAAATTATTAAATACACAATGTCAATTTTATGGATTTGCTCAACTTAATTGGTTTTTTCATTTTTTTTTCGTTTTTCAGTTTTCAGTGTACTGGTATACATATTGTTTACATCTCTTCAATTCAATGCATTATGTTACCATTTTTTATTCAACTTTTCCTAAATAAACATAGGTATATATACTTTGCTTCTCTTTGCTATTGGTGACATTGACATGTGGCGTTGGGTTGTCTAGAATGTAAACAACATGCGTGCGGACATTGCATATCATTCACATGGCAAGCCCGTTGTAATGCGTAAATAAAGAAGATTAATCCCTTTCACTTTAAAGTTAACAGTTTGCTCTAGTTTAATTACATATATTAAACTGACGATGATAAAGGGCGAAGTAGGTATGGGAGTGGGTATTATACGGCTATATCAATTGCAATCCCTTATTGCATCACAGTCTTTCTTTATCATCATCTGTATAACGTATATAATTAAACTAGAGCATCTGCGACACACATGACATTGGAGCCACTTTATTTTCATCATCTTTCTTTATCATCATCCAATGGCTTCCCGTTTCACATCATCTCTTTAGGCCATAAAAGAAAAAAAAGAGGGGATACGTCAGACCCTTTCAAGGAAAAAAAGAAATAAGAAGACGAACACAAAACTCAGAAACAAACACCGCATGAACCCAGGGCATAGGCAGAGATTTCTTCCAAAGGGGGAAATAAATTATATAGAGGAGGGCTTTGAAACCCTACTCTTGAGACCTCTTCTTTCATTTTTGCCAAGTGGCAGTTACGAATCTCAAAGCAACCAATCCCCCTTCTCCAACACTCCTCCATGGACTCCACTACCCCTAAGCGCCAGTGTCTCCACGAAGACCTCGACGCCAGAGAGTTCAACCTCTGGGCCCTAGAGGCTTTTGGCGGCGCCGACGCCCAAGAGACCGACCACCTCCACCTCCTCGCCGACACCCCCGACCTCAAACCATCCCGTTCGCTCCTCTCCTCCCACTGCCTCCCCTCCTCCTCTCCCCTGCACTGGCCGCCTCCTCACCGCCGCCCGCCACCCTTCTCTCCTCCTCGCCGCCGCCTCCACCCTCATCTCCCCAGGTGCTGCCCAACTCCTCCTAGAGCCACCGCCCCTCCTCTCCCCCCAGCCGTGGACGAAGCGGCTGTGGTCGTGGTGCCTTGGTCGAAGCGGCCGTGGTCGTGGCGCCGTAGTCGAGCTGGTTGTGGTCGTGGCGTTGTGGTCGAATTGGCCGTGGAGAGGAGGGCCGTTGGCGGGCTGCGGCTGGGAGGAGAGGAGCAGCAGTGGCTAGCGATGGCTCGAGGTGGAGGTGAGCAGCACCTTGGGGAGAGGAGAGGTGGCGGGCGGCGGATCAGGGCGGAGGCGGCCGGCTGCTCGGGGAAGAGAAGAGGCGGAGGCGGGTGGTTGGTGGGAGGAGAGGAGGGGCGGAGGCGCCGCTCGAAACCTCCAGGGCTGAGAGGTTGAATCTCCGGCGCCAGGGTCTTTGTCCAGGCGCTGGTACTTGGATGCGGTGTAGTCTATGGAGAAGTGCTAGAGAAGAGAGATTAGTTGATTTGAAATTGTGACTGTTACTGACAAAAATCAAGAAGATATCTAAAGAGAAGAGTTCAAGGTCATTCCCGTAGAATTTATTTCCTCCGAATGGCGCAGTCAGATACCTCTTCCAACGGTGAAAAAAAGGAGAAAAAAAGAGCAGAGAAAGCAGAGTAGCAGACGCAAACTAGCCAACCAAGCTGTAGCGGCAGCCCGCGGGCCACCCAAGTGCCACCACACCTCACACTCCGCCGCAGCAGTTTCTCACCCACCCCTCTCCCCTCCTCGGCTCTTGTCAGACACACACGCAAGAAGCAAGCCAGGATCGACTGCGTCTTCTTGCTGCTGCTGCTGCTGCTGCTTCCCCTGCCTTCTCTCCTCGCTCCCTTCTGGCACGCCTCGTCTAGGAGTTGGAGAGCGCAGGATGAAGACGGGGGAGCGGTCAAAGCTAGTCCGGGGCCTCCGGCAGGAGTCGCGGCGGTTCCGGCTGCTGGCCATCGTTGTCGGCTTCTTCCTCGTCTCCCTCACCTTCGTCGTCGCCTCCAAGCCCGACGCCATCCTGTTCGGCCGTAAGTGACAGCCCAAATTGACCTCTAATTTCAGTTCCCTCCCCAGCACACAGCCCGTGCTTCTTCTACTTGTGCTTGTAGTCAGTCGCTAACGAAACTACGGCGTCTTCTTTTCTTTGCTTGCTTTTCGCAGTGAACAGCAAGCTGCCGGTAGACCAGGCGCCGACGTCCATCCTGATCCAGCAGAAGGTCAACGCGCCCGCCGGCGCCTCCCGGAAATCTTCCACCAACGCTCTCGGTAAGCCCCCTCCCCCACAGCCCCTAACCTTCCTCACCCTCTCACACAGCGGTTTTGGGCTTTTCTTGAACACTTGCGGCGTTTCTTGCCGGTTTCTTTCTTCAGGTGGAGACCCCAAAGTGGTCGACGACGAGGCCGATGTGAAACCGAAAGGTTAATTTCTTCTTTTTCTACTTAATTTTACCCGCAAGGTCTTCTTTCTGCTGCTGCTTATCTTCTTAGTCTAATAGCATGTGTGGTACGGCTTGCTTCCAATCTCTGCAGGGACCAGAGGTGGTGAGGAGGAGGAAAGCAGTGTGCTGAGCGAGCCGGACCCGACCAGTGGAATGATGGAGCTGACCCTCAACAAGGACGGAAACGGCCATAAATCCGACGAGGAGATGTTAGGTGAGCCGTCGCAGTTGAGCCCAGAAGTTCCTTGTCCATGCGTCCGGAATTAGGAACCGTTTGGTTTCGTTTCAGTCGGTGTTCGTGGATCCATGATTTGACCCTCAGAGCTGAGATGGGTAATTGAGTTTTTTTTTTCTGTTTCAATTTTTGTGCTGAAATGTTGGGGGAATTGGATATCTAGGTGGTGGTGGAGGTGGAGGTGAAGGGGAGAGGAAAGGGAAGGAAGGGCGTGGGCACGAGGAGGAGAAGCATAAAGTCACCCTCCCAACCGTTTCCAATTACACCATTCATGACACCGAGGACACTGAAAATTCTAGGCAAGAAGGTACTCCTACTGTACTGTATACATACGCAGATCCGCGCCAACTCTGTTTATTAGGCTTCTCCATTTCGTTTATCTTCTGTTTCCATCCGCAATCTTTGTAGCTAGGGTATCTGTTAAGAGCTTGAGTTTGTTTGAAGTGGTAAAGCAGAGGTAGTACTAGTAGAATTAGGTATTAAATAAGCTCATGCTAGAACAATGTAGTGTCCGAATCTGAGCAACAGGCAGTCTTGCAAGCACTTATCTGGGGCAATTTTCATCTCATATATCCAATCAGTACTAGGAGTATAGGATTTGGGTCAGGTGCAAGCGTTACAATTGTATCATATCGATCTGATGTTTCTGGTGACACCCATTGTAGCATTCATTATTTCGCATATGTATCACCGTATGGGAGCCCTTATTGTTGATGCCTTGTTATCACTAGTTTTGAATTTTTGATCCAACTGTTTGTCTCCCCTGTTCTGGTCCAGCTGTCTGTATCCTCCTTTTCACTGAACATACCATGGTGCTGATGTAGTATCTTCCGATTTGCAGGAGCGAGCAATGTCCAGCAGTGGAGCAAGCCCTTGTGTGATTTCTCAAATTTTAGAGCAAATGTGTGTGAGATGCGTGGTGATGTTAGAATTCACCCGAATGCCACTTCAATCTTGTACATGGAGCCTGCTGGTTCACAGAGAGATGAGTTGTGGAAGATTAAGCCATACCCTCGGAAAGGGGATGAGTTTTGCCTCAGCCATATCACTGAGTTGACAGTGAAATCAAGCAAAGTGGCGCCTGAGTGCACCAAGTACCACGAGATGCCTGCTGTGATCTTTTCACTGACTGGGTACACAGGAAACCTGTTCCATGACTTCACTGATGTGCTCGTCCCAATTTTCACGACTGCAAGTGAGTTCAATGGAGAAGTTCAATTCCTTATAACGGACATGGCGCTTTGGTGGACGATCAAGTACCAGACAGTGCTTCAGAAGCTATCCAAGTACCCTTTGATTGATTTTAGCAAGGACGACCAAGTGCACTGCTTCAAACATGCCATTGTCGGCCTGCATGCCTACATGGAGTTCACAATTGACTCATCAAAGGCGCCACACAATTATTCAATGGTTGATTTCAACAGATTCATGCGTGAAGCTTACACACTGGGCAGGGACACCGTGACCGTGCTCGGAGAGTACCCCAAGGTCAAGCCGAGATTGCTCATCATCAAGAGGCACCGTTCAAGAATGTTCCTCAACCTCGATGAGATTATCACGATGGCTGAGGAGCTCGGCTTTGAGGTGGTGATTGATGAGGCCAATGTGAGCTCGGACATCTCCAGGTTTGCGAGGCTGGTTAACTCTGTCGACGTGATGATGGGCGTCCATGGGGCTGGGCTCACAAACTGTGTATTCTTGCCACAGAATGCCACACTTATTCAGATAGTGCCATGGGGCGGCCTGGACTGGATATCCCGCACCGATTTTGGCAACCCCGCAGAACTAATGGGTCTGCGGTACAAGCAATACAGTATCAGTGTCGATGAGAGCAGCCTCATGGATCAATACCCGAGGGACCATGAGATCTTCAAGAACCCTATCGCATTCCACAAGCGCGGATTCGACTTCATCAGGCAGACCTTCATGGACAAGCAGAATGTGAAGCTGGATTGCAAGAGGTTCAGGCCTATTCTCTTGGAGGCACTGGACAATCTCAACCCGTAAAGGAAATTGGTGTTTCTTGTACAACTTTTCATTTTTACCATTCGTTCCGTCTTATGTAGTGAAATTTGTTGTTAATGTACGTATATGGTCTTTTTTTCGGCTGCGATTTATTTCTTATTATTGTAGCTTATGATTTTTTATCTTAGCGCGAGCGTTTGTACGAACAAACTGAATGCTTGTCTAAACTGTAGAAAAAATGTAGAAATTGTTTGTGTAAACTGTATAAATTGCCGTCGCTGCAAGATGGAACAAAATTCATTCTAATAATATATAGGCCGCTCAAATTATTTATCAAATATTGCATCTCTAGCTCGCTCGCTCGCTCTCCAAGTGCTGTTCCATCATCCTGCAATGATACTTCAGATTTAAGTCTCATTAACTTCATTGTATCGGGATCCAGAAAATAATGGCTAAGCTACCCCTGTTCACACATGGTTTGTTTGCTACAGAAGTTCTAAAAAAGCACCACTCTCCTAGAAAACATGTGATTGTGCTTTAAGCATGTGAATGTGCTGGATCAGCTGGATGAACTAGACCTAAACCATGCCTGTCCTCGGTGCCCAGGAAAATAGCCGTTAATACGTTGGGCCTGGTATGATTCCGGACGTCCGGCCAGTAAATATGTTAGGCCCAACAAAATCTGACGGGATTCGAACCCAAGCCCATTTCTGACCCCCCGCCGGTCGGAAATTCTGGCCTGGCCTTTTATGGATTTTCGAAATTGGCCCCCTGATGCATCCCCCATTGCGCAAACTGCCTGGCGCGTTGCTCTGCCGCACCATCCCCTCGTAGCGCACCCCTTTACCGCGCCAGCAAGCTGGCGCGCTTACCTGCCGCGCCACCTTCCTCCCCCCGCGCCAACTTCCTGGCTCCGCCACATGCATTCACTTGCTCGGCTGGCCCCCCTTTCCCTCCGCACGCGTTCTCCAGATGGCAACATCGGCGTGACTGGCCTCCCTCCCCTCCCCTCCGCAGATCGTTTAAATGGTGGGGGATCCTCTTTGGAACTGGCTGAAGCATCATTTTGCAGACAAGCGAGAAACCAAGAAAGGCAGAAGAGAAGAGAGGAAGTAAGGCCGTTCAAGTGTCGGATTTTTTTTAGTGGTTTTCAATTTGAATTTCAAGTTTGCGCATTTGGAAAAGTTGCAGATCGGTGTGTGAGCATCCGAAAGAGGTAATTTTTTATCGACATTGGCTATTTTTGTAGGAACACGAGTAGCATGTAATTAGAAAAAAATGGTAGTTTTTAGTATGAAACGATGCTAGTTAGGCTTCTGTAAACTGCAATGGCCTTAGTTGATGTCGAATAAACATTGTTGTTAGTATCATTAAATGTTTCTTTATCACGATAATTATGTGAATGGCATACCTTATGCATAGGTTATTTTGTTTGCATGGGAGCAAGATTGTATTTTTTCTGTATTTTGAAATATTTGTTGTGCTTAGCATTTCATGCGCTATTTTGCAGAAAATGTTACACATGCATATTTTTGTCAAATTGTTGTGATTCATGCAGAATTTAGTTAATGCCCAATTATCCTAGTTTAGGAACGACAAAAGTAGTACGAAATGGTGTAACTCAATGCTACACACGGAGTGAATTTTTTAGGTTAGTATTGATAGAGTGGTAAATTGTGATAATTTTCACTTGCTCGTAAGATGTCACAGCACTAGAAAATTTTTATTTTGGTTTTCTGTATATTGACTGGGCGTGTTGTGCACCTATTTTAGGTACACCATATCGGACATTCAGTATTTGTTTGTGTTCTACGGGGATCGTCTCGTACATGACGGACTGTACAGGGCGGACCAATCAAATTATGACTGGACCGTGATCCGAGCACCCGGTCTGAAGGACATGGGTCTCTCAAAGCTCAGGAGGTGCGTCCGTTTCGTGTTCGATTGAGCTGTTGCAAGGAACAAGCTGCACATTGAGGCGTTGTTTGCCTCCGTGGTGGGTGGTTCAGGGGACCTTATGGCAACTTCTGAAGGTGACAAGTGATGCGACGTGGGCCAATTACATGCAAGTTGTCTGCAACCATGCTGCTGCGATATATGCCAGACCGACGGTGTATGTTCAGTTCGAGAAGCGGACGGAGTCATCGGGTATGCCTGGTTCCGGTGAAGGCGGTTTTGATGTAGTGCCTGGGTTGGTCTCCAACACTGATGTAGATGGCGCTACTGGTGGAGATGTGGGCAAGACGGTGGGTGATGGAGACCTGAGGAGGTGTGCTGCAAATTTGGGCCCAACGAAGGAGTACAAGGGTGATGGGCATCCCGCATTGACTGCCACAAGTACATGGCAGACCAGGTGGAACAAGTTGAAAGCGAGGAGGAAGAGGACGTGGAAACATTTAGTTCTACAGACGAGGGAGATGGACAAGCTACTGCAGGAGGTGTAGTCGGTGGTATTGTTACCACCAGCGACAATTATGTCAATTGTAGGTTGGACAACATCGTAGCGTCATCGTTGGTTCTGCTGCAGCCAGAGGAGGCATAGTGGGCCTTCAATGAAGACACGCCACTCTTAGGGCAACACTTCCCTAAAAAGAGTGCTGCCCAGTAGGCCATTGCTAGATATGTCGTGACCATCAGCCAAACATATCGGGTGCACAGATCAAACCCTGACATCTATATCATCAAGTGTGTAGACGAGTCTTGCCCTGGCAAGGTCTGTGCACAGCGGTCTAATGGCGGGGCCACAGACTTCTAGATCATGGCGATGAAGGATCACACGTGCGAGCTTGGTAAGCCACTTCGAAGGCATTGCAATGTGACGTCCTCCTATATTGCAAGCCTTATTAGCCACCTAGTCCTCGCAGATGTTGTCAACATGGTGAGCTTCGAGGTTAGCTACAAGAAGATTTGGCGGGTGAAATAGAAGCTCCTGGATCATATGTACGACACATACAAATAGGCCTACGACCTATTTCCAAATTTCTCCACCAAATTATACAATCAAATTCGGACACATACATAAACAAAGTGCAGCAGCCGCATCCCATGAAGGGGCCAAATTGCTTCATTCTTGATAGAGTGTTTGGTCTTTCCGTCAGGCGATCGACAGGTTCAAGTTTTGCCATCCCATGCTGACAATAGATGACACCTTCCTATCTGGAAAGTACAAGGGCACCATCATGACCGCGGTTGTAGCTGATGCCAATGACTAGTTACCCCCCATGGCATTCACAATTGTGGAGAGTGAAAACATGGAGAGCTGGCTGTGCTTCCTGAAGAATGTGAAGCAGGCGGTGGTTCAGGACCGCGCAGATGTGTGCATCATCTCGGACCGCAACGTTGTGTTGCTATCCGCGGTGAGCACGATGCAGAATGGGACGCAGCCCCTGTTCATGTGGAACAACCTAAGGAACTGTTGGTGAATAAGGCATCTCACTGCGAACTTCTATAGAAGATTCCAAAGTAAGAAGTTGACGAAGACCTCTAAGAAGCTTTGCATGCAGAACCAAAGGCGAAAGTTTGAGGCCGTGTGGAGATAGCTTGATGAGGACACCAACAAGCATATCACGCACTCAAAAGACGGCGAGCCAGGGGCAGTGGCGGGCAGTTCTACGAAAGTTGGGGAGTTCACATAGTAGGTTCATATGCATGCGACTAACATGGAGAAGTGGCCTCTACTGCACGACACCAGAGGTGCAAGGTACGAAATCAAGATGATAAATATGTCTGAGATATACAATGGTGTCCTAAAGGGTGTGCGCTCCCTACCAACACCGAGATCATCGAGGAGAGCTGGAACCGCACCATCGGGTACTTCGTCAATAGAGCCATAATGACCAAGAAGTATATGGATGAAGGCAAGCAATACTCAAAAGTTATGCAGGCGTACATGGATATGAAGATGACGAAGGCTCATTCACACGTTGCTAGGCCCTTGGATGGTATTAGGAAGAAGTTTGAGATCTGTCTTAGGGAGAAGTACGTAAGGGTCATGCGAGAGGGCATCACAAACAAGTGTGCACGATTGATGATGAAGCATCCTACATGTGCAACAAGCCGTAACTCCTTCACAAGCCTTGCTCCAATGTGTATGCGACTTGTGTGGCATGGGGGAAAGCCTCCATGCTGTATATCTTAGAGTACTATGACATGCACCACCTGTATAGCACTTGGAGTACGGAGTTCTACACATACGGGCTGGATGTGCACTACAGGGACCTTTGGCTAGGGGAGGTATAGTGGGGGCCCAAAGATGCGCTGAAGCATGCTGGGCGTGGAACATGACTATCCCATCGCAACCATAACGATATGGATGAAAGCCAGTGTGGCGAACGGGTTAGGCGACCGAGATGTAGACTCTATAAGACGTTGGGCACTCCCTCAGCAATTGCCCAAATAGACCGAGCTCGTTTGGTCGCCATTCCATGTTCTGATATGACGTATCTTTCTGTTTATTGAATTAATTCATGTTTGTACCAATTCAACATGTACTATTTTATGTGGTGGTAATTGGTAATCAATCTATTCATTACTTAAATGATTAACTTCGTAAACTATTATCACATGTGATTATTTATGGCAGCCGCAACGATGCGTCAACCATTTAGTTACATGCTTTACGAGATTGAACACTGAGAGACCATGTGGTGGTCATCCCGTGTGTATGATGAGTAATTGACATCGGTTTAGGAAAGTCGAGTTTGAGTTGGTTGGTTCGGACCATGTCGTTGCGTGGTACAACGGGCTCGGTCGGACCTAGTCAAACCTGGTCAAATGGATTAGAACGCTTATTCTGTTGATTTGACATGTTTGAGCTTAATGTGGTTTCTTTGATGTTTTTATGCTTTCATATATCGAGCGGTGCTATTTGATGTGTTTCTTGTCTGTGTTGGCTGCAGGACGTCGAGGCGGAGTCGTGGCGAGACACGAGGTGACCGGACTAGACACAGGCGGTGTCGAGGTCAGAACGGTCGGATGTGTCGAAGACGGCGGAGATCGATGTGGTTGCGGCGCGTACGACAAGGAGCGCGAAGCTTCCCGGAAGGTGCAGGAGGGGCGAATCGGTAAATTCGCAAGGCTGCACAAGCGGAAGACGGCTCCGTTAGGGTTTAGCCGGCGTAACGGGTTGGAGACCCGTTAGCTAAGGGCTATAAATAGGTGTTGGGGGCTGTATACCCCTTTGAGGATCACAAGGTGTATCACAATAGTTTTAGAACTCATTCATCCCTTTGTGTGTATTGTGTTCCTCCCAAGAAGCATGTGAGGCTCTTTGTGTTCTTGAGGATTGAGAGGGAGAGAATGGATTGAGAGTCTTGTAATTACTCTTCTTGTTCTAATATCCATGCGTATCGGGACTCCTTTGTATCTGTTTGGTTGGAATGAAATTTCAGAAGGTTCTGTTTGATTAGCTCTCTGCATTCTGAGATCTTGTTTCTTGTTTTGCTCTCAGTTCTTCCTTTTTTTCTCCATTTCTTTGGTTTTAATCCTGTTAGCTAAGTCCTACTCTTTTTGTTGCCTTCAGTCTGCAGCAATAATCATTTTAGCCATCTCTTGAAAACTCAATGCTAAACTTCTCCTGTTGGCCGAATGGCACAAGAAGAAATCAAGTTTTCCTTCTTTTTGTGTTGTCTTTGACCCTGCTGCATGTAGTTCAGATGATCTCGATTTTGGCTGAAATTTTTACTGTCTACTTACTGATCTAGGCTGAGTTTAACTGTGTTGCATGCGGTCCAAGATTTCCATTCTCTGCATATATACTAGTTTGATTTCTTGCTCAGTTTGTCTCTTTCTCCATGCAGTTGATAGATATGTTTTTAGTCTTCTCAGCTTCTTAGCATTGGTTTGCTCTCTGCCGTAGTCTCAGTTTGCACTGGTTTCAGTTTTTGCTGCCAATAACCTTCAGTATGCAGTTTTCTTCTTTCGGCAGCAAAACTCAGTAATTGCTGTGATGTTTTATTCCCTGCGTTTTACTCTCAGGCAGCAGCAGCATATGGCTACAATTAGTATTTCCTTGTTCCCTATTTCGGCTGCTTTCAATCAATCTCGGTAGTTTGTTTTACTGTACCGACAAAAGCACTGCTGCTATCTTCTTTTCAGCAAATCAGTTCCTTCTTTTCAGGTTCCTTTTCCTTTTTTTCTGTTCTGTTTTTCATTTCGGTTCTTCCTGCAGTCTTTCTTCCCTGTCTTCAACCGCTAGTAATCATACCTTTTTCTTTGTGTTCCATTCAGCAAAAATCAATCGGCAGCAGTGCAATATCATTTGGTTCAACCTGTTGTTGTTCAAAGAATAAGTTACCTTGACCTTCGTCTGTTCACTGGAGTCTTTCATTTCACAATCTCTTTTGTGTTATCCTCTCTATTTTTAGTAAACAGTCATTCTCCTTCTTTTATAGCTATAGGAGAGTTGTGATTTTTAGAATACTTTGGGGGCGATTTTTAAAAGGCACCATTCACCCCCCCTCTGTTGCCATTTTCGATCCTACAAACACAACCGCATACAACAGGGGAGAACTATGGTACAACCATGTTTGGACATGCCTAGCGTTACCCACATGGAGTGTTGCTAAGGGGGCACCATGGACATGGCTGGCCATCGTTGTAGTGGCACGCACATATACAACTAGGATTCGCGTAGTAGCATGTGGAATCATAGAAACTTTCTATGTTGACAATCACCTCATTTCCCCTCTTATGCTGCATATGTTGGCGAATGTCATCGTTCTGCTCATTGAGATCATCAATCCATGCCTCCAACTCTAAGATTCAATTCCACGATGTATCTATGTATGTCACAACAAGGCGTTTTTGGGGAGGATCGATCCAGTGAACGAAGATGCATTTCACCACCTGTTGCAAAGGATGGTTAGCATGGAACATCTATTAGCACTAAAAGAAAATAAGCTATTGGCTAATTGTACTCCAGAGTGTGGGCATCAGAAGAAACATTGTCCGCCGTTGAAGTGTCCATCTAGGACTTGCACGACTGTGTCTTCTCTGTGTCTACATTTCTGCCATACCGGGTGAGTACGCTTGTTTAGCATCAAGCGGTAGTTAGGGCCGAAGTCCTCCCTCCTTTCAAGGGAAAGGTCTTGCGTCGGCGACCCTGGTTGGACTGGCCCCTTATGTTACTGTGACGAGCGTGAGAATGAGAAGCCAAAAGTAGTGGAGATAAACTATGAGCAACTGCGAGACATCCGTATTTGTACACGAGCAAAAAGGGAACCCGGTGTGTTTCCACCAAAAATTATGGACTCGTTGTCGATGCGTAGTGCCAAGTGTGCACACGAGGGAGCGGGCGAGGGGGACGACACAGAAAAAGTGACAAATGTGCACATGAGAGAGCGTGTGAGGAGGGATGGCACGGACAAAGTGATAAGTGTGTGCACGAGGGAGTAGGTGAGGAGGGTTGGCATGGACAGAGTGACAAGTGTGCGTGCGATGGAGTGGACGAGTGGGGACACCACAAACAGAGTGACAAATGTACGCAGGAGGGAACGGGCGAGGGGAGATGCCACAGATAGAGTGACAAGTGTGCGCATGAGATAGCAGGCGAGGGGATGCCAACTTTTCAGATCGACTTGTCAACACTGACCTCCTCGGCCTTTTAGACCAAAAAGAACGGACTTTGCACAGTACAACGTGAAAACACTCTGCAAACTAAGACATGACAACACAGTCTCGCCAGCTTTCCAGATCGACATGACAACACTATACCTCCTTAGCTTTTCAGACCGAAAAGATTCTATGCAAAGCAGGACATGACAGTTCCCTGCAATGTAAGACATGACAAGAAATTAACCACACCATGCCAACCCTTTGGCTTATAAAAGGAAGTGGAAGAGATCTAAGAGAGAACACTACACAACCAAACCCAACACTATATCAGCGCTTGCTTCACCATGTCGGGATGGACAAGAGGTAGAAGAAGCAACAGGACAAGATGATGAAGCAATGGAAGGAGACCCACGAACTAGCAAGGTCTGCTACGGACCGCGATGAACAAGCAAGAGCTATTGTGGCCCAGGACTAATAAGCGGAGCATGCCAGGAGGTCAGCTCCCCGCAATGACAGTCCCCATAGCAGCAACCTGTCCTGAGCGTTCCAACCGAGCGTTCCAACCGAGCGTTCACTGCAACACCTGCCCGAGGGGGAGACACCACCCCTCTGTTGGTGTAGGGATCCTTGAAAGTTCTTCAAATCTAAGCAGTGACTTAGCTTGGGCATGCATTACTGGAGTTGCATGAACTACTATGTAAATATCCCAACAACCGTTGGAGCATGAGTAGCTATCGGTAGCCGATAAGGACCACTTACAGTGTGTTCCATTACTATTCCTCTTTCAATGTATGCACTAACAATCTCTCCTATCTACACATAGAGCCCAGAACCGCTATGTGGCTACCGCAAGTGGATCGACCTAGAGATCCACCCACATGACCAGTGGACTCTCGACTACGAGGAGTGGAATGTCAAAAGGGCTTGCGAGATCCTAGAGGAGGAGCACCGCAATGATGAGCAAACCAAGCATATACGTTGGGAGATAAAATCTCATCTCGAGGTGTGCATGCACAGGGAGGGCGAGGCTCGTGAAAGGGAGCTTGAAAAAAGAGGGAAATGGCGGCCAAGGCTAAAGAGGCCGCCGAGGAGTTCAACACCAAGTTCGTAACGAAGGGAAAATGGCATTGGTCCACGCAGTAGGTCGGGCCATTCCGAACTACTCCCCGTAGGTCCAAGTTATTTCTATTCCAAAAAAGGAGCATATGTATCGTAGGAGTACTTTGGTTTGTTGCATTGTGCATGATGATATTTTGTACGCACGTAACCAAACCATCTGCATCGTGTTATTCCTAGTTTTATTATAAAGTCTATTTCAATTTGCAACATCAAATCCCGTTGTCTTTTCGCATTCAATGTTTCGTGTAGCAAGGCACCATCACCCTCCGTGTCGAAGCCTCCTTGACCGCACCACCCGTAGCTTCTCCACGAATCACCACCTTTGATCTTGACATGCTCCAACATGATCCTGACCACCTCGCATGACATCCTCGATCGCATGGATCTCAGATTTCTCCATCCTAGTCCTGGTCCTCCTCATCACCGACCATAACTGTCTCCACGCCCACCTGCACATGTGTCGGGACCCCAGATTTCCAAATCTGGACCCTCTGTGTATTACAGCACTAGTCCCAGATCAAAGCTAGTGCACACAATCAAACAGTGATGATTACATAACCAACAACGCTTTATTACAATAATAGAGAGTACAGACCAGAAGACCTCTTTATTACAAATGAGGTTTCAAGACCTCACACACACACAAAATACAGCGGAAGCAAAATAAACTCTGGCGAAGACCCATCAATACGCCACAGGCAATTGACTGGGGAAGCGCAACCTAGTACTCCGGAAAGCCTTCGTCGAATCCATACGCGCAGTAGTCGTAATCTCCTTCTTGAGCTTCATAATCCTCTGAGATTTTTGTTTTAATTGTAGCATGTGAGTACATAAAGTACTCCGTAAGTCTTGGAAAAATACAGTAGATGCAAGGCTTAACAAAGGAAGGTTATATGGTTCTTTTGCACAAAGCAATATTTTATTTCAAATACCATTAAATATTTTTGAAGGCATTAATTTAATAAAGAAATTGCTTTAATAGAGACTATCAATAATTTTATAGTGAAGGTTCCAACCACCAACACTAGTTAACTAGCTCCAACCGCCAAGGTTCAAAACCATGGTTTACATCCACCCACACTGGCTCTATCCGCCAGGACACAAATCCGAGAGTTCCATCCACTCTCTAGTTTTCAAATCTTTTACTTTAAAATCAAAACCAAAGATCTACCATGTGAATGCATTTCTTGCCCACCCTTGACCGTGGGCACAGCTATTCGAATAGTTTTACACTCTGCAGAGGTTGTACAACTTTACCCACAAGAGAAAATTCATCCTAATAGTCAACATGCTTCCTTAGGCATGAGACCCAGATAATTTATCACAAAGCCTTTACCTTACTCTAGTCTAGCTAGACACCACCCGCTGAGGTTTCACCGCTGAAGGGTTAAACCACCCAGTCAGAAGCCCCCTCTTGCGCCGTGTGAGTACAGTAAACCCTGTCCCTCACTGTGAATAACCAGTACACCCTGGCACCCACTTTCCACTGGTAGTACCTAAACTAAACTATTTTAAGTTAGTTAGCTAGGTCGTACCCATATAGACTTGTGGTTGTACGGTAGTGCTCAGTCTGGACAAACACAAGCGTCGGTCCTTAATTGACTAGGGCGGAACATACACTTAACAAGTTCTCGTGCTAACCGCACCAAACCAATCCAACCATCCGCCCTGGTCTAAAACAACTCTCATATTTTATTTTATTTTAAAGAACAATGGCAACACCAATCACCACTAAATTTCTGAAAACATGGACTAGTTTAATGAAATATAATTTCACATTCCAAGGTTACCAAAATCATATAGCACGACTAAGCATTTTACTACCGTTCTAAATTTAGCAAAGAATTAATAAACTCAATACTGAGTCAAAAGAATCCTAGGGTGTCAAAGGTACATAGTTGTCAATGTCAAATGAGGGCATAACAATTATTGGTTTAACTATTATTCTTACAGCATAAATCATCATTTTATGTAACATAGCAATGCATTAAATTTAAAATAATCTAAAACATTTCATAAAACATAGGTTCAGAATGTTCAAAGGAGACTTGCCTTCTTGCACATTGTCTGAATCTTGTTGCTGCTGCTTAGAATATTCTTCGGCGACATCGGATTCTACGCGCGAAACGACAAATACAAAAGAACAAATAAATACAAATAAAATCACAAAACTATATAATATATACTGGAAGAAAGGTTAAGATTTTAGATGAATTTAGGAGAAAGAATCAACGGATTCGGTGTTCGAATGAGGGAGAACAAATATCTGAAAGTTTTAGATATCACAAGAAATGATAACAAAATCCGAGAATTACTTTTTGAACAGTACGGTGTCGGTTGGCTACGAGGTGGCAGCGAATGGTCAAAATGGAACCTCGCCGACGAGGCGAAGGTGGTGATGTGGGTACGGCGTCAAGGAACGGCGGCAATCAGCGGCGGTGAGGAAAAACGATAGTGACAGCGTGGTAGCGACATCGACAGGTTGGAAAGAGATAGTACCGGGTATGGAATGTGGAGATGTAGGGTGAGCACAGGGTAGAACACGACATGGTGAAGCTAAGAAAATTATTGTCTAAGCTGAAAATTCAACGGAGGCGATACAGTCGACGTTAGAACGACGACGGTAAAGAAAAAGGAAAAAACTTGATATCTTGATGCTCGGGGAAGCAAATCTAAAACCATTTGGAAGGTAGCTACCTGGGATGGTTTGGCACGATATGACGCGAACGGATTGGGGAAAACACCACCGGATTGGCGGCCACGGCGAGGTGTCGGAGGTGAAAATTTGTGGAGGCTTTTTGGGGAAAAGGAAGTGAGCACGGTGTAGAACGCGGCGAGGCAAGTCTAAGAAAAATTACAGCACAGGCTAAAACTCAACAGAGACGACGAATCGACATCGGGAGTCAAAAACGGCCATTTTTGCGGAAAGTTCAATTCTGACAATTGGCTTCACAAAAAATTAAATAAAAATGATAGATAAATTGTTTGGAGGCTAGGACACGATATGACGTGAACAAAAATCAAAGCTCTTACCGAAAAAATGGTGTACGCGCGAAGGCACGGTTTCAGCGTCTGGCTCGACCAGGTCGACGAGGACTCAGGGAGTCTTCGAGTGATGGCGATAGAAGCATGATGTAGAACGCGTCGAGGCAAACTCAACGGTACACGGCGGAGAAGACATTCGCGTTCGACGGGTTGACATCGGCGTTCCGGGCAAACAGAGAGGAGTTAGTGGATGAGGTTTGTGGCGAAACGAAGAGGAGAACATCAGGAACACAATGCTCACCTCGGTTTTGATGGAACACGCACGGTCAGCTCACAGCAAGAAGAGAAACGACGACGCGGTTTGGCCACGGTGGTCCGACGATGCTCCGGTGATGCTCCGGCGAAGGCGAGGGGAGCACCGCGTAAAACGCGAGAAGGCAAAGCCAATGGTGTGGTCAAAAGTGACCGGACTCCACTGTAGGCGTCACAAATGGCCGAGGAACGACGCTCGGTTCACAAAAGAAAAATGGAGATTGTGAAGAGAAGAAAGGGAGAGAGGCTTTGAGATTTCGGGGGTTGGGTTAGTATGAGAAGGGGCACCCGGTGCTCCCTTTTATAGGGGCGAAGGTGGACCGGAGAGAGAGATCAAATAACGGTGTCATTTAGAGCAACGGTTTCAATTTCGTGTAAATACTCATGAATGAGAGGGGAAACGGTTGAGAATTGAAAACTCTTGATGAGAGGAAATGAATGCACTTTATTTCACGAAAAATGGTGGAGAAAATCAATGGGAATCAAAGTTTTAAAAAACGTGCATGGCGCTGGTTCGTGTGCTCGGCTCTGGGAACGATCGGGAAGATGAACAGTGCCGTAGGTACTATTCATCCTCTCTCCTCTTTCTTTTTTTTAGATTTTGAAATTGAGCTCAAACAAACTCCGAAAAATTCAAGAAACTTCTACGAAAATCCTTGGAAATGAAAAGATCAAATAAAATAATTTCGAATTTATTTTAAGTTTATTTTATCCATTTAAAATATTTTTACTTTCTAAGTTTTAGTTTAATCCAAATAAATTCAAAAATTCCAAAAACTTAAAAAGATGATAGAAATGGATAGATTGGATTTTTAGATGAATTTGGAAATTTGAATGGGCTCAATCGGAGTTAAAATGAAGAAGTATGGGCTTTTCAAAGTTTGAAAGGGGAAAAAATTAATAAACTGATTTTCTGGAATTATTTTTGAATTGAAAAATCAGATTATGACGCCATCAAGAGAAATGATTTTCAGATGAATTATTTTTCTGTGGAAAAGGAATTTATGACGTCAGCAAGGATTTTGATTTTCTGGCTGAATTATTTTTGTAAAGGAAAATGATTTATTACTCTAACATGTGGGATCGGTTTATCAGAGAGAGAGAAAAGAGAGAGGAAAAAAGCAGACGGTCAGATAGCGATGCGGCGCAGGAGGACATCGAGACTGTCGGATGAAAAGCGAAGGGGTTATGTGAAGATGGACGCACAAGATTAGATGGGGCGGTGATGGTTAAATCTAAGCCGTCGGCTAAGAGGCGAACGGGTAAGAGAAGAGAGACGATTGAAATTCAAACAGGCAGGACAGATTGAACCAGGGCTTGACACTTGTCAGCCTGAGGAGAGAGGTTGAGGATTAAATTTGATTTAGATTTTCAGGAACATTAAGAAGGTTTAAAAGTACTTAAAAAATAGGAAATAGAGTCTAAAAATTTCAGAAAATTCAGAGAACATTCCTGAAGCTATTTTAGACTTAGATAAAATATTTCTAATTTCAATTTGGTATTTTAATTTTACAAAAATACTTTTTATCTTTGAATTTTTTTTAAATCCAGAAAAACACAGAAAATCCAGATAGAATTCAAAATTTTTAAAATAATTAATTTGAAATTAAACTTTTAAAGAAAGCGAATTTTTGGGATGTTACAACATGCAAAGACCACATAACATTTTCTAATGAAACAAGTTCTTCACAACCAAGTATAACACACCCTTGTCTGTCCATAGACAATAACCAAACCATCCATGAATACCAACCAAGTCATCTACGACCACAATTTCCACGCTCTCCAGAAATCCACCTTCTCACCACTAAGCACGACCAGTCCAACCGCTGAACATAGGCAGTCATACCGCTACCTCAGCGCTTACTTGAAGCCTACAAGTGCCGATCACATACCACAAGTCTCCGACAACTAATCACAACACCTACGACAACCGATCGCTGGCCACGATCATAAAACCACAACTATGAGTACCGAGTCCTTCTGACTACCGAGTACCACGATGATCTGATCACCAAGTACTTTCATCTTCCGAATACTGAATCCTTTGAGTACTGTTCCTCCGACACTGTTCACTGACCACCGACCACCATGCATCAGCTAGTCATACCGCTGGCCTAACACGAGTACTCGAAGATAGCAAGAATTAAAGCTCTCAAACTAACCATGAGGTTTACGAGTATCGATCGTGAAGCCTATGGCAACCGATCGCAAAGTCTTCGACTACCGATCACGAGGTCTACGATAACCAATCGAAAAACCTAAGATAACAACAGTACACCGCAAAGTCTACAAGTACGAGTAACCAGTATCGACCAGTAAAGTCTATGACTATCAAGTATCAACCAGTAAAGTCCACGACTATCGAGTATCAACCAGGAAAATCTATAACTATCGAGTATCAACCAGTAAAGCCTATGACTATCGGGTATCGATCAGGTATTGTAGTTATGACCATGGAAAAGTAGCAGATGACCTTGCGATCTTCGACCGGTTCACTGTCACTTAGGACCGATTAAATGTTGCTCATGACTGGTTCACTGTTTGGGGGTTGAAATCTACGATTACTTGCCGTGGTCGTTCTACCGTGGTCGATTTACTGTGGTCGAAGTCGAACGTGGTCGATGTCTGACTTGGTCAAAATCTGCTGTGATCGAAACTAGACGTTGTCAAAGTCAGACATGGTCGAAATCTGACGTGGTTGAAGTCTACTGATTCTAGTTTTGTAAAAGAGCACCGACCGAAACTTTCCCAAATACAAATTTCAATGCAACCCAAAAGTCAATTATTCATCATAAATAAATCCACGACCACCACATAGTCTAACAATCTCTCCCCCTTGATGCATACATTGACAACACCTCGAAAACTCTTGAATGAGAAATTTGCGAAAAGAAAAATTCAACGCTGCAGACCACAGCAAGAAGGGTTAGCAGACCATAGCTGAAAGCCGAAAGCTTAGAAAACTCCCCCTTAGACCACATAGAAAGCTAAAAAAACTCGTGAAAACTCCCCCTCGACATAAGAGAGCAATTTTAACGAATTCGTCCAATTTCTCCCATTTTTCTCCTATTTCTTCCCCTTTGGTAATGTAATCATCAAGAACTCCAGAAAAAAGAAAAATTCTAAGAGGGAGCAATGAGAGTAAACATCCAGAAGCTTTGTAGATTATCCAAATCATTTTGCATTGATTTAAGAATGCTCCCTATATCATGTAAAGTCATATATCATATAGAACTGTCAAAACTAGTTTTTAGCATGATTAAGCAAATTAGATTAATGACAGGCGTCACAACTATGACCAAACCAATTAGAAAGAGTACAATGAGATATCACAACGAAAAACCAAAGCCTAAAAGTGAAGCAAAACTTAAATCTAGATGAACTAGCAGTCTCATGTAGCAACATATTGGTCCACATCCAGTTCTTAATGACAGGCATCTCATTAGATTAATGATACGCATTTCAACTATGACAGGCATGCTTGTAGCATACTTCTTTTTATGATAACATGTTTATAGCAAACTTCTTTTAAATGGTGGCATTCTTGAAGCATACTTCTTTTCATTTATGCACTTTTTGTGCCTTTTCTTGTTGTTTAACCATGGCATGCTTGAAGCATACATCTTTTCATTTATGCACTTGTTATGTTTTTTAATATTTTCCTTTTTAATAGCATGCCAATTGAGTGATTATAAAAAGATTGCAATATGAAACATACTAGCCTCATAGCCAAGATTTAAAATAAGACTCACAATCAAGCTAATCCTTTTAGATAAAATCGTAAGGTACTACCTATAATTAATCTAGTCAAAGTATTCCGCCATGTCATGCTTTAATCCAAGTGTAGCAATTTTATTAAAACCAGTCATGATCAAAGCTACACAACATATGAGTAAATATGATAAAAAGAGCTCTATTACTAATTTGATCTCAGAGGCTTTGGACTTGGTGAATTATTTGACAAGCATAATAAACAGAGCTCCTGCAAAATTTAAACAACAATCTCCCCTCAGAATAATCCCAAAGAAAACAACACACACAACTCACTTCTCAGCCGAGCCCAAAGAGAAAAATCAAGCAGTTAAAAGTGAAAACGAGTAATCTGAGAAAGGAACTCAAGGACCACTTGTTGGACAACATCACCTTTTCCACATGATCTAACCAGAAGGTGACAACTCTTGGAAGTCATCAAAGGAAATGAAGAATCATCATATATTCCAGTCAAGCAATGATGTAAAAGACTGGAACTCACTCAAGCACATGTTCTTCATTCCGTGTTAGCTGGTCTTACAACACAGAAAACATTGGTCTCATAGTACTAGGGTTAATGAGATAAGATTTAGGAATCTAATACTGTGACACATGATGAATAGGAGCAACAACAGGCAACAATAACAATTTAAGTGAAGTATTAGCCGCTGTCAAATTTCGGTCAAACCACCATTGAAAAGTCGGTCTGACTGCCAACTAGTCTGAACGAGTAAAAAACACTGGTCAAAACCGATCTGAGCGCCTCTGTAATGTTGGTCGAAACGTTGATCCGACCACGTTGTTTCGACCATGGGAAAAAGCTGGTCTGACCGTTAACCAGTCTGATCGAGTAGAACGCACTGGTCGAAACACTGGTCAAAACTCTGGTCCGACCATGCTGTTCCAACCATGGGAGAAAGCTGGTTTGATCAGTCCTGCTGCAAACACTCCCGAACCTGCAGATGATTGATTAGAGAGAGCAGAGCGATAACCTGCAGAAGATTGATTAGAAAGAGAAAAGTGACAATAAGGAGTTTGCATAGACTCTACTCGAGAACGCTTTTCTTTCTTGGCTTTTCTAAAGCAAAGTTGAACCAAATGACCATCTCTACCACAATGAGTGCATTGATATTTGACTTGATGAGTGGTCGTATCACTTGACTTCACAACATCCACTTTGGTAGAGAGATCCTTTGCTATTCCGGTAGATTTAAAGATAATTTGCTTTAGTTCAGATTCTACTTCGAATTTTCCAGGTTCAAGAAGTTTCACAACATTTGGAGAATTATTCTTGGCATGTTCAACAAAATTAAATCATAAACCATAATTTTTCGCACTTATTTTTGATTGATCTAGGATCATATTCAAAATTTTCTTATCAAAGGAAAATCTCTCTAAGGTGTTCTTGAGATACTCATTTTCTTTAGCCAATGAAGGACAATATGTGCACTCAACAGGTTCATTCATTAATTTCTTGGAAGCACTAGACTAAGCGAATCTATCCTTTTCAGCAAAATCATTCAATTGCCTAGTTAAAGTATCAATTTCAATATTTAACTTAGGACAATTTGAGCAAGATAAGTTTTCATGATAAAGCATTTGCTAAATAGATTCTTGAAATGAATTAAGTCTAGATTCTAGCAATTCACAACTTTTACATAAAGAGAGTTCACTGGACTTGGTTCTTAGCCCAGAAAGATTGAACTAGCGAACTAGTAGTAAGAGTAACTTTCATCTTTTTCAAATTCTTCTTAGTAACAAGCAGATCATTAAGAATATAAGCATAGACAGTTGTACCAAGAGCAAAGCACGCATGCAATTTCTCACATTCAGTATTAAGAGAATTAAATTTATCCATGTAACTTGTATGATAGATATAACATTGTTAAGCTAAATTAACAGGTTAGTGCATGAAGAACATAAATCATAATCTAGAACCAAAGCTCTTAACCAGAATTATTTTCTTTCAATTTCTTATTTGTCTTTTTCAATTCAATATCATGTTTAATCAAACTATCTTGGAGCTCAACATACGACGGTCCTACCTCATCGAGATGACTGTAGTTATCACCGTTGTTGTTTTTTTCCATGATGCACATGCCTGTGAATTGTTCTTATTTTTCTTACCTTTAGCATCATCATGGTCGTGGTCAATGTCGCCGCAACTCTCATATTCTACATCACTCAAATCTAGAAGCTCAAGAGCCGACATGATCTTTTTAGCAATCTTACAACAGAAATTACCACCCTTGGTGTTGATGTTCTTGGATGGTCGACGGCGGTAATCCTTGATCACTTTCCCTTCGAGTTTGGGGCAATCCATCTTAATGTGACCTGGCTCACCACACTCAAAGCACCTGATCGGTCCTGAAGCTCCACCTTGCTTTCTTATCTTCAGATTATTGAGTGCCTTGTATGCTCATGAGGAGATTAATACCAAATCTTCTTCAGGGAGCTACTCGAACTGATCTTCTAAAAAAGTGGACAAAGCAGACAAGGAAATACAAGACAAAGAACTCGACGAAGCAACCTGCACAGGGTTAGTTACAAGTACTAAAGATGAAGATTTATCAGTCTTAGATGGCAAAGCTTCCATCTTATAAGTTTTAAATCAAGAGTACAGATCATCCATGGTTAGAGTATCTAGATCGATGGTTTGATTAATAGTCGTGACGACCATCAACCACTCTAAACCTAAAGACCTCAAAATTATAGTTGCATTATCTCCATCAACAGGAATAACACTAACTCCACGTAAGTTACTCAAAATCTTCTCAAAAACAAGCAAAAAGATCATCTATAGATTCACTTAGCTTCATAGTAAAATCAGAGTACTCTTTTTGATACAGATTCTTACGCACCTTTTTGATTTTAGTGGTTTCTTCATGATAATCACAAAGAGTTTTCCAAATTAAGTGGGAAGAAGCAATATGAGCTACACAATCAAATTCTTTGCGAGAAATCGATCCCTTGAAACAGTAAGTTATGAGCTTGAGCATTCAAATCAATATCAGTTTTATTTAGAGTCGTAACCGTACCAGGAACCTCATATCGACTAGAAACCTTATTCCAAATCTCACTACCCTGAGCCTCATTGTACGCTTGCATCTGACACTTCCCTTGAATGATTGCCTCCGCTTTTTGATACCTAAAAACAAATCTCAAACCAGATGAAAAGTAATCTAAATTACCGAATATAGATTTCGACATCAAGTCATTCGATTGCTCACTCTTGACTCTTTTGCACACGCTTGATGAACACTTCGATCGCTCGACGTTCAACCGCTCGCTACGACTGCTCGCTTGACCTCCTTTTCATGTAGTTGAAATTTTCCTCCGCTCGAAAGCTTTAGCTGCTCGAATGAGAACACATCGAAGACAACACTGTGCTCGTATCACGCAAGATCAAGATGTGTTAGCACACCACGCTTCGATTGAGACAACAAGACGACACCAGCGACAATTTCTCTTCTTTGAGATCAGATCTGATATTTTACTTATATATTATGTTTGTAGCTGCAAAGCGCCCTCATGATACCCCTAAAGCTCTAGCACAAAAATCCTTCCAAAGCCTCGCTAAAATCCTTAGCCTCAACCTTCTTTTATATACTAGAACTCTAAACAATATTCACCTCAAACACGAACATATCAAATTGTGTCCTTAACAATTTGTACATGCAATTCTATCTCTTTTGAAAATCAAGGGGCCCGAAAACCTTTCAAACACGGGTTTGACCGAACTCTATTTCTATAAAAGTGCACCGACCGAAACTTTTCCAAGCACAAATTTCAATGCAACCTAAAAGTCAATTATTCATCACCAATAAATCTATAACCACCACATAAACAGCTTCACGGGATTGTAGCTTAGTCTTACATGGTTAATTATAGTGATTTTTAAGTCGTCTCTAATGTACCAGTCTTGTTTTGGTGAGAAGCAAAATATACACATGTTCTTGTACACGAGCGATCATGCTATGGTAGCTAGCTCACCTGCAACCATAAAATTCTATCGAAAGGTACATTTGTGCTAAAAAAATAGAGATTTGTTGGGCCAAAATTGTAATGACTCACCTGCAATTGTCGTGCTACATGTCTCCACATTGAATTATATCGAAAGGTACATTTGTGCCAAAAAACAAAATAGAGATTTGTTGTACCAATGGAAACTAGGTAGCAGCTGAGATATCAAATAAAAAGCAACAACTAACAATAAGTACTGCTTCTCGTTCATTTTTACTTATCATTTTGGATATCGACAAAAAAAATTCACACTTATGACTACTACTTTTTTAATTATGTAATAGTAATAACTAATAAAAATATAGTAATATGGAAGCACTTTTTTATGATAAATCTACTAATACTATTTTATGTGACAAATCTAAATAATTTTGTGTACATTAGTAATTAAAGTTTTAAAAAGTTTATCTTCACGTACTATAAAACGAAATTTATTTCAGAACGAAGGGAGCCTGTGCCAACTTGCACAAATCTTGACCGAACCAGCGTAGGATAGGATTCTTCCTTTGGAGAAAGGAAATGTCAGATGATGCATGTGCAAATCATCCCCATCGTGTGCTACTTGCGCCTTCAACTGCGTCCTTCGAGAGACCTTTTCCTTTGCGCGCATCAGCTCTTTTCCCCGGGATTTAGGGTGTCAATTTGTCTCTGGTCTGACCGTCTGATGTTAACTTGCCCTTTTTCTTTTTTACCAACATCCTCGATGGTTTCTTTATTAGTGCTGCCCTTCTAACCATGGCAAAGCAACAGTTTGCTAGGGCGTGACCAATGCTGATGGTGTTGTGTACTTTAAACGGTAGGATTTGCAGCTCATCCCTCTCTTTCATTTGACTGTAAAAGTGTTTGCTAATCAACAATTTGGCTCACCGTCAACAAGCACAAGGCGTTGGAAACAGCAAGCCGTGTTGTTCTCAGTGCTGAATACCTGATTACTATTCTCGGATGATTCTACATGGTTCAGTAGAATGGGATTCACCACCTCATTTCTATCCAAGCAATATTCCATCATCGTAGAGTGACCATTATTTGCAGAGATCTCCGGAGTAAAGTTTTCCAAGCCAGTATCACCAAAGGATCAATAAGTTTTTATTGAAACAAAGATCAACAGGTATGTGTTCTGTTCTGGGTATTATGCCACTCGCCTGTTTAATAAATGCTTTCCTTAAAAGAAAAACCTCTTGTGGAAATGGATCTATCGATCCAAGTCTGCCCTCTGCAACTAGAATATCAACGGTACGTGATATGCATTCTTACCCGAGAGAATGTTCAGTGTTTCCCACCCTTACGATGATTGCTTAAAATACGATGTAAATGGTCCTAAACATTCCAAAAAGAATTGGCAGCGATGACACAAATTCAATCTATCATGCAACAAAATCAAATCTAAATGCGATCTACACATGGAGAAATAAAAAGACAAATTTTGCTGAGAAAGAAATTAGAAAAAGGGAAAAATAGATAAAGACAAAGGGTCTGTTCTTTTCAGCTGCGGCTTATGACTTTTGTCTGAAATTTTTAAATTTTGGCTGTTTACGGTACAGATTACGGAGAGACAAATACTTATTTGCGATTTTGGTTGGTACAGATGTTGGGATTTTAATGTGTAGATCGTTTAACTTGTAGACCCCATCTTAAAAAAATACTCCGTTTGAAAGTTAAGTACTGTAGCAGAAGCCAAAAGTTGATTTTAAAAGCCCAAAAGAACAGGCCCAAAGCATTCACAGAAATTTGTCTTTTTGTTCCTCCTAATGTATGTCATGCTTTCAATTGAATTTTTGCAGGATGTTGGCTTATGTCATGACTTATCTAATCATTTTTTAGAAATTTTTTATGACTATTCGGACCGTATTTTTTAAAAGAAAGCATGTAAGCACCGTAAGAATGAGAAACTGTAACACCCCAGGACCCATATTACCCTGGAATGCTACTAAAACTACTCTACAACTAGCCAATTTACAAGATAAATTAAACTGGCAACAATACTAAACAAGATAGTATAAGCGGAAGCATAAACAATTAAGGAATAACAGAATAGCAATAACAATTTAATATTCATCATCAACTTCTACCTAATAACCAAAGGAACGGTTCTGAATTAAACATTAATGAGATGAAACATTCATCAACAAGATAACTAAGTAAAGACTAGAGTTCTTTCGACTTTATTTCAGCATTAAAACGAAATCCATGTGCATCAATGTGGTGCTGCTCTACCCTTCCCAATGCATGCTCAAAGTCCACCTGTGGGAGGGGAAAACAAGGGTGAGATAAAAATCTCAGCAAGCAAACTGTTTAACAGGCTATTCAAACTACAAACAATTATACATCATCATCTATAATTCCATACAACTACAACCACAATTCATGTTCATAATTATTAATCACCATAAACTACCATGAATCAGACCTCTTCAATTTCATATTTAATTGGCATAGGAATGCAGTCATTTTATCCACAATTAAATGCAAATGAAACATTTAATCTTCCATATCAACAATAGATTAATTCATCAACATTTAATATTCCATAATAACAATGTTATATCCTCAACTACAAATCACCATCAAAGACAATAAAACATATGTATGATCTTCTCACTACTTTATTAATTCTCACATCCACAATTGCTATCAATAATTAATACAAGTGAAAAGAATCACATACCACAACCACAACTCTTACCATACACAAGGGACGAATCCCATTCCACGACCACATCCACAATCTTCATACCACAAATAGCTCACATGAGCCAATTCCACATTACAACTAGAAAGTTGTATATTCCACAAAATAACATCATCACAATATATATTGCATATGTATGCAAATGAATATTTCCACAATGCAATGCATATGAATGCTTCATGCTATGCTCCACATCACCCTTGCCAGGGCAGGAATTGTAGTTCATCGTATTACGACAATATAAGATGCTTCCGCGGGCGAAGAGGTGCATCGTATTACAGCAATATACGATGCTGTACCAGTACGGTCGCGGCTAAGTGCGGCGACATCCATATATGCAAATGACATGATATGACATGAATGATATGATAATTCATTAATCACATTAATTCATCCACAAGGAGCATTATCATGCTCTCAACATATCCACATCCACCGCATGTTATTTTCATGACCACATTATAACATAAAGCAAGAATTCCACATGTCTACTAGCATAATATCAACATATCAATTGATAAATATTTGCTATCATCTCCACAATTAAAATATCATGCAATCATGACATCATGTATCAAATTAAGATAATAATGTAAATTGCAAGTAGAAGGAATAACAAGTTAAACGGTGCAACCACCGCTACGTTCACTTGCCTCAATCCGATGAAGCGAAGTAAAAATCAAGAGCGCTCAGGGACAAGACCACTAGTCCAAAAGATAACTCTCAGCACACAGCCACAGCATACAAACACGACTAAAAATATTTAAGACGTAGCTAGAACCCCGAACCCGCACAACTCTTCTCCGCTCCACAATTCAGCAAATTTCACAATTTCTTATCTTTAAAAATAATGATCCAATATAGCAAATGATACCTCTCTGAATTCATGACTTAAAAACCTACAATTTTCGTGTAGAACACATATTTTTATTTCGATCACAGCTAGGGGTAATTTAATGCCCAAAACAGAGGAAACTCTTTGATCTGGCAGACTGGACAGCGAAACTAAATCACGTCCCGACGACAGCACAGGGGTCTAACAATTATGAAAATTATACATAAACTATATCTCTGAATTATCTACAACTTTCTCAATTGCAGCCATGACCATAAAAATCAATTACTATTTTTAAATCCAGTATCATCGTCGGACTGTACCAATCTGTCCGCCTGACAGACAGCGGTGTTACCAACTCCGTATCTCCCAGATCCCATGGCCAAAAATTGCGAACAAATTACAGGAGATGCATCTGGAAGTGCTCTACAACTTTCCTTTTGGGAGAGTCCACACAAAAATTCGTTTACTACGTCAAATCCGCGAGGACAGACGCTGCTGCGAATCAATCTCAGAGCGAGATAGCGCTAATCTCTAATCGGGCAATTAATCTATTAACTACCATCAAAATCCGTGCCAAGAACCCTAATTAGTCTGAAAAACAGAGGATTTAGGATGAGGAAAATTACCACGATGAAGAATTTCCCCACTTTTTTTTCCTCCTCTTCTTCTTCTTTCTTCTCCTCTCCTTCTCCTTCCTTCTTCTCCTTCCTTCTCTTTTCTTCTCCTCCAATGGCAGCAGCACTTGGGGCACCAATGGCAGCCATAAAGGATGTTGGGGCGAAATTTGGGAGGGGCGGCCAAGGGTGGGGAGGGTGGAGGGTTTATAAAGGGGTGCTAGGGTTTGGGAGGGGGTACAGGCCCCCATTTGGGCTGGCTGGCCCAAAGCGGCTGGCCCACCCCTCCGGACAGTCCAAAATATCCAAATTAATTATTTTAATTTATTTAATTCATTTTACAAAGTTCTACAATTTATATTTTTCCCTTCCCGCGATTTACCAAAAAACCGGCGATTCCGCGATTATTTAAAAACTTACGCCGTAACGACATTCGGGATATTACAGAAACACCGGATACACTCATTCTTACCTACCGCACTGACCGCAGGCCCGAGTGGTCTGCCTAGTTGTGTAACTACAAACTATCATTCTGCAAAATGGCCCGTACAGCCCAATTCAATGTATTATTGTCGTTGTTTACAAATTGCATGGGTTTAAATATAATAATTGTAGTCTTGTAGAGCAGGGCATATCATATGGCTATAATATCTAATTATTACTAAAAATCGATAATAGACATTTTAGAGTCACTGAGAAAAAAAAGAGCTAAAAATTCTCACAAAAAGCAAAACATCTGGTCTTTAATCAAGTGGGTTCTAATTAAGCAAAACTATAGTAGCCATCAGATCTTATCACTAATCATATATTATCGCTTAAAGATATATTTCTACTTAATTTAAAAGAGATATAATTCACAGACACGAACATGGCCATGACGCCCGTCGCCTGTCTTGGAGACGAGGACATTCAAGAAAGCGCGGTAGAGTGGAGAGAAGGCCGACTCTATGACGAACCAGCCACCGTGGAAGTAGAGCAGCATGGACAACTTCTTCTTGCCGCGCATGCCTTTGCGTACGTGGTTCTTCGGCAAGTACAGCCGTGCGCTGACACCATTGGTGTTAGCGAGATCACAGGATCGCAGGCAAACAACGGATGGAAAAAACTAAACTCAGCCGCGAACCGCAATCATGGGAGAAACAAGCCAATTTGGTGATGCGAATCACACAACACCTTTTCGGTTTTTCTTTCTTTTATTAGAATTTAAAATACTACACAAATCCTACTTCTTTGCTTACACGGAATCTGAAACTGAATCGGACACTAAAACAAAAAACAGAACTGAAACCAGAACTTCAGACCGGTAATACCTCAAACCGGAACTACCACAAAGTTTAGACTGGAACTACCTCAGACCGGAACTGCCGGACTGTGTCAGCGAAAACAGACTTTCCGAACTAACCAGTTTAACTCAACATTCACCTCCCTAAACTAGTTTTTTCTCTCTTCACAACCTGCAAGCCGATCTCCTGTCTCATTTCAAGGAATTTGAGCTTGCTCAATGGCTTCGTCAGTATATCCGCGAGCTGATTGCTTGTGTTGGTATACTTGACGTCGATCTTCCCTTCATCTACACATTCTCGTATATAATGAAAACAAGTATCTATGTGTTTACTTCTGTCGTGATGCATCGGATTCTTGCACAAGGAAAATGCGGATTTATTGTCAATGTTGAGTTCTACCTTCACTCGATCCCTACTCAACAAATCTCCGAGAAATGATACCAACCACACTCCTTGACATGCTGCAGTCGCAGCTGCTATGTATTCGGCTTCACACGAAGATAATGCCATCACTTTTTGTTTGTGAGACAACCAGCTGATCAAACTTGAGCTTAGGAAGAACGCTACTCCTGTTGTGCTCTTCCGATCATCGATGTCTCTAGCCATATCACTATCACTAAAACCTATCAAGCGAATTTCATTTTCATCTTTTCTTGTTTCATAATGGCATCCCAAGTTGAGAGTTCCTTTGATATATCTTAATATGTGCTTTACTGCACTCATGTGTTCAGTTGTAGGCGATTCTATGTATCGACTAACCATCCCAACAGAGAATGCCAAGTCGGGTCTGGTATTGGTCAGATACCTCAAACTTCCCACTATGCTTCTATACATAGTTTTATCCACCAGTGGTGCTGTACTTTTCTTGCTTAACTTGAGTCTTACCTCCATTGGTACTTGAGTCGGATTGCAATCTTCTATACCACAACTTTGAAGCACCTCCCTTGCATATGCTTCTTGACTAAGTGTGTGATCTTTTCTTGCTCCTGATGGACTTCAATACCAAGGTAGTAACTCAAGTAGCCCAAATAACTCATCTTGAAGGCTTCATGCATCTGTTTCTTGAAATCACTTATTTCATCCTCACTACTACCTGTAATGATTAGATCGTCCACATAAACTCCGACTAAGAGCAAATTCCCATCCTTCTTCCTTTTGTATACTCCATGCTCCAAAGGGCTCCTCTCAAAACTGAAGTGTACTAAAGTTTTGTCCAGTTTTGAATTTCAGGCTCTTGGTGCTTGTTTTAGGCCATACAAAGCTTTATATAACTTCAAGACTTTGTGCTCCCTGCCTTTCTCAATGAATCCTGGAGGTTAGCTTCCTCTAAGTCTCCATTTAAGAAAGCCGACTTTATATCCATATGATGAAGTTTCCATCTTTCTTGAGTCGCCAACACGATGAGTAACCTCACTGTCTCCATTCTTGCGACCGGTGCAAATACCTCTTCGAAATCTATTCCCTACCACTGCACATAACCTTTGGCCACGAAACGTACTTTGTGTTTCACCACATTGCCTTGTGAGTCTTTCTTGACTTTGAAAACCCATTTGAAGCCAATGCCTTGATGGTTTGTCGGAAGATCTACAGGACTCCATGTATTATTGTCTTGTACACAATTCATCTCCTCTTGCATGGCACACTTCCAACTCTCCTCCTTTTCTGCTTCTTGAAAGGTTGCCGGTTCCGCAGCACTTAGAAAACAGAAACCTGAATACTCAACTGCACCGGTTCGGTTGCTTCGTATAAGTCCTACAGTGTTCGCATCCGCAATGGAGCTCCTCCAGTTGAGTCTAGAGTACTCTCAATATGTGAAGCTTCTTCAGGCGCAGCCGATACTGATGAATCTTCGTTTGGCATCTCTGAACTTGTTGGGCTGACGGGTGTCTGATCGGTCTCAATTTTATCTGTGATCGCCGTCGATCCCGGATCGTAGGTCACATGGAACACGTCCGTGGTTGAGCTTTCCTTTGTCTGCACTGTGGTGTCCCATTCCCAAGCTCTTTTGTAATACCCTGAATATCGTTTTGGCGTCAGCTTTAAATTAATCACAGAGTCACCGGTTTTTCGGTAAATTGCAGGAATGGAAAAATAAAAATTATGGAATAGCGTAAAATAAATAAAATAATTAAATAAATAAATAACTATGAGTGGGCTGCCTGGAGAGTGGGCCGACCGCTTGGGCCTAAGGCCCAAGGGGTGGCCGCACCCCTCACTCCTCCCCCTAAAATCCCTAGCCACTTTCCCCTCCTCCATCTAGCCGCCAGCCCCCCTTTCCCACCCTCCTGGCCGCACCCGCCTCCCTGGTTGGCGCCCCCACCTCCCCCACACAGCTGTTGTCCATGGGTGCAAAGGAGAAAGAGAAGGAAGAAGTAGAAAGGGAAGAGAAGGAAGAAGAAGAGAAGGAGGAGAAGAAGAGGAGGAAAGAAGGGGGATGATCCCAGGGATCCCCGAGGTAACTCTCTCTCATCTCAAATCCCTCTGTTATTGCTGAATTTTGGGTTCATGGTATGGGATTAGAAGGGGATTAGGAGATTGATTACCCGATTAGAGATTTTCCGCTGTCTGCCTGTAGATCAATTCGCGCAGCGCGTCTGTTTGTGCAGTTTAGACCTATCAAACGATTTTTTTCTGCGGATCTTTCCAAAAGGAAAATTGTAGAGGACTTTGAGACCCATCTCCTGTATTTTTTTCAGAATGTTTGGCTACGGGATCTGGGCGTAGCAGGGTCTGGAACCTCGTTGTCCGTCAGGGGTACAGATTGGGACAGATTGCTGTTCAAGTGTGATTTAGGGGTAGAAGATGATTTTTATGATTTTGGTCGAAATTGAGAAAAATGTAGGGAATTCAGTATTCTAACAGCTGTATAAAAATCATAATTTTTAGATCCTTGTACTATGGTTGGGACACGTTAGAATCTGGCTGCCCAGATTGCCAGAACAAAGAACGTCCTCTGTTTTGCGCATTAAGTTACAGCTTGCTAAGTTCAAAATAAAAAATATGTGATCTACATAAAAAGTGAAGGTATTTAAGTGAGGAATCCAGAAATATATCATTTACTGTATTTGGCATAATATTGTTAAAGATACAAAAAAATGAAGCAGCGCTGCTTCAGTGGGTAGATTGAAGAATCGTTTAGCGGAGAGGAGTATGTGTGGGATTGGGGTTCTAGCGACGTCTTTACTTCTTAAGTCGTGTTTACTATGCTGTAGCATACCTTGTGGACAGGTGGTTTTGCTCCTGAGCGCACGTAATTACTTCGCTTCAACAATTGAGGCAAGTAATCGTAGCGGTTGTGCTACTGTTTAACTCATTAATTATTCTACCCTCACATTAATTAATTCTATTAATTTGATGTGCTACGTTATTGTTACATGCTTTCTTAATATGGTCCAGATGGTAGTATTTTTAAGAATTCAATTGTTTTTGTCATAATAGAGAACTTCCTCTGTTTTGTGCATTAAGTTACACCTAGCTATGATCAAAATAAAAATATGTGATCTACATGAAAAATGAAGGCATTTAAGTGAGAAATCCAGAGATATATCATTTGCTGTAAATGGATTAATATTTTTAAAGATACAAAAATATGAAGCAGCGCTGCTGCAGTGGGTAGATTGATGAATCGTTAGGCGGAGAGGTGTTTGTGCGAGATTGGGGTTCTAGCGACGTCTTTACTTCTTAAGTCGTGTTTACTATGCTGTAGCATTGTACTGAGAGGTACGTTTTGGACAGGTGGTTTTGCTCCTGAACGCACGTGATTGCTTCGCTTCAACGGTAGAGACAAGTAAACGTAGAGGTTGTGCTACTATATAACTCGTTAATTATTCTATATTCACATTAATTAATTCTCTTAATTTGAGGTGCTATGTCATTGTTACATGCTTTCTCAATGTGGTCCAGATGGTATTATTTTTTTAAGAATTCAATTGTTTATGATCTTGATGGTTTAATTGTGGATATGCGTAATTGCTCTTGATGAATCAATATAGTTGTGGGGTAGAAAACTTTACGAGTATATTGTGGTCTAAGTGGTAGTATTCTTAGTGAATACTTGTGGTTGTGATGGTAGCAATTATTAATCAATTCATATGTTGGATAAATTGCTCGTAATTATGTGGAAATTTGTTTAGTGTGCTAATGCGGAATATGAAAACAAATATGTGGTGGATATGTGGTTATGGGTATGTTGTGAGCATGTTGATGCTCCTTGGAGGTTGGAATTCATGTGGTTTATGATTATCATATCATTCATATCATATCATGACACTTGCATATGTGTATGTCGTCGCACTTAGCCACGACTGTACCGGTACAGCATCGTATATTGTCGTAATACGATGCACACTCTTACCTTATTGGTAAGGGTGCTGTGGAGCATACGCATTCATATGCATTGCATTGTGAAAAGATCATTTGCATACCTATGCAATGTAGTGTGGTGAAATTATTTTGCAGGCAAATACAATTTCATAGTTGTAATGTGGAATATACAACTTCATAGTTGTAATGTGCAATATACAACTTCATATTTGTAATGTGGAATTGGCTCATGTGAGCTACTTGTGGTATGAAGAATGTGGATGTGGTCGTGGAATGGGGTTCGTCCCTTGTGGTATGATATGGGTTGTGACTGTGGCATGAGATTCTTTTCTCTTGTAGTAATTGTTGATAGCAGTTGTGGATGTGAGAAATAATAAAGTAGTGAAGTAAAACATACATATGTTTTATTATCTTTGGTGGTGGTAGTGGTTGAGGTTTTAAAGTAGTCAAACAAGATTTATTTGCTATTGTTTTACCGTTGTTGGTGGTGATTTGAGGTTGAGGACATAAACATGGTCATTGTGGAAAATAAAATGTTGATGATTAAACTGTTGTAGTTTAATTAGCCTGTTAAACAGTTTGCTTGCTGAGATTTTTATCTCACCCCTTGTTCCCCCCCTCTTCTACAGGTGATCATTGAGCATGCATGGGAAGGGTAGAGCGGCACCACATTGATGCACTTGGATAATAGTTTTATGCTGTAATAAAGTTGAAAGGATTCTAGTCTTTTGCTTAGCTATCTCGTTTACTTTAACTTATTAGTGATTATGCTTCCGCTTATCCTATCTTGTTTAGAAATTGTTGTCAGATTATTTTATCTTATAATTTGGCTAGTTGTGGAGTGGTTTTAGTGGCATCCCAGGGTAATGTGGGTCCTGGGTTGTTACATCTTTCTTCTTCGAATACGACATCCCGTGTGATGCATACTCGTCTAGTGTAACAGCCCAGCTGTTCATTCCAAAATTTTGGAGAAAAAAATTTAAAATATAAAATTAAATTAAATTAGTTTAAAATAAAAATAAGAGTTTTGTTTGTGTGAAATTTGAATTTTGTTTGCCCTGATTCTCTACTTTTAGAAAGCTAGATTTGAAAAGTAATTTAAAGTAAAATTTAAAAATGTTATTAAATAAAATGATATTTTGATTTTCTGTAAAAATCCTATGTCAAATTAATTATTTGAATTTATTTGGCCTTTATTTGGTGTTCGAGTTTTTACGAGTTTTAAAATCTATTTTAGAAATAAAAGTATTTTAAGTATGAAAATTAAAATACCAACAGTAGATGGAAATATTTTTATTAAGTCCAAAATATCTCCAGGAAGTTCTTTGCATTTTACTGGAATTTGTGGATGTAATTTCATAGTTTTCTGAGCTTTATTGAATGTTCTGGTGTTTTCTGAGAATCTAAATCAAATTTAATCCTCCGCCGCGCGATCTAATCTCGTGCGTCCATCTTCACTTAACCCCTTCGCTCTCCATCCGACGGTCCCGATTTCCTCCTTGCGCTGCATCGCTCATCCGACCGTCCGCTCTTTCCTCTCTCTCTTCTCTCGTTGATAAAACCGGTCCCTTTGTCGATGAATAAAATCATTTTCCTTTACAAAATAATTCGCCGAAAATCAAAATCCTTGCTGACGTTATAACTTTCTTTTCCACAGAAAAATAATTCATCTGAAAATCCTTTCCCTTGATGACGTCGTAATTTGATTTTTCAGTTCAAAAATAATTCCAGAAAATCGGTTTATTCTTTTTCTCTCTTTTCAAACTTCCGAGAGCCCGTTCTCTTTCATTTTAACTCGGATTGAGCCCGTTTAAATTTCTAAATTCGTAAAAAATTCCAATCTATCCATTTCTGCCATCCTTTTAAATATTTTAAATTTATTTAGAATTTCCAAATTTAAAATTTAAATTTCAATGCCCAGTTCATTTTCAAAGCCCCAATTTCATTCAAAATTTTCTGTGCAATTCCAAAATTCAAATTCAAATCTCAATAATTCAAAATCTCCTGAAAATTGCCAAATCCATTTTTCTGAGTCGAACCCATTTTCTTGGCCCATTATTTTTCATTCTTTTTCTTTGTCTCTTTCCTTCTTACTATCCAGCTTCTACTCCAACCGAATTTGTCTCTCTCCTTGCTTTCTTCGACAGAATACAGCAAGCTATGCATATAAAAAAAATAACCATTTCCCTCCCATTAAAGACATTAAGAGCAGTAAGAAATGTCTTTAACTACAACTAGAAATGAATTCTTTAGCCATTACTTCAACCGTTTTCATCCACACCAATGCACAGTCAAGTCTCCAACTCAAAACCGGTGCCATCAATTTTGTTTGGCTAATCAAATTCCTTCCTTTCCTTTTTTTTCTTCTCTTTCTTTCCCTTCTTGCTATTCGCTGCATGCATGGCCGAACACTACTCTGCTACTCTCTCTTCTCTTCCATTGAACACTTCGTTGTTCTTCAGCCGAGCACTCACAGGAGCAGGCCATGCAAGCAAAACTCATTTTCCACCCATTAAGGAAATTAAATGCAGCGAAAGCATTTTCATTCACCGCTAGAAACCATTTGCTATTCAGTTTCTTAGTCATAACTTGGTCAAGTTTCCATTCACATTAGTACATGTTGAAACCTCCAATTCAATTTTGTCTTCAATACGAGATGGCTAAGCTCCTTCTTTCCTTCTCTAAGGCTATAAATAGAAGACATAGTCTGTGTTTCATTCGTCATTCCATCTCCAAGATTCTCCACCACCTTGCGCATAGTACAACTGAAGCCACTGCCATCGCCGTTTTGTTTGTTGGCGCAGCAGCCACCGCCGTGGACTAAGACCATCCGGCCACCTCTTTCCCAGGCTTCTGTGGTTCCGTTTTGCCTCTCGCCATGCCACCCACTCCTCGCCTTCGCCGGAGCTTCGCCCGAGCATCACCGGACCACCGTGGCCAAACCGCGCCGTCGCTTCTCTCCTCGCTGCAAGCCGACCGTGCGTATTCCATCAAAACCGAGGTGAGCATTGTGTTCCCGACGTTCTCCTCTTCGTTTTGCCACAAACCTCACCGGCTAACTCCTCTCCGTTTGCCCGGAACGCCGATGTCAACCTGTCGGTCGCCTAATGTCTTCTCCGCCATGTTTCGTCACCATCCGATGTCCGTTGGCCAAGCCGTCTGTACCGTTGAGTTCGCCTCGACGCGTTCTACGCCATGCTCCCATTGCTATCACTCGAAGACTCACCGAGTCCTCGTCGACCTGGTCGAGCCAGACGCTGAAACCGTGCCTTCGCGCGTACACCACTTTTTCGGTAAGCGCTTTAATTTTTGTTCGCGTCATATCATGTCCTAGCCTCCAAAAAAATTTATCCATCATTTTTATTTAATTTTTCGTGGAGCCAATAGTCAGAAATTGAACTTTCCGCGAAAGTGGTCGTTTTGACTCCGACGTCGATCTCGTCTCTGTTGAGTTTTAGCCTGTCCGTAATTTTTCTTAGACTTGCCTCGCCGCGTTCTCGCCGTGCTCACTCCGTTTCCCGAAAAGCCTCCACAAATTTTTGCCTCCGACACCTCGCCATGGCCGCCAATGGCATCTAGTGTCCCCATTCATCCGGTAATGTTTTTACCCAATCCGTTCGCGTCATATCGTGCCAAACCATCCCAGGTAGCTACCTTTCAAATGGTTTTGGATTCGCTTCACCGAGCATCAAAATATCAAGTTTTTCCTTTTCTCTACCGTCGTCGTTCAAACGTCGATTGAATCGTCTCCGATGAAGTTTCAGCTTAGCCAATAATTTTCCTTGCTTCACCATGTCGTGTTCTACCCTGTGCTCACCCTACATCTCCATGTTCTATACCTGGGTACTATCTCTTTCCAACCTGTCGATGTCGCACCACGCTGTCACTGTCGTTTTTCCCTCACCGCCAGTGATTGCCGCCGTTCCTCGACGCCGTACCCATGTCATCACCTTCGCCTCGTCACCGGGGTTCTATTTTGTCCATTCGCCGCCACCTCGCAACCTATCGACACCGCTTACGCTCAAAAGGAATTCTCGGATTTTGTTATCATTTCATGTGATCTTTAAAACTTCCAGATATTCGTTCTCCCTCATTTGAGCTCCGAATCCGTTGATTCTTTTTCCTAAATTCATCTAAAATCTTAACCTTTCTTCTAGTATATATTTTGTATTTTTGTGATTTTATTTGTATTTATTTGTTCGTTTGTATTTATCGTTCCGCGCGTAGAACCCGACGTCGCCGAAGAATTTTCCGACCCACAGCAAGAAAGTCAATATATCGCACACGAAGGCAAGTCTCCTTTGAACATCTTGAACCTATGTTTGAGAAATGTTTTGATTATTTTAAATTAATGCATTGCTATGTTACATAAAATGATAATTCATATTTTAGAGATAATAGTTAAACCGACAATTGTTATGCCCTCATTTGACTTTGACAACCATGTACCTTTGACACCCTAGGTTTTCCCTTGTCTCAATAATGAGATTATTATAAAACTTTGGTAAATGTTGTATCGGTAGTAAAATGCTTAGTCATGCTATATACTCCTTTGGTACCTTTTGAAATGGGAAATTATATTTTGTGGGCTGGATTTTGTTCGAAATTTAGTGGTGATTGGGTTGCCACTATTCTTTAAAAACTAAAATAAAATGTGAGAGTTGGTTTAGATCAGGATGGTAAGATTGGTTTGGTGCGGTTAGCACGAGAACTTGTAAAGTGTATGTTCCGCCTAGTCAATTAAGGACCGACGCTTGTGTTTGTCGGATCGAGCACTACCGTACAACCACAAGTCTATATGGGTACGACCTAGCGATTAACTTATGATAGACTAGTTTAGGTACCACCGATGGAAAGTGGGTGCCGTGGTGTGTCTTGGTTATTCACGGTGAGGGACAGGGTTTCTTGTACTCATACTGGCGCAAGAGGGGCTTCGATTGGGTGGTTTAACCCTTGACGGTGAAACCTCGTGGTGGTAATCGCTAGACTAGAGTAAGGTAAAGGCTTTGTGATGAATTATCTGGGTCTCATGCCTAAGTAAGCATGTTGGCTATTAAGATGACTTATCTCTTGTGGGTAAAGCTGTACAACCTCTGTAGAGTGTAAAACTATTCGAATAGCCGTGCCCACGGTCAAGGGCGGGCAAGGAATGCATTCACATGGTAGCTCATTGGTTTCGGTTTTAAAATAAAAGTTTTGGGAAACCGGGAGTGGTTGGAACTCCTGGAGTTGTCCTGGCGAATGTAGCCAGTGTGGGTGGTGTGACCCGTTTTCTTGAACTTTGGCGGTTAGCCAGTTGTTTAGTGTGGGTGGTTTAACCCGTGGTTTTGAACTTTGGCGGTTAGCCAGTTGTTTAGTGTGGGTGGTTTAACCCGTGGTTTTGAACTTTGGCGGGTTGAGCCAGTATTCAAGTGTTGGTGGTTGGAACCTTCACTATAAAATTATTGATAGATTCTGTTAAAACAATCACTTTGCTAAAGTGATGCCTTTAAAAATAATTAATGGTATTTGAAACAAAATGTGGCTTTGTGCAAAAGAACCATATGACCCTCCTTTGTTAAGCCTTGCATCTATTGCATTTTCCCAAGACTTGCGGAGTACTTTATGTACTCACATACTACACTTAAAACAAAATCTCAGAGAAATATGAAGCTCGTGAAGGAGACTACGACTACGGTGCATATGGATTCGACGAAGGTTTTCCGGAGTACTAGGTTGCGCTTCCCCAGTCAATTGCTTGTGGCGTATTGATGGGTCTTCATCCGAGTTTATTTTGCTTCCGCTGTGTTTTGTGTGTGTGTGAGGTCTGGAAATCTCAGTTGTAATAAAGAGGCATTTTGGTCTGTACTCTCTATTATTGTAATAAAGCGTTGTTGGTTATGTAATCATCACTGTTTGACTGTGTGCACTAGCTTTGATCTGGGACTAGTGCTGTAATACACATAGGGTCCGAATTCGGAAATCCGGGTCCCGACAGAGATGGTATTAGAGCCAATTTGACTGTAGGACGTAACCTAGTTGGAATGGTCGTTAGTAGAAGAGCTTCAAAACTTTATTTTATAAAATAAAAATTTAATAATGTGCTATCCTCATCTTTTCTCTTCTTTCTATCCTTACCTTTGTCATGGTATTCTTCCTTCTCTACCTGCTTATCTCCTTTTTGAATGGTAAATGTATCCCCTTACCTCTGTAATTTCTCTGGATGGCTCAATAAGGTTTCGTCTGAGAAGCGCGTCATCATGAAGGAGCGAGGAATGGTTCTTTAGTGGTAGTGCCCAAGTAAAGTGCTACGATTTTAGAACGATTATATATTATTTGTTTGTGTGCTAGATGCACTGTACCAAGTCTTTGTATACTTGTAGTACAGTCATCCTTAAAAACTATTTTAATTTCAAGCTAAGTTTTGTCCAAGCTGTTGTTTAGTCGTTCCCCTGATCTCTTATCTATGCTACTTCCCTCTTACCTTGTACTAACGCCAGTTACCGCAACAGTGCAAGCTCCAATTCTTTCACTGAAATCCAAGTTTGGAGAATTTTTTGAGGACCCAGAGTATAGGGAAGATAACAAATTTATGGAAAGTACTCTTGTCGGGAAAGCTACCTTAATCAGTGGATGTCAAGTTAGGTAATTTGGAGAATTATTGGTAGCGTGATATATTTGGTGTAGAATTGGCAAGATTGGATAATATTCGAGAGGATTGAGATAAAAAGGTATATTTGTGGATACCAATTGATTATAGAGTGTCATCTTTGTGGATTGACTAGAGAATAAATACAAAGTTGAACTTGATGGAGATAATTAGATCATGAGAAAAGTCTAAACTTTGCCTTGGATTTATTATCTAGGATTGAAAGGAGCAATTGGATGTAAAACAAGATTTTTGTTAAAGGAATTATTTGTGATCATTGGAGAATTAGTGTTAAGAGATTGATCAAGTAAAGGAAGAGATTAAAAGATTAAGAAGTTGAATTATCATAAACAATTCATGATATCAATTTTAGGTGATTTGATTGAATCATGAATATTGGATGAATTTTGTGGAGTTAAATGATTATCAGAGTTTGGTGAACCTATTGATGATGAGTGGATACTAGTGGAATTCTAGAAGATAACACATTTAGATATCTTGGTGGATTAATTTTATCATTGCGAAGTGGACTTTGATATGTTAATTTGAATTTGGTGGATTTAATAGATCATTGCTAGATAATTGGATTTGAACGAATGGGATTAATTAGATCATTTAAGGATGTTCAAAGGAATAATTTGGAGGATTTAAACTAATTATGGGAGATAGATTGTCCGATAAGAATTAATTGAGGTATTTGGATTCATTCAAATTTGGTGGAACTAAAATAATGATTATTAAGAGATTGATGTTGGTGGATGAATGAAAATTAAATTATTGCTTAGATGATCTTAAAATTGATTGGTGATTACTAAAAGGTTGGATTAATTTGATCGGAGTTGTGGATCTGTTGGATTAGATAATGATCATAAAGCAATTGGTGGATATCATAAATTACAATGTTATTGGATTCTTGTTTGAAAAATTCTATGGTTTGTCGTCGATTCAAATTAGAGAAAAGAATAAAAGTTTATGGGATTATTTGTTGAAATCATTGTGAAATCAATAAGGTGCATTTGTGGTATATGATATTGGAATCAAGCATTTTTGAAAAGTTGAAATAATTATGTCTTTCTCGGATGAACACTTGCGGAAGTTAAGCCCTTTTTGGTGGAATTCTGAATTAATCAATAGGATAAGGGCAATTGAGGTTAACCCAGAGCTTGCAGCCGACTAAAGATGTACCACTCCGATTTGTTGTTGTCTTCCGTATTTCTCAGTTGAAGAAATACTTCATTATACCGAAGAACAAGTTATAATCATGAAGAAAGCTGAACAAGATACAAGAAGCAAGACCATCAAATTCTATAAGTGCAGAGGAGCAATCAAACAGAATCAGAATCAACTTGGGAGCGTGAAGAGGATCTAAGAGCCGAGTTTCTTTCTCCTTTCTTTTTCCTAGTCCGACCGAATCTCGGGGACGAGATTCTTTCTAAGGGGGTAGCTTGTAACAACCCAGCTGTTCATTCCAAAATTTTGGAGAAAAAAAATTTAAAATATAAAATTAAATTAAATTAGTTTAAAATAAAAATAAGAGTTTTGTTTGTGTGAAATTTGAATTTTGTTTGCCCTGATTCTCTACTTTTAGAAAGCTAGATTTGAAAAGTAATTTAAAGTAAAATTTAAAAATGTTATTAAATAAAATGATATTTTGATTTTCTGTAAAAATCCTATGTCAAATTAATTATTTGAATTTATTTGGCCTTTATTTGGTGTTCTGAGTTTTTCTGGAGTTTTAAAAATCTATTTTAGAAATAAAAAGTATTTTAAGTATGAAAATTAAAATACCAACCGTAGATGGAAATATTTTTATTAAGTCCAAAATATCTCCAGGAAGTTCTTTGCATTTTACTGGAATTTGTGGATGTAATTTCATAGTTTTCTGAGCTTTATTGAATGTTCTGGTGTTTTCTGAGAATCTAAATCAAATTTAATCCTCCGCCGCGCGATCTAATCTCGTGCGTCCATCTTCACTTAACCCCTTCGCTCTCCATCCGACGGTCCCGATTTCCTCCTTGCGCTGCATCGCTCATCCGACCGTCCGCTCTTTCCTCTCTCTCTTCTCTCTCGTTGATAAAACCGGTCCCGCCTGTCAGTGAATAAAATCATTTTCCTTTACAAAAATAATTCGGCCAGAAAATCAAAATCCTTGCTGACGTTATAACTTTCTTTTCCACAGAAAAATAATTCATCTGAAAATCCTTTCCCTTGATGACGTCATAATTTGATTTTTCAGTTCAAAAATAATTCCGAAAATCGGTTTATTCTTTTCTCTCTTTCAAACTTCCGAGAGCCCGTTCTCTTTCATTTTAACTCGGATTGAGCCCGTTTAAATTTCTAAATTCGTAAAAAATTCCAATCTATCCATTTCTGCCATCCTTTTAAATATTTTAAATTTATTTAGAATTTCCAAATTTAAAATTTAAATTTCAATGCCCAGTTCATTTTCAAAGCCCCAATTTCATTCAAAATTTTCTGTGCAATTCCAAAATTCAAATTCAAATCTCAATAATTCAAAATCTCCTGAAAATTGCCAAATCCATTTTTCTGAGTCGAACCCATTTTCTTGGCCCATTATTTTTCGTTCTTTTTCTTTGTCTCTTTCCTTCTTACTATCCAGCTTCTACTCCAACCGAATTTGTCTCTCTCCTTGCTTTCTTCGACAGAATACAGCAAGCTATGCATATAAAAAAAATAACCATTTCCCTCCCATTAAAGACATTAAGAGCAGTAAGAAATGTCTTTAACTACAACTAGAAATGAATTCTTTAGCCATTACTTCAACCGTTTTCATCCACACCAATGCACGTCAAGTCTCCAACTCAAAACCGGTGCCATCAATTTTGTTTGGCTGATCAAATTCCTTCCTTTCCTTTTTTTCTTCTCTTTCTTTCCCTTCTTGCTATTCGCTGCATGCATGGCCGAACACTACTCTGCTACTCTCTCTTCTCTTCCATTGAACACTTCGTTGTTCTTCAGCCGAGCACTCACAGGAGCAGGCTATGCAAGCAAAACTCATTTTCCACCCATTAAGGAAATTAAATGCAGCGAAAGCATTTTCATTCACCGCTAGAAACCATTTGCTATTCAGTTTCTTAGTCATAACTTGGCTGTTTCCATTCACATTAGTACATGTTGAAACCTCCAATTCAATTTTGTCTTCAATACGTGATGGCTAAGCTCCTTCTTTCCCTTCTCTAAGGCTATAAATAGAAGACATAGTCTGTATTTCATTCCTCATTCCATCTTCAAGATTCTCCACCACCTTGCGCATAGTACAACTGAAGCCACTGCCATCGCCGTTTTGTTTGTTGGCGCAGCAGCCACCGCCGTGGACTAAGACCATCCGGCCACCTCTTTCCCAGGCTTCTGTGGTTCCGTTTTGCCTCTCGCCATGCCACCCACTCGCCGCCAGCGAGCTTAGCCGAGCATCACCGACCACCGTGGCCAAACCGCTGCCGCTTCTCTCTCGCTGCAAGCCGACCGTGCGTATTCCATCAAAACCGAGGTGAGCATTGTGTTCCCGACGTTCTCCTCTTCGTTTTGCCACAAACCTCACCGGCTAACTCCTCTCCATTTGCCCGGAACGCCGATTTCAACCTGTCGGTCGCCTAATGTCTTCTCCGCCTTGTTTCGTCACCATCCGATGTCCGTTGGCCGAGCCGTCTGTACCGTTGAGTTCCCCTCGACGCGTTCTACGCCATGCTCCCATTGCTATCACTCGAAGACTCACCGAGTCCTCGCCGACCGGTCGAGCCGACTATTTGGCGTGCCTTCGCGCGTACACCACTTTTTCGGTAAGCGCTTTAATTTTTGTTCGCGTCATATCATGTCCTAGCCTCCAAAAAAATTTATCCATCATTTTTATTTAATTTTTCGTGGAGCCAATAGTCAGAAATTGAACTTTCCGCGAAAGTGGTCGTTTTTGACTCCCGACGTCGATTCGTCGTCTCTGTTGAGTTTTAGCCTGTGCCGTAATTTTTCTTAGACTTGCCTCGCCGCGTTCTACGCCGTGCTCACTTCCGTTTCCCCGAAAAGCCTCCACAAATTTTTGCCTCCGACACCTCGCCATGGCCGCCAATGGCATCTAGTGTCCCCATTCATCCGGTAATGTTTTTACCCAATCCGTTCACGTCATATCGTGCCAAACCATCCCAGGTAGCTACCTTTCAAATGGTTTTGGATTCGCTTCACCGAGCATCAAAATATCAAGTTTTTCCTTTTCTCTACCGTAAATCGCTCAAACGTCGATTGAATCGCTCCGATGAAGTTTCAGCTAGCCAATAATTTTCTTGCTTCACCATGTCGTGTTCTACCACGTGCTCACCCTACATCTCCATGTTCTATACCGGTACTATCTCTTTCCAACTGTCGATGTCGCACCACATCCACCGCGTTTTCCCTCACCGCCGATGATTGCCGCCGTTCTCGACGCCGCACCCATGTCATCACCTTCGCCTCGTCACCGGGTTCTATTTTGTCCATTCGCCGCCACCTCGCAACCTATCGACACCGCTCGCTCAAAAGGAATTCTCGGATTTTGTTATCATTTCATGTGATCTTTAAAACTTCCGGATATTCGTTCTCCTCATTTGAGCTCCGAATCCGTTGATTCTTTTCCTAAATTCATCTAAAATCTTAACCTTTCTTCTAGTATATATTTTGTATTTTTGTGATTTTATTTGTATTTATTTGTTCGTTTGTATTTATCGTTCCGCGCGTAGAACCCGACGTCGCCGAAGAATTTTCCGACCCACAGCAAGAAAGTCAATATATCGCACACGAAGGCAAGTCTCCTTTGAACATCTTGAACCTATGTTTGAGAAATGTTTTGATTATTTTAAATTAATGCATTGCTATGTTACATAAAATGATAATTCATATTTTAGAGATAATAGTTAAACCGACAATTGTTATGCCCTCATTTGACTTTGACAACCATGTACCTTTGACACCCTAGGTTTTCCCTTGTCTCAATAATGAGATTATTATAAAACTTTGGTAAATGTTGTATCGGTAGTAAAATGCTTAGTCATGCTATATACTCCTTTGGTACCTTTTGAAATGGGAAATTATATTTTGTGGAACTGGATTTTGTTCAGAATTTAGTGGTGATTGGAGTTGCCACTATTCTTTAAAAACTAAAATAAAATGTGAGAGTTGGTTTAGACTGGGGCGGATGGTAAGATTGGTTTGGTGCGGTTAGCACGAGAACTTGTAAAGTGTATGTTCCGCCCTAGTCAATTAAGGACCGACGCTTGTGTTTGTCCGCATCGAGCACTACCGCACAACCACAAGTCTATATGGGTACGACCTAGGCGATTAACTTATGATAGACTAGTTTAGGTACCACCGATGGAAAGTGGGTGCCGGGGTGTCTTGGTTATTCACGAGTGAGGGACAGGGTTTATCTGTACTCATACGGCGCAAGAGGGGCTTCGACTGGTGGTTTAACCCTTGACGGTGAAACCTCGGTGGTGGTAATCGGCTAGACTAGAGTAAGGTAAAGGCTTTGTGATGAATTATCTGGGTCTCATGCCTAAGTAAGCATGTTGGCTATTAAGATTGAAGGACCGAAATGGCAACAGAGGGGGGGTGAATGGTGCCTTAAAATTCTTCCCCCTGAGACAAACGAAATCACAGCCGAAAGACAAAGTCGTAAATGCAGACAAGCAATCGACCGATCGCGCACCGTGGTCGAAAATCAAAGCAGAATAAGACAATAGTCGGCAGTCGAAAAACATGGATCAAGCCTTGATCGAAGCAGGCTTAGGTGGTCGAAACCCGATTTTGTGACACCACAGTCGAAAGCCAATGAGTGGTCGATCAGACTGTTCGGTTGAGAACAGAGAAGACACCCGAAGCAATAAAACCAATCGACAACAGAGAAGATAGTCACCCAACAAAGATGAACAGTAAATACTATAGTCGACCGAAAACAGAGTAGCTCCAGGCGCACGACCGCCGTGACAAGAACTCAGAGAACTTTTACCACCGAGAATCAAAACGAATGAAACTTGAAACTTAGCAAGAACAAGATATTTAAAATGAATTTACCAAGAAAATCAAAAGTCTTTGCTAAGGAGGAGAGAGTGCCTCGGTCGAACTCAAGACAAAGTAACCGTGCGGCGGCATCGAAAACACAGAATTTCTCTGTCTTGATTTTTGCTCTCGGGAATGAATTGACCAAGTGGTCTTAGAGTATGAATCCCAGTTCAGAGCAAAAGAATACAAGCCAACTCTCAAAGAAAACACATAAAACAGAAGGAAATCAGAGAGGGCAAATGCAATAAGTAAATCATCTCAAGAACACAAACATGGAATGATACACAGAGATGAATCCAATCTTTTCTATTGCACATGGAGGTTTCTCTGACCACTCCATCGGAGGTACACGAGCATCCATGCTCTTACCGAGACAACTCACACAAGATAGAGAGGAACACTCGAGCACTGGGGACAACCTCACTTTGCTCCTGAGACCTAACCTCTCTATTTATAGTCTCACACGCTAACGGGTCTCAACAGACCACCCGTTACAGAGAGTCCAGTGCTGCGTGCCTCCGGTGCTTTGCCTGCTACCCGGGCAACGGCTCCACTGCTTTGCCCAATAGCACCACCAACTCCAGTGCTTTCCCAGAGGACACAGCTTCCTTTGCAGGCTTTGGCATTTCTCCAAAATGCCCTTCACCGCCTCCCAAGCTTCCTCCTCATGCCTTCTTGTTTTCGTTACACCACTCGGGCAAGACTACGTCCTCTTCGGCTTCCACGTCGTTCTGGACCTCAACATCTCCTATGTCTAGTCCCGACCTCCTAAGCCTCACCAAGACTTGCCTCCAAGATACCTGCAACCATCAAAGACAACAAAAACATCACATAGCACCGTTCTACACAGAAAACCATACTTCGCACAGCTCAACCCGAGCTCAAATCTTCCACAGATTTTAAACTTAGTCAAGACCTGTCAAAATGTAGAACAAACCAGTCTACAAGGTCCATGACTTCACAAGGAACCCAACCGACCAAACCTCACCGTAATCGGACATGAAATGCACCCTCACGACCAATTTTAGTGATCCCGCACGACCACGGTCATCCAATCGATAACGTGGTCGAACACGGTTCGACCACGCTCAATTCTCGTGCTAACGTGGTCGTAGCTCTCCGAGCGCATAACGCGGTCGCACCACCGAGTGCCACAACGTAGTCGTGGCTCCTTTCCCACAACGTGGTCGAGGCCTCGAGCTCCCACAACGTGGTCGTAAACCCTAGCGCCGAGTGCCGACCATCATCCAAATCTTCCGAGGGCTCCGCAACGTGGTCGAAGCCTGAGCGCCACAATGTGATCGAACGCTCCCAATTGCCAACGTGGTCGTAAACCCTTCCGACCACGGCCAAAGTACTCGACGCGTTGCTCTACCGAACCCGATTACCACCAACGTGGTCGTGCGCTACCCGGTAGACTTCGATCACGTTCAAATTCGCGGGACGCCACAACAGGTCGTGCGCCCGTCCGACTTCGATACTCGGCAACATGGTCGTACGCCACCCGATATGCGCCAACGTGGTCGTAACGCCTTCCGACCACTGTCAAATTTTGCCGAGAACACCTCAACGTGGTCGTACGCTCCTGAACGAAATTCGACCACGACCAAACGTGGTCGTATGGCATCCTACATGGTCGTACGAGCCAGGGACAAGTCGTACATGACTTCATTTCGACCAGAATTAAGACTTTGCAATAAAGCCCAAAACAAACTCAATTTTCCTTCAACTAAGAGTCAATTACTCATCATAAAGATGGGATCATCTCCACATGATCTCTCAATCTCCCCTTGATGAGTATATTGACAAACACCAAAAATATGAAGTTGAGTTTGTAGTTTACATGGTCCAAGGAAAGAAAATGAAATTATGACCATGTCGACAGAAGGAAATACTAGAGCAACACAAAAAGAGCAAATTGATCTCCAAAGCTCTAGCAAGTTCCCAGAAATTGAGAAATTTTCTTTTTCTCCAATCTATTCTCCCCCTTTTGGCAATAAACACATGAAGTATGCAAGAGAGAGAATAAGTCATAATGATGGATGGAATGGCTGATTTGATTATTCAAAGTATGCAGAGCCATGAGAATTATCCAAAATGACCAAATGTATTACACCAAGCCATAACATATAAGTATGCTTCAAAGATCATGACTATGTATGTAAAGTGAAGCTAAGCAACAGAAGGTATAATCTGATTTTTTTTTTGAATCGCTTAGCAAGTCAAGTCAAACAAGATTTTAGTCTAGCTAATGATATCCACAAATGATGCAAGCCATGCCAATGAGCTAAATGGAATCAAGAAGCTAGTGTTGAGCCAACTAGAGTGCTATTCGTTCAAGAATGATACAATTGTTGAAGTACTTTGAATTTTTTTTAATTGAGCACTTTTGACATTTTTCTTTTGAGATCTCATGATTGTTTTCAATCATATTTTTGTCATGTGCTAGACCTCAAGCCTTATGCGATCATTCCAAGCGAGGAGCTTAAGGAAATGATCTTGGTCATCCAAAACTCCCCTGAGTTCATGCCTTGTGCAATGGCAAGCCGTCTCATGAGAAAGAATTGGTGAGATCAGTTTTTTCGCACAAAAGAGATCTTTTTGCTTTTAATAGATTGTACTAACTTATGTGTCATCAAGAAACCAGATAGCTCAATCTATTGCTCAACTAAGATTCAAGACTCAACTCAGCCTATTTGACATGGCGAGAATCATAAAAGGATAACACAAGACTGACTAGTCTCAAATATGAATATGACATGAATTAGGTCAAATTTGGCATTTTAATTAACCTATCATGGCAAAGACTTGACTACACATATAAAGTCATGATCGATTAGCAATGGAGCACAAATCATGGCAATGTGTAAAGCATTGAAAGCATGTCATAACCGGATAATAATCAAGGCTCAATGTGGTTATATTACAATGCAATGCAATGCGAAAATCCACTCCCCTCAACATGTGATGCAGCTTATAGTTCAAGTTGAGTTTAAGTCAAAATTAAAATCTAGAAGTTCCCAAATGAACTCCCCCTGAACCAAAGCAATAAAAATCAAGAGCTGGCAAATAAATCAGGAAAACAGGCAGTCCTTAAAGCATAGATAAGATATAGAGGATACTATGGCTCAGACTGACTCTCATCTACCCCATATGACTTCAGGACTAATAGTCGATCAGAAAACACACACTAGAGAGCAAACACGCACTCCTCACCCGAGGGTGGCCCAACCCTCGCTAGAACCTAAAAGAAGTGAGTAAGCTCAACCTAGTGAGATAAGAAACAACTATCCCGAAAGCACAAGATAAGAGCAAGAAGTCTAAGCAACTCAAAGAAGAGACACACTCTAACCTATGCTAGAAGGACTAAACCCAATGCACCCAAAAATGTGATGCAATAGTAAGGATACAGAAGCATAATTAATATGATAAAGCAGTAAAGCCCAAAGCTCCCCTCACAATAGTCCGTAAGGACAAACCACCCCAAGCTCTCCCGCAGAGTGAAAACCTCGTGCTATCCAAAGGCTTGGTGAAGATATCACCAACCGGTGGTCACTTTCCACAAACCGAGCACGATGTCACCCTTCTCTACATGATCTCAAGAAAATGATATCGATATCGATGTGCTTTGTCCGAGAGTGCTGACTGGGTTCTTAGCAATGTTAATCGCAGACGTGTTATCGCAAAAGAGCGGAACACGATCGATAGCTAACCCAAGTCCCGCAGAGTCGAGACCATCCAGCACTTGGCTACAAGAATCGGTCGCAGAACGTGCTCGGCCTCTGCGGTGGATCAGTGCAACACCGGATCGCTTCCTCAAGACCAAGAAACGAGAGAAGTGCCAATGAACCGGCAGTGCAAGTGCTCTTCCTATCTATCCTCTGACCAAGAAAGTCTCGCATCCGAAAAGCTCTAAGAGATAGACAGAGGAGGAAGAGTACCAGATACCATAGTCAATGGTAGCTCGAAGGTACCGAAAGATGCGCTTCACCGCCTGGCGGTGAGACACACGAGGAGAGGCTCAAACCGAGCACAAAGACACACCGAGAAGTGTATGTCCGGTCTCGAGGCGTGAGGTACAAGAGAGAGCCAATCATACTTCAACTCCTTTTGATCAACGGCTCGCCGTCCTCATCTCGGGTCAAGTGCGGTGTAGAAGCTATCGAGTCGACACCGCTTTCCATCACACATGTCGAAACGTCTCGGAGATCACGAGTGTACTTGCCTTGATGCAAGAAGGTACCCTCCCGAGTCTCGCTTGATCGGAAGCCAAGGAAGAATGTCAACTCACCCATCATGCTCATCTCAAACTCGGTGCTCATGACATCCGAGAACTGTGAAACTAGAGCATGGGAAGAGCCGCCAAAGATGATGTCATCGACATAAATTTGGACGAGCAGAAGGTCATTGCCAAGCCGACGAATGAACAAGGTCTTGTCAACTTTACCCATCTCAAAATCATGTCTCAATAGATAGGACTTAAGCCTCTCATACCAAGCTCTAGGGGCTTGCTTAAGTCCATACAACGCTTTAGAAAGCTTGAAGACATGACTAGGGTATTTGGGGTTCTCGAAACTCGGAGGTCGTCGACATAGACTTCTTCCTCAATGAAGCCATTGAGAAAGGCACTCTTGACGTCCATCCGTAAAGCTTGAAACCTTTAGAAGCCGCAAAGGCAAGCGAAATTCTAATGGCCTCGAGACGAGCTACAGGGCAAAGGTCTCCTCGAAATCCGCACCCTCAACCCGGGAGTACCCCTGTGCAACCAGTCTAGCCTTGTTTCGAATGACTACCCCATCCTCACTTTGCTTGTTCTTGAACACCCATTTGGTTCCAATGATATTGTGATCTCGAGGGGCTCAACAAGCGTCCGCACCTTGTTTCTCTCGAAACTCTCTAGCTCCTCATGCATAGCATTGATCCAATACTCGTCGAAAGAGCATGAGAAACATCTTTGGGCTCAAAGGAGGCAATGAAAGCGTAATGGAGATGAATTGAGATAAGCGATTTTGAGCGGGTAACCCGCTCAAGAGGTCTCCAATGATCCGCTCTCAAGGATGAGTTTTTGGATATGTCTAGGAGGTCCGGGATGAGATGAAGAAGCGGCCTCTACCTCGTGAGTCGACGGTAGGAACAGAGCCACTAGCTCCAGAAGAAGCAGAAGGTAAGGGTTGATCACCTCGAGGTGCGGTGGAAGAAGGCACCTCAAGGGGTGGAAGAGGTACCGGATCGGGTGACAACCCTCATCTCCATCATCCTCATCATCCACGAAGATGGTCTCGGATGCTCTAGTGAACTCGAGATATCGGGCCTAGTCCCTGACCGGCCTCATCGAAAGTCACCTCACGTGTTTCTACCAATTTGCTAGACTCGCAGCCTGCACCCTATAGGCCCGCCAAGAGGTCGAGTAGCCTAGAAAGAGTCCATCACAAGATCGTGACTCGAACTTATCTAGGTTCCTGACTTTAGAATAAAACACTTGCAACCAAACACACGAAAATGAGAAACACCGGCTTTCGCCCGTATCTCAACTCATAAGAAGTGTGGTGCAAGTGTGCCCAAGAAAACTCGATTAGAAACATGGCACGCGGTGGCTATAGCCTCACCCAAAACTTCCGCGGTGTAGAGTACTCATCAAGCATCGTCCCGCCATCTCGACCAAGGTGCGGTTCTTCCTCTCCAACGCCATTCTCACGAGGAACGATGGAGAAGAGAACGGTGCTCTACACTGCCTCACCACGTAAACTCTCAAAGTAGGAATTTTTGAACTCCGTGCCATTGTCATCTGCGGATCGCTCGTAAGGCACCCTAAGCTCGACGAAAGCCTCATGAAAAGACCTCGGAAAAGTGAAAACGCCTCATCCTTCGAGGCTAAGAAAACACCCAAGAGTACCTCGAGAAGTCATCGACCACGACAAGAACATACCACTTCCTCCCGCAGATTGCACTCGAGCCGGTCCGACCGTGTCCATGTGGAGCAATGTCCCGGCATCGGTCATAGTCACTTGTGGACCGGAGGGTGAGAAGCGGCAACCATCTTGCCGTGCTTGGCATGGAGCGCAAACAAGATCTTTGACCATCTTGAGTTTCGGCGCACCACGAATGAGATCGTGGCCGCTAACTCGGGTCAAATGGTCAAATCCAATATGACCAAGTCTCCTATGCCGAAGGAAAGGTCGCGGACTCGAGCGAGCAAACAACGGAGAGGATCACCAAAAGACTCAGAAAAATCAGCACGAAAGATCCTCCCAAAACGAGAGATCCCGCAAACCAGACTACCCGAAGAATCAAGAATTTTGCAATTGTTTTTCTTAAAGCTCACCTCGAAATTGTCATCGATGGTGAGAGACCGAGAGCAAATTGTACCGCACTTGCTAACTAAAGCAACATCTTTCAAAATAAATGAATCATTAATGCGACAAGACCTTTGGCGATGACGCCCCTGGATGAAGCATCTCCGAAAGTGATCGTCTCATCACCGGAGCTCGGGCAAGGAAGAAAACCAACGGAATCTCCGGTCATGTGTCGTGAACACCGGAGTCTACAAGCCAAACCTTTCCTTCCCCGCCCGTGAACCTGAGTCAACAAGAGAGCAAAGTCTCAGTACTGGGATAAATCAACATAGATTTTGGCACCCAATACTGAGTCACACGTCGAGCAGAAGAAGTAGTCACACACGACTGACCTCTAACTACCCTACGCCCTCCGTCGCTCAAAGAAGCAGAAGGTCTATGCGCAGACCTGAAGCTGTTGCTGGGTCCGACTACTACGGGAGAGCGAGTCGGAGCACCGGCAGCCGACGCGATCACGCCGCGGTAGCTATCTCGATGGAACGAGATCTACCCTCGGGACGGCGGAAGTCACGACCGAGGGAGCACGAGGACTAAAAATGAAAACTCGAAAAACCAAGTCCTCGGTGCTGCCCAAAGCTACCAACAGTAGCAAACCTAGACCTCGTGTTGGTCTTAGGTGCACTCAAGATCTGGGGCTGACCCTGAATACGCCTAAGAGACTCAGCACGGTCTCTTTGCGCGATCTTGGCGCGCTTGAAGCATTGGTCAATCGATGCCCATCCTTCCGATGAAGGTGCAATGATACCGCCTGCGAGGGGTGAAGTAGCATGAGATGGCTTCGCCGAGAGGTCAAGTCGCAGTGAAATCACCTTGTCGCCGAAATCCCTTGGACAAAGCCCACGATCTAAATTGAACTTTCTTGGGCTTGACCTCGATCACACCTCGGCTATGGGTCCGAGCACGACGGTGGATGTTTTCTCACATCCTCACGGAAATTATATCCTAGACCCTGTTTGAACTTGCAAATTTTGATTGGTCTAGAATAAGATTGAGATCCTTCTTGCCTCCTTCAAATTTCTCGAGAGTGTTCATAAGGCACCGACACTCCCGAAAGAGAGAGGTGCAAGAAGAGCAAGGAGGAGGAGAAGGAACAACAGAGGAGAGGAAGAAGAACCAATGAAGGAGAGCGAATAGCACGCGTATTTTTCCTTATGCACGGCCACCTCAAGCTTGAGGGCTTCGCAGACACACAGGGGCAGCCCTAATCCTAGCCATTTGGTTCTCGTACCTCTTCCTAAGCGTCTCTACCATGTCCTTATCCTTTTCCAACATTTCAAAGACGTAAAGCACGGGAAGGATGTGGTTTTCTAGAAGGTCCTTAGTTAGCTTCACACACTTTTCATCTAAGGCAATCAAATCAGATTTTAGTTTATTACAACTTTTGCAAGGTGAGCTAACAGATCCTTAGAAGCATCTTGAGCCATTTTCTTATTATTATCAACAAATTCTTGAAACTGCTTTGGAGACGATTCAAGTTCAAGATAAGTTTGGGACAATTTGCACATGAAGTAATAGGCTCAAGTAAAAGGCTTGTAACTCAACAATTTTGTGATCGCCTTTTAAGTTCATTTTAAATTATTGCAACTTTCACAAGTCTCGAGCGATCAAGCAACATGGTATAAAGACCTCTAAACGCATTGTCCTTATCCTCACATGAGGTGCAAGAAATAGTCTCAACAAGAGAAGATGAAACAGAACTACCCTACTCATCTCAAGCTCAAGAAGAAGACTAATGTTCTCCACCTTAACAATGTCAAGTTCCGAGGACGACTATCATGCGAGGTCCTTAGTTTCTCCATGTCTCCAAGCAAGGCAATGCATGTATCACATTCGTCACGAGAGGAAGCGGATGTAAGTGAAGTAAGCTCGTGACAATCTAGCTACTTCCTTTTCTAACTCAAGGCACCTAGCCTTAGCTCTAGCATGAAATCCACCTAGCTTAAGAAAAGCATGATTGAGCTGGTCATAGGTGGGGCATACCTCATCCGAGTCGAGATACGACTCATTGTCGCTCGTTAAGCCCTCGAGGCCATGAAGCACATGCCGAGAAGTCGTCGCCGCTCTTGGGTTCTTGATCACCCGTCCGTCGTCGTCGCTCCATCCCTCCACCTCGCCGAGGTCGAGGTCGCCGAACGCGTGAGGACGCGGTGGAACGACTTTTGGCCTTCCCAAAGTTGCGGTACTTCTTCTTGCCTTGCGTCGGAGCTGAAGGCTTCTTGTTGCGGTTCTTGTCGATGTAGTCGTTCTTGCCGGAACCGCCAACGCCGCTTTGCCCTTCTCCGCTTGGGGCGGTTTGCTCAATGTGGTTGGGGCCACCACACTCAAAGCAAATCACTGGTCCTCTTCTTTTTCCGTCCCTCCTTCTCTTGTAAGCATGGGAGAACTTCCGAGCTAGGAGGGCCAGCTGTTCATCCTCTAGCTGCTCTAACCGATCATCGATTCGTCACGAGAGCAGCTAGGAGAACCCGCAAAGAGAATCGGCGGAAGAACCGAAGTCAAGTGGGATCCGTGACTAGAGCCATCGACAGACTTGACCGACGAGAGACTATGTCAATCTCGTGAGTCTTGAGACGCGAGTAAAGCGCATCAAGAGTCAAGGTCGAGAGGTCCGTGGTGTCCTTGATGGTAGTCACCTTCATCTCCCAAACCCAAGATCGAGTGCGAAGCATCATCTGTCGAGCGTTATCCGAGTCGGAGTATGTGAGACCGACCGCTCGGAGATTGCTCAAAATCTTGTGAAATCGTGAAAAGCACTCGTCAAGGGACTCTCCAGCAAGCATCTCGAATTTGCTATATTCGCGCTTGAACTGATCCTGTCGAACCGTCTTGATCTGGGAGGTGCCCTCATGGTATGCATCGAGGGTCACCCAGATGTCGTGAGCGGACGACAGGTGAGAGATGCGATCAAATTCGCTCCTGCTCAATCCCTGTATGATGATGTTCCTTGCCTTTGCATTTGCCTCAACATCAGCCATATTCCGGCATTGATGTTCTCATCGGCAGAACAACAAATTGTATTTTCACCTTCCGCCAAATAGCATACCCCGAGCTCGGATATATGTTTCCATTCGGCTCTTCCAGAAGGGGTAATCCAGGCCATCGAAAATAGGCGGCTTGGTGGAATACTTGTCTGTTGCCATGGCTCTTTGAGACCGGTTAGGATCTATGAAGAAGAGCTAACCGGCTCTGATACCAATTGAAGGACCGAAATGGCAACAGAGGGGGGGTGAATGGTGCCTTAAAATTCTTCCCCCTGAGACAAACGAAATCACAGCCGAAAGACAAAGTCGTAAAAGCAGAAAAGCAAATCGACCGATCGCACCGTGGTCGAAAATCAAAGCGAAATAAGACAATAGTCGGCAATCGAAAAACATGGATCAAGCCTTGATCGAAGCAGGCTTAGGTGGTCGAAACCCGATTTTGTGACACCACAGTCGAAAGCCAATGAGTGGTCGATCGATCGTTCGGTTGAGAACAGAAGACACCAAGCAATAAAACCAATCGACAACAGAGAAGATAGTCACCCAACAAAGATGAACAAGAAATACTATAGTCGACCAAAATGCGAGTAGCTCCAAAGCACGACCGCCGTGACAAGAACTCAGAGAACTTTTACCACCGAGAATCAAAACGAATGAAACTTGAAACTTAGCAAGAACAAGATATTTAAAAGTGAATTTACCAAGAAAATCAAAAGTCTTTGCTAAGGAGGAGAGAGTGCCTCGGTCGAACTCAATACAAAGTAACCGAGCGGCGGAATCGAAAACACAGAAATTTCTCTGTCTTGATTTTTGCTCTCGGGAATGAATTGACCAAGTGGTCTTAGAGTATGAATCCCAGTTCAGAGCAAAAGAATACAAGCCAACTCTCAAAGAAAACACATAAAACAGAAGGAAATCAGAGAGGGCAAATGCAATAAGTAAATCATCTCAAGAACACAAACATGGAATGATACACAGAGATGAATCCAATCTTTTCTATTGCACATGGAGGTTTCTACAGCCACTCCATCGGAGGTACACGAGCATCCATGCTCTTACCCAGAGACAACTCACACAAGATAGAGAGGAACACTCAGAGCACTCAGGGGACAACCTCACTTTGCTCCTGAGACCTAACCTCTCTATTTATAGTCTCACACGCTAACGGGTCTCAACAGACCACCCGTTACAGAGAGTCCAGTGCTTTGCAGGCCTCCAGTGCTTTGCCCGTTACCCAGTGGCAACGGCTCCACTGCTTTGCCCAATAGCACCACCAACTCCAGTGCTTTCCCAGACACAGACTTCCTTTGCGAGGCTTTGGCATTTCTCCAAAATGCCCTTCACCGCCTCCCAAGCTTCCTCCTCATGCCTTGCTGCTTTACGGTTACACCACTCGGCAAGACTACGTCCTCTTCGGCTTCCACGTCGTTCTGGACCTCAACATCTCCTATGTCTAGTCCCGACCTCCTAAGCCTCACCAAGACTTGCCTCCAAGATACCGCAACCATCAAAGACAACAAAACATCACATAGCACCGTTCTACACGAAAACCATACTTGCACACTCAACCCGAGCTCAAATCTTCCACAGATTTTAAACTTAGTCAAGACCTGTCAAAATGTAGAACAAACCAGTCTACAAGGTCCATGACTTCACAAGGAACCCAACCGACCAAACCTCACCGTAATCGGACATGAAATGCACCCTCACGACCAATTTTAGTGATCCCGCACGACCACGGTCATCCAATCGATAACGTGGTCGAACACGGTTTCGACCACGTTCAATTCTCGTGCTAACGTGGTCGTAGCTCTCCGAGCGCATAACGCGGTCGCACCACCGAGTGCCACAACGTAGTCGTGGCTCCTTTCCCACAACGTGGTCGAGGCCTCGAGCTCCCACAACGTGGTCGTAAACCCTAGCGCCGAGTGCCGACCATCGCAAATCTTCCGAGGGCTCCGCAACGTGGTCGAAGCCTGAGCGCCACAATGTGATCGAACGCTCCCAATTGCCAACGTGGTCGTAAACCCTTCCGACCACGGCCAAAGTACTCGTACGTTGCTCGGCTGGAACCCGACACCACCAACGTGGTCGTGCGCTACCCGTGAGACTTCGATCACGCTCAAATTCGCCGGGGCGCCACAACGGTGGTCGTGCGCCGTCCTACCGACTTCGATACTCGGCAACATGGTCGTACGCCACCCGATATGCGCCAACGTGGTCGTAACGCCTTCCGACCACTGTCAGTTTTGCCGAGAACACCTCAACGTGGTCGTACGCTCCTGAACGAAATTCGACCACGACCAAACGTGGTCGTATGGCATCCTACATGGTCGTACGAGCCAGGGACAAGTCGTACACGACTTCATTTCGACCAGAATTAAGACTTTGCAATAAAAGCCCAAAACAAACTCAATTTTCCTTCAACCAAGAGTCAATTACTCATCATAAAGATGGGATCATCTCCACATGATCTCTCAAAGATGACTTATCTCTTGTGGGTAAAGCTGTACAACCTCTGCAGAGTGTAAAACTATTCGAATAGCCGTGCCCACGGTCAAGGGCGGGCAAGGAATGCATTCACATGGTAGCTCATTGGTTTCGGTTTTAAAATAAAAGTTTTGGGAAACCGGGAGTGGTTGGAACTCTGAGTTGTCCCGCGAATGTAGCCAGTGTGGGTGGTGTGACCCGTTTTCTTGAACTTTGGCGGTTAGCCGCTTGTTTAGTGTGGGTGGTTTAACCCGTGGTTTTGAACTTTGGCGGTTAGCCAGTTGTTTAGTGTGGGTGGTTTAACCCGTGGTTTTGAACTTTGGCGGGTTGAGCCAGTATTCAAGTGTTGGTGGTTGGAACCTTCACTATAAAATTATTGATAGATTCTGTTAAAACAATCACTTTGCTAAAGTGATGCCTTTAAAAATAATTAATGGTATTTGAAACAAAATGTGGCTTTGTGCAAAAGAACCATATGACCCTCCTTTGTTAAGCCTTGCATCTATTGCATTTTCCCAAGACTTGCGGAGTACTTTATGTACTCACATACTACACTTAAAACAAAATCTCAGAGAAATATGAAGCTCGTGAAGGAGACTACGACTACGGTGCATATGGATTCGACGAAGGTTTTCCGGAGTACTAGGTTGCGCTTCCCCAGTCAATTGCTTGTGGCGTATTGATGGGTCTTCATCCGAGTTTATTTTGCTTCCGCTGTGTTTTGTGTGTGTGTGAGGTCTGGAAATCTCAGTTGTAATAAAGAGGCATTTTGGTCTGTACTCTCTATTATTGTAATAAAGCGTTGTTGGTTATGTAATCATCACTGTTTGACTGTGTGCACTAGCTTTGATCTGGGACTAGTGCTGTAATACACATAGGGTCCGAATTCGGAAATCCGGGTCCCGACATCTAGAGACAGGATCAAATACTCGGTAAGCTTTTGAACCGACTTCGTAACAAATAAACACCATCTATGTACTGCGGTCTGCTAGCTTGTTTTGATATCCTCCTACCTTCTTCACATGAGCCATACAACCGAATACTCGCAGATGTTGAACTGCAGGCTTCAGATTGTACCAAGCTTCATACAGAGTTCTTCCCACCACACCTTTTGTTGGCGATCGATTCAGAATATATACTGATGCAGTCATGGCCACTCCCTAAAATCTCTCGGGCATACTCATACTCTTTAGCATGCTTCGTGCCATTGCCACTACGGTTTGATTTCGACGCTCCACAATTCCGTTTTGTTGGGGAGAGTAGGGTGCTGTCAGAAACCTTTTGATGCCGTGCTTTTCATAGAAGAGATTGAATTCATCCGAGTTGAATTCACCTCCCCAATCAGTGCAGAAAGCCTTTAGCTTCTTCTCTACTTCATTCTCAGCAGCAGTTTTGAACTTTCTAAAAGCTGTCAGCGCTTCGTTTTTGGTTTTCAGCAAAGCAATCCACATGAACCTGTTGTGATCATCGACAATTAGGAGGAAGAACATGTTTCCAGCAGGTGTTGGAGGTGTAATCGGTCCACAAATATCTCCATGAACCAGTTCCAGCACCTGAGCAGCTCTAAAACTTGAAGTTTGTGGAAACGGGGTCCGTTTTTGCTTCCCAACCAGACATCTGTCACAAACCTGCTCAACATGGTTCACAATTGGGAGTCGTTCCACCATACCTCCTCGGGCTAATTGCTGCAGCACTTGGAAGTTCAGATGTCCGAACCGAACGTGCCATCTCCAGTCATGATCTCCTAGACGAGGCAAAAGACATACCAGTTGAGCATGATCCAGGTTGAGTGCATACAACATGTTTTGAGCTCTCTTGACGCGGATCAGCAGCTGTTTTTGAGTCCTTCTTCGATTACCACTTTGCAACCTTGTTCTTCCAGCTGCCCCAAACTAATCACATTACTTGTCAGTGCATGGATGTAATAGACATCCGTGAGTACCATATGTTCTCCAGTGCGCCCTTTGATTAGAACGGAGCCTCGGCCTTCAGTTCTGACAGCCGATCCATTGCCAAACCTCACCGAGCCTCGAACTGATGTGTCAATTTTTGGAAACTGACTTCTGCTGCCACTCATGTGATTGCTAGCCCCTGAATCTAGGTACCAGACACCTGCACCATCTTCCTCGTTCACTCTGAGATGAAGTTGCACCTTGTCTTCAACTAGAGTCACTTCTTCGGTGGAGTCTTCCTCTTTCTCTTCCATCAGTTCGCAGGCTTCAAGCATCAGCAAAACTGGCAATTCATCGATTTTCTAAGTTGCGTTTGCTCTTCACTTCTTGGGATTTATGCTCTCAGATGCAAAGTGCCCAAATTCCGAGCAATTGTAGCATTTGATCTTCGTCTTGTCGAATTTCCGGTATGGCTTCTTTTTAGTTTTAGCATCACGCCATCTTTCTTGCCCACGGCCGCGACCTCGGTCGCCGCTACGTCCTCCGTCTCTCTTCGCATTGTTGTTGTGGAATTCTTTGTTGTTCTTCTCTTTTGTCGCCAATACGTCCCACTGGGCTAGAGACAGCAGCAACTACTCCCCTTCTTCCTTGCCTTGGCGTCACCCCTTCTGACTTTCTTCGAAAACTCGTAGACGACCAACTGCCTCGGTTAGCATCATCTTTGTCATTTCCCCAAATTGGTCAATCGTACTTATGATCTGGAGAAACTTATCAGGGACAACACTGAACAACCTATCGATGACTGTTGAATCTGGCAATTCAACATCCAAAGCTCGAATTTCGCCAGCCAGGCTTATGAGCTTCTAAGAAAATTCACCAACGCTCTCGGTTTCTCCCATGATCAATCGATCAAATTGCCTTTTCAGCACATGTGCTCTTGCTTTCTTGACACGATCCTCTCCAATGCGCATCTCTTTGATCGCTTCCCACACTTCCTTCGCAGTCTCCTCTGCGATGGTCACCATGACCTCGTCGGGAACCGCCTGGGATATGGCGGTCAGGGCGCCCTGGTCTTTCTCCTCTTCGACCGGCATATCCCCTTCAATTGCTGCCCATACTCCCAGAGATCGCATAATGATCTTCATCTTTACAGTCCACAGGCCGTAATTTGTGTCAGTCAGCACATGAAATTGGATCGGCACTAATCCTCCTCTCATCGGTGCTCGCGGCGGCAGCGGCGGTTTCTTTTCACCGGAGTCCTCGCCAATCGCGACCTTCTTCTCTACAGTCTTGCCATCCATTGCCTACTAGCTCTGATACCAATTGTTAGCGAGATCACAGGATCGCGGGCAAACAATGGATGGAAAAAACTGAACTCAGCCGAGAACCGCAATCAGGGGAGAAACAAGCCAATTTGGTGGAACGGATTTTCGGTTTTTCTTCCTTTTATTAGCATTCAAAATACTACACAAATCATACTTCTTTTCTTACACGGAATCTGAAACTGAATCGGACACTAAAACAGAAAACAGAACTGAAACCAGAACTTCAGACCGGTAATACCTCAAACCGAAACAACCGCAAAGTTCAGACCGGAACTATCGGACTGTTTCAGCCAAAACAGACTTTTCGGACTAACCAGTTTAACTCAATAGGTGGCATCGTCAATGGCGACGTCCATGGACGCGACGCCCGTGAGCACGCCAACGCCGGCGGGGCAGTGTCCGTGCCGTGGAAGCGCGTCGACCTGACGAGATACGAGACGGCATCGTCAACCCTGTCGAATTTCGCGAGATCCGGCGGCCGCCCGGCCACTTCTCCAGCCAGCCCTTCAGCTTGACCTCGAGCTCCTCCTTGGAGACTAACTCTTCGTCCATGCCGGGCTCCACGAGGACGTACGTGTCCGACTGGATATCTGCTCTTCTCCTCCGTGCCGCATGAACCTAGAGAGAAAACGAACAAAAACAGTGAGCTTGACCAGACATTAGGTAGTACAGAAATTTAATTAAGCCATGCATGACAACATCTTGAACCATTCCACGATAAGACTAGCTAGACCTTCATTCCAAGTTCTTATTTTTATAGAACTACAAATTAAAACTCATACATAGCTAAATTTTATAATAAAAGTTAGATAAAAATTAGCAATTGAATTTTTATATGAATTCTAACCTGAAACTGAGATAAAAAATAAAAGAAAAAATTAACAGAAATTCAGAATTAAAGATAAAGGAAATTAGCAATGTGATTTTCCATACAAACTCCAAATTAAAATCGATACATAGCTGAAATTCGGAGTAAAAATTAGATAAAAATTAGTAGTTGGATTTGTATCCAAATTCTTATTTAAAACTGGTAATTGAAATTAAACAAAAAATAACATAATTTTGGAATGAAAATCAAAAGGAAAGGAACAATTTGATTTTAATATGTACTCCAAATAAAAACCACTACATAGCTAAAATTTGGAACAGAAATTAGATAAAAATTAGCTCTTGGATTTGTATCTAACCTAAAACTAAATTTCTAAATTAAATAAAAATAAATTTAAGATTAAAGAAAGAGTACATATCAAATACTAAAAGAAATAACTTAAATTCAAAATAAAAATTAGCAATTAGCAGCTGGATTTATAAACAAATTCCAACATAAAACTAAAAAAGAAAGTCTATAAGAAGTGCAATCCAAAAATATGCAAGTTTAGAATAAATGTCAAAGAAAATTAGTGTTTGTTTTCTAATTCCAAACTAAGTGAAAAATAGAAAATTTGATTTTATTTAGATTTAAAATTACAAAAATATTCCAATTTGAGAAAAAATAAAATTAGATATCGAATTTGATTGTATATATATAAATTAGGAATTGGAATCCATTATATAATAAAAAATGATGACAGGTAGTTTACAATCGCTCAGAAAAAATATAATTGCTAAAAATTCTCACAAAAACAAAAACTTTATGACATTTATTTGGTGGACCTCCACAGGATGCAGAGATTGAGAATGAGATCATTAACGGGTGTTTACTTGGCTGTATATCTGGATGGAGATCTCCCTAATCCACAACAAATAGAAATTCTGATCTTGGGCTTCCTTGTGTTGCACGGTTTCCTTTTCCTTGCACGGCTTCCTTTCCTTGCGCACGGCTCTCCTCCTGGCTCAGTTCCCTTTCTCCTTTATGCACAAAACTCTAATTCGGCCTTCCTTCTTTGATCCAACTCAGTTTCCTATCTGAACCCCATCTCTTTTCTTATTCAGTCGAATTGGCTTCTTATTCGGACTCATCTTTATGAGCTAGCTGTTTCATGGCTTGAGCCGACCAACTACTCCTGGCTTGGCACGACTTGGAGTTCTTTCATGTTGCACAAGAAATAGCACTGCCTCTCTTTCAACTGAATGCTTCTTTCTCTCTTTTTCCCATGCGGCTCCCACCTTCTTTCCTTGGCTAGCTTGGCTCACATTCTAGCTTGGATTTTTCGTCTTGGCTTCGAATTATCTCTGGCTCTTTCTTCCCCTTCAGGAAATAAGGGAACTCCTCTCTTGGCTGCATGCCAACCGAACAACAATCTTTCTCACGCAGCCAAACTGAGCACAACTTTCCCCTCTCATGTAGCCAAGCACCCCCCTCGTTCATGCGGCCTATGCACGATGCTTCTTGGATCACGCACTTCCTTCAAGCGCCCTTGGATCTCAAGCACCTTATGCGCCCCGGACATTCTCCCTGCACCCTTGCATCTCACCAACTCCATGTGGCCTACCTCCATGCACCCGATCAGCACACAACCTGCACTTGGCTTTGCTTCATATGCTAGGGTTTGGTCCCCTTGGCCAGCCTCACCTCCTTCCCCCTCAGCCACACTTGCCTTCTCTTTTCCAATGCTAAAAACAACATGACTTTGAGTAGTAACTTCAAATAGTAATGCTGAAACACAACTCAAAGTGACAATGCCACTTGGTGCCACATCAACATCCAAAGACCAAGCAACTATTTTGAGCATAGGTTCCATGTACTTGACTCACGTTAGTCAAAATAATGCATCATGCAACACAACACAATCAACTAACGGCCCCCATGCAATGCACGTGTTGTAGGGGTGGTCCCCACCTAAGCCCAGCAGGCCTGTTAGAAGGTCATAAAGCCCAAAGTGGGATATGTGTAATGTCATATATGCCCTTGAGAAGGGTACCTGGGTATAAGGACATAATTGTAAAATACTCCCCATACGAATATATAAAGCCACCGGGACAAGCCCTACAGGAAAAGGCAAGGCGAAGTCAAAAAAAAAACCCTCCTATGCAAAAACTTACGAGGATTGGAGGGCCTCGGCAGTGACGACACGGACGGCCGAACATTGTCGCGCCGCAGGCCCCCAGACAGGAGGCGCCACCCATCTGCAAGTGGTGTCACGCCATACATGACGAACTCCTCGGCGAGGTCGCGCATGTTGAACCGAAGAGTGATCCCTGCGAGCCTTCGGGCCCTCCACCTGTCCTCGTTGTCGATCGTCACGCCCGGCAAGGTGTTGAACGATATTGGCCGGCCCGTGCACTCGAGGTAGAACCACCGCTTCATCCAGTTCGCCTCCTACTTCGTCCGAGTAGAATTGGCAGGGAAGATCTGCGAGCACTGGGGCCGCAGAACGAAGTTAACGCTACCAAAGTTGGAGAACACCCCTCCTTCTAGCCTTTTTGGCTGGCGTCATGCATCATGAAGGAACACAAACAGCGAGGAGTTAGGCCAACATGCCTCTGTCCGCAGTGCCCAGCTGTAAACAGCCAACCGGGCTATTGCGTTCGGAGTCAACTGCGCTAGCTCCAGCCTGAAGGTCCACAGGATGTCACCGACAATAGGGGTCACTGGAATCCGAAGGCCGGCGTCAAGGTACGCGATGAAGATAATCGCCTCCAACTCCTCCGGGTGTGGCTCCATCTTGTCGCTGGCAGGTAGGCGCAACTCACGGCGGTCTGACAACTTCCCCTCGCGCAACAGACTTCGAATCGTCTCCTCCGTCGCGAGAGTCGGGCCCAAGACGCGGGAGCAAGGACCCTCCATCTTCTCTTCCGCCAACCACCGCTTGTCCACCAGCGATGGCTCGCGCCCTTCTAGCACGTACTTCACCTCGATCGACGGCGACCGCCGGGACGAGGCGCTACCGCCAGCAATATGACCACGTTCTTCGCCACGGGCCATTGTTCTCCGGGAGCTAGATGGCGATGGGTACGGCGCGGCAACAAAGGGGCGAAAGCACAGAGCGCAAAACAGCAAGGGGGCACAAAGTATGCGAAGAAGAATGCCGGCGCAGTGTCAAAAGGGGGTATATAAAGTCCCTTCACCTGCCACGCTGCCGGTAAGCGCAACCGGCGGAAGCTGAACCCCTCACCTCCCCCACGATCGGGAAGCGTAACCGGTGGAAAGCCGAGGGGTACGGCCACCTACACGCACAATCGCGGTCGTGACCACCTGTCGACACATAACGAGCCAATCCCACACGACCACGCCAAGCGACAATCTGGCAGCGCACGATGCGCTAATCGCGCCCTGCCACGTGTCCGTCCCCTCGAGAATGAATGCATGACAGCGGTCGTGTGGTCGCGCGGCGTGGCCTACTTCCCATCGCGTCAAGGGTCGGCGCGATTCGCAGGGCCATCAATGCCGTCAGTAGGCCACCGACCAATCACTTCGACTTCAACATCGACTCTGCCTCCGCGAAGCAACTCTGACTTCTACCTCGGCCTTGACCCCGCGAGGCGGCTCTACCGGCAACTTCGATTCCGCAGCCTGGATCAGGAGGTGCCAGCCGGCGAACATCCAGCCGTCCACCCTCCCCCGCGATCAGCTGGCGCGACTGGGGATTCGCGATAAGTTTCGGCCAAAATAAAAAAGGGCCTCCTTCTGTTCATCTGCATTATCTGATTTCATCAGCATGTTATCAGAGAATGCAGAGGAACAGAGGGGGCCTATTTTTGAGAAGTATGATTATCATGGTCGTAGAAGAAACCACTGCAGTGAATAGTTAAAGATGGGGAAGGGCGACCCTACGGCGGTGGTAACACATACATATATACCCATCACCCCCCTTGGAAGATCAACCAGCGGAGCAGCAACCGACGCAAGGCCAATCGGCGGGAGGTCAAGTGCCACGGTGGCGCGTGCGCTCGACGCGTCAATCGCGCATTGCCATGCATCGCATCCCCTCGAGAAGGAGCGCGACACCTCTAGCGTGCACCCGCGGACAACACAGCACGCGATGGTCATGTCCCGTCGCACGCCAGTCACCGGTATAATTCTCAGTGTCATTAAAACGCCCTCCTCATGCCGTGAGCCAGAGCCTACCTCGACTTCGACCTTGAGCCCACTTTGGCCCCGCGTCCGTGGGACGAGTCGCCCCCCCGGTTCAGCCTCGGACACGGCGGACGGCTCCGCACCCCTCTTCGCCTGCATGTCCGCGGAACGAGACCCAACGCCAACTCACCACCGGGAGATGCCTTCAGTAGTACCTTCGACTCTCGGCCCATGCCACCAGGCCGTGCTACGTCGACAAATTCGTTTCCACCTAGGATTAAAGAGGTCACAGGCCGTAGGGACGGAGGGGGCCAAATGACTCAGCAACATAGTTTCGGCCTGTGAAGCCCTTCACCATGAGAGCCTCCTGTTGTAGGGGTGGCCCCCATCTAAACCCAGCAGGCCTGTTAGAAGGTCATAAATCCCAAAGTGGGACATATGTAATGCCATATATGCCCTTGAGAAGAGTACTTGGGTGTAAGAACATAATTGTAAAATACTCCCCATATGAATATATAAAGCCACCCAGACCATGGGGAGAGCCCCAAGCATTGCTCACCTAGCTCTCCACTACCATCTATACTGTTTGGTCTGTAGCCACAACAGCATGCACTCAAACCATTGAATAATACCTCTCACTGTTCTCTGGCCATAGCCACCAGTTTAACTGTTCTCCTCATGATGGTCAGACCGCCCATTAGTCTGACCGGCTTAAACTGACTTAAAACCTTTCCCAGTAATAGGACACTGGTGTGATCGCATCTCCAATGCCGGTCAGACTGCCCAACTTAACTCTAGTTAGACCGCTAACCAATGACCAGTCTGAACGCATACACCCAATGGTCTGATCGGTCGTACATACTTATCAGACCGGTTACACCGACAACATCACATAATTTTGTCAACTTTTGCAAAATCAAAATCAAACTCTACAAATGTATCAATTGTTCATTACTAATTATTTATGCATCTAATGTACCAATTGTTTATTACTTAATTATTTATGTATCTTCTCACATGGTCATTTACAAGAGGGGTTTTTTAAAAAAAAATAGGCTAGTTAGCGGCACGAACGTTGGAGCACCTCAGCGGTTAGGATAGTGCATCGAATGACATGCATACGTGGCCAAACCGCATTCCAAAACAATGTATTTATTGCGTTAATCTGATCCATCAGCAGTAGGTCTTTGTTTCATTCCAAATGAACAGTTGGTCCGACAATCCATGTGAGATTTATCATCCCCCGCGTGCCACTTCCGTGATATCCTGTCCTTCGTAGGCCCTTTCCTCCATCATTGTCAGTTCTGTCTCCCCTAATTTAAGTGTCAAATTATTTTTTTATACGATGTTACGTGATGTTTCCTTGGTCTACATAATCTCGAAGCTGGCTAGCTTCATTACAAGTCAGGGGCTCAGGACCCAGAAGAGCAACTGCTAGTCTGGTTCTGTTTTTTCAGCTTCTAAAAATTATTTTTTAATTTTTCTACGGTAACTAACTTTTAAATAGATTATTTTTTCAAGATAAGATCTACTAGTTAATTGTAGTACATACTTTACTGACTTCATTTATATTGGCAAAAACCGCACGTGAGTTTCTGTTATTCTGTAATCTCTAACACGAACAGCCCAAAAATCACAAACCACAACCAAAAACCACAAACCACAGTCAAAAAGAACAGACCCAGAATCGGAACGACAAATGCTAATGACAGTATGCAAAGTACTCCTAAATGAGCAGGCCAGGTCATCCTCTTTTTAGCTATGTCACATAAATATTAAACTTCCCGTAGAGTTTCCTGTCATCAATAACATGGAAATCTTTCTTCCTTTTCTTCCTCAAATGGCCAGAGCTAATTTACCATTTTCTCTCCACTTAAACCTGTTCTAACACCACAGCCTTTGTACCTCTTTGGGTGGTCTTTTTTGGATGGATAAGTGTGATGCGGATACATACAAGCTTAGCACTTTTCAGTTAAATATATTATTTTATTGGAAAGAAGTATTCAGCCGCATTAAATATTGTCAGGTGAATTTGTTTCTTAAGGAGTTTCCTTTAATTGATGATGAACTTGGAATACTACCTCATACTATTGTTTTATGTATTCTTAGGTATGATTCACGTGAAGACTTGGGAGAGCAAAATGGAGGAGTACAAGGACTTAAACTACAAGTTTTGGATAAGATTTTCAAGCCAAATTCGGACCTCCCACGTGCTCAATCCAATTCAAACTCGGATTCAACTCAGAATTCAATTCGGATTCGGTTCGGGACAGCCTGACAGACAGTTACTAAAAAGGCCATAACTTTCACAAACGGAGTCCGATTCAGGTGTTCTTGTACTCGTTGGAAAGATAATTTCAAGGGCTACGTAATGGATCTAGCCCCACCTTCAAATTCGTCACGGATAAAAAGTTATGACCGAAACATTGTGATGGCTTAATTTTAGGTTTTTTTCTTTTGTGTGAGTTTGTTTCCAAATACATGTAAGAATGAGTTAGAGTTGGTTTAGTACCTCTTGTCCAGCCATGAGGTGGACATGGAACTATATATTGAGGGTTAGACCCCATTGTAAGGCGGACCACATTTGAGAATAATGAATCTACTAAAGTTTGTTCGAGTTTAGCATTGCTACCGAAGTTTCATGGGGAATTATGAGTGAATTTCTTTAATCAAGATCGTTCGGCCTTTCCGTTGGGAATTGGGTGCACGATAGATCTTTGCTTGGTGGTCGGCGAAATCAACACGAGTGTGTTTTGGCGGATTAAAGAGTGTTCGTCCCTTGCATTGGCATTGGAGGATCATTACGATTCATCAAGACTCCCGTGAGTATCCATCCTACGTCGAGAAGATCGGGCGACCCCGTATCATCTTGGTATCAGAGCGCGGTTTACTCGGTAGGATCTTATCCCTTTAAATTTCAGTTTATAACTTGTTGTCCTATAGTCCATAAAACAAAAACACACAAAAAAATCCAAACCCTAGTTTCGCATCTGTTATTTTTGTGAGTTTTATTAAGTCTTGATTCATTAGAATTTTTGTTTAGGTGCTGATCATCGTGTTCATTTGCGTCGCTTGATCGCTAAGTTATTTTCTTTGTTGCATCCGAACCATAATTATAAAAAAAATCACCATCGCGTGCTACAGTATACATCTACAGTAGCCACCTGACTGTTTTGCTTGTTCGGCGGATTGCTAGCTGTTTCAATCTAGTTGCTTCACAAGTAAAAAAAACGAATTGATCTCCAACTAGAACATTAAATCATCAGGATGATGTTTGATTCCGAGTCGATCGCGTGGAGTTGTTTTGCTGCCGAATCTTTTGGACCAACCAACTAATCATTGCGTTTCTTGCCTTCCGATTGTTTTGGTTGGTTCAGTTCAAAAAAATCAATCGTCATAGCAAACAACAATCAGTCATCCAAGCTAGTTGTGCTGTGCTGTGAATACTTGGTAAAATTTGAACCAGCCGAATCCATTGCTGCTACTTGAGCTTTACTTATATCTTTTTTCTTCATCTTTGAGACTAGCTGTTGAATATTGCATCTAGGGCTGCTCTTGAGTATTTTACACTTGCTGAATATTTGTGACCTGCAAAAAAAATCAAAGAAACAATTAAAGCTAGTCCGGCCTTTAAAAAAAAGAGACAGCTGAAAAAAAAGAAAGGAAGAAAAAAAACATTGGCCGAATTTGGTGAGTTTTTAGTTCACAAATTCAGATTGTGTAATTTATTTTCTTGAGCAATCTCGTGCTCGTATATTCATATCATTGCAATTGGCTAGCGTCTCTCCTAGTACTTGGCGCAAAACGAGCTATCTAATCTTTAATTTCAGATTATCTCTATTTAGCTCATTCCTTTGTTTGCATCGAGTCACACTGATCTTTGCGTGTACATTCATATACTTCACTTAAATCTTTTGGATCAGCACTTAGGCAAAATATTCTAACTTGGATTATTACTTAATTTTACAACATCGAAAAATTCAGATCGTGTAGGATAAATACTTCCTAACCAAGCTCCACAAAATATCCTTTGCCGTGCAATTGTGAGTCACTTTTTAAATCCGCTTGATCATCACTCGTTATTATAGCCACCACCAAGTGTAAGTTTCTTTTGGCGTCAATTCACTTCGGAAAGGTGAGAACTTTACTTATGAGAGAAAAGAGTGAGATCGAGTGATTTATACTAATCATCCATATACCTTGTTATTGCTTTGTCTTGTCTTTGCACAATCTAACCATGTCAGGTGAAGAAGACAACTATGGTGATGAGAATGAAGTTAATCTTAATGCCCCGGTGACTCGCTTTAAACATCGTGCATTGAGAAGTACATTGCAACAAGAGCTCCAATCGAGCACCATCGCTAAGCACGCACAACTTAAGGCGATATGAAGGATTTCCATATTGAAATCAATCAACAAATGAAGGTGTTACACAAAAACATCGTGAATGATATTGTGCAAGCACTTCGTCCACAACAACAAAAAGATAGCTTTGTTCCTTTCTATGGCAGTGATGATCCAAAGGAGTATCTTGAGTGAGAATGGCAAATGGAAAAAGTGTTTAGATTTCATAAACTTTTCAAAGACCAAGAGGTGATACGTGCCACAAAGAAGTTTGAAGACTATGCTTATAGTTGGTGGCAACAACTAATTGGAAAACAACTCATTAAATCTTGGTTAGATTTGAAGGCGTTTATGAGAAGCGAGTTTGTGCCATCCTATTATGCGCAGGAATTGCTTCACCATCCGGAGAATATCACACAAGGGAGTAATACTGTCCAAGATTACTATTTTGAACTGCAAGATGCGATGCGTCATGCCGGTGTCACTAGTCCATCAAGGGAGAAGGCATACTTTAGGGGTGGCTTGAATTCTGAGATCGCCGCTGCACTTCAACATAAATATTTTAGTAGTATGCATGATCTTGTAAATTATGATATTATACAGGAGAAGAGACTTATGGAGAAACGTACATCACGGTTCAATCCATGTCCATACTTCAGCTCTTATGGTTCCACTAGTGTGACACATGAGAAGATGACCGAGCATGGGACTTTCCCTTCGGTAAAGGAGACATCTTATGCTGCCCCAATGATACATACAACAATTTAGATGCATCAAAACCTATGTGAGAATGAGAGCCACATAGCCAAATTGAGTGAGAGTGTTAAAAAGAGCGAGCTCTGTGATTCCACCATATGTGAGTTTGAGAGCATCCAAACTGAGAGTGTGAGAGATACACTAAAAGAAAAGAGAGAAGTAGAAGATGGACAAAGTGAGGTTGATTTTGAAACTAACACATTAATATCTACTACTAGCGTTGTTTCTCACATTGTGCAGGTTGATATTAAAGAAGAGGAGTCAAATGTTCAACAACTAGCACCATTAGAGATAAACGATGAGGAGATAATCATAGTTAAAGATGAAGTACTTGCTGATCCATTGTTACATCATGATGATTTAATACATACAACACCTACATCAACTGAGGAGAACAATAAAGGTAACAATATTGGTGCTGAAATTAATTGTGAAACGGTGAGTACTTGTGAGAACTCATATATACGAATGAAAATTCCATATTCTGAAATTTCTTTGCTCAATTTACATAATGTGGAATTGATTACTCATAAGGAAGTTCTTACGAGAATATCTCCTGATGATTCTTTATATTATATCATGTTTGATGACCCTAAAGAACTATCTAGTGTGATTGAGAATGTTGCTAAAATTTCGTGTTTAAAATCACTAGTTAGTACCTATGCATATACATATAAGTTCAATTTGATTGGAAATTATGGTATAGATGATAAGTTTTATGTTTACCGAATATGCATTACATGTGATAAGTTTGCTGGATTGAAATTGCATATTTTGGATAAACAATCTTCTGTGCCATATCATGATCACAATGAGATGAGTTTCAACAACAATGCTGCATGTTTCAAAAGATTTCTTAAGCCTACTTATTCATCCTTTAATGTACAATCATGTACAAATAATCAGAGTAGCGCAGTTGAAGCATGGAAGGAACTAAAAATTTTCTCCCCTATATTTGAACAACTTAATTTGGTTTGGCCCATTAATGACTTGTCCATGTGCCTAGCAAAGTCGAGGACGACTTTTTCTCATGGGAGGGAGAATGATGTGAATGAAGGTACCACAATGTATATATCAAATACATCCTATGGTTGCAGTTGTGTTACTTATTTTGTGCAAAACAATGCGAATAACACAACAATTGATTCATACATATACCATGCATATGTGTTGTTCTTTTTATCTACTACGCCTACAAATGTTCTTGATATGCTAAGCAAAAGAAGAGTTGATGACAAATATATATACCATGCATATACGTTGTATTCTTTGCTTAGTACAATTTCAGGCTACCAAAAGCCGAGGATAGCTTTTCTTGAAGAAGGGGAGAATGATGCGGATACGCACAAGCTTAGCACTTTTCAGTCAAATACATTATTTTACTGGAAAGAAGTATTGAGCCGCATTAAATATTGTCAGGTGAATTTGTTTCTTAAGGAGTTTCTTTTAATTGATGATGAACTTGGAATACTACCTCATGCTATTGTTTTGTGTATTCTTAGGTATGATTCACGTGAAGACTTGGGAGAGCAAAAGGGAGGAGTACAAGGACTTAAACTACAAGTTTTGGATAAGATTTTCAAGCCAAATTCGGACCTCCCACGTGCTCAATCCAATTCAAACTCAGATTCAACTCAGAATTCAATTTGGATTCGGTTCGGGACAGCCTGACAGGCAGTTACTAAAAAGGTCATAACTTTCACAAACGGAGTCCGATTCAGGTGTTCTTGTACTCGTTGGAAAGATAATTTCAAGGGCTACGCAATGGATCCAGCCCCACCTTCAAATTCATCACAGATGAAAAGTTATGACCGAAACATTGTGACAGCTTAATTTTAGTTTTTTCCTTTTGTGTGAGTTTATTTCCAAATACATATAAGAATGAGTTAGAGTTGGTTTAGGACCTCTTGTCCAGCCATAAGGTGGACAGGGAACTATATATTGAGGGTTATACCCCCATTGTAAGGCGGACCACGTTTGAGAATAATGAATCTACTAAAGTTTGTTCGAGTTTAGCATTGCTACCGAAGTTCCATGAGGAATTATGAGTGAATTTCTTCAATCAAGATCGTTCGGCCTTTCCGTTGGGAATTGAGTGCACGATAGATCTTTGCTTGGTGGTCGGTGAAATCAACACGAGTGTGTTTTGGCGGATTAAAGAGTGTTCGTCCCTTACATTGGCATTGGAGGATCATTACGATTCATCAAGACTCCCGTGAGTATTCATCCTACGTCGAGAAGATCGGCCGACCCCGTATCATCTTGGTATCAGAGCGCGGTTTACTCTTGGTATCCTCAACATTTGTATCAATTAAAATCGCAAATAAGTATTTCTCTCCATAATCTCTGTCTTAAATAACTAAAATTCAAAAATTTCAATCAAAATTTATAAATTGCAGCCATACCAAACAGGCGGATCAATAGACGATCTCACACGGCTCAGCGGAATGGGGAATGGAATCTCTGTACCACACGTTTCTGTACAGACAGCAGGACATCATCTTGTAGTGATGGTGATTGTCCAACCAAAACTCGTGATGTCGACGCCAAGCGCCCACAGAAACAGTTTGTCCGGAAGCTATTACACTCGTCACTTGTACTGCGAAGTGTACAGGGCACACGCCATAAATTGTGTACGTTCTCTTGGTTAAAAAAAGATAACAATACAGTGCTACCAACCCTGAACACTGAACTCCTGAGGACAAGTCGACTGCCTGTGTAATCGTGAGGCTATTTTCAAGATACGAATACATGTATTTTGCCATGTATTTTAGCCCATGTAGCAAAGAAAGTAACTTAAAACTTTTTCACTTTGTTGTGTATAAAATACAAGAGTGAATGCATGGCAACTGGCAATATAGTTGCAGGTAATGAGTGAGGCCTACCACTAATTTGGGCCATTGGACGTCACTGGAGCGCACTAGTGATCTCAAAAAACTCCAAGTGCATGTGCCACCCGTGCACGCACGGAAATCCTCTTTTTGTAGCGATTAGACAGTAGAGTGTTGTCGAATTTGAGACCCGGTCTATGAACATTACGCCTTACTTTCAATATTGCAGCTGTGTGGAAAGGGATTATTTCTTTCCCGGGGCAATGTAGCATGGCACATTCGCACTCACAGGCAGTGTTGTATGCAAGTGTACGTAACAATCAATCTGGAATTAACAAATTCTCTATCGAACTGTCCTGATGAGCCAAAGTGTTGGCTCTGACTGTACGATCGAGAACGGTGATGAGAAGAGGTGAATAGTATCTTAAATTAATCATGACGCTTTTAAAAAATTTTTTTCTTTAAGCAGAAACAAAACTCTTCACTCCAATAGCTATAAAAATCATAAAGACTAGAGGTAAATAATCACAAGTAAAAGATCTGATCAAAATCAAGCAAAACACACTTTGACAATCCCTGACGGTCTAACCTCTGTTCTAGTGGTCTGACTGAACAGTAAAATCAGGTAAATCTACAGTTCACATTGCCACTACCCTCATGTCCACCACCGGTAGCTCCCGCTCTGGTTTCTCGTCGTCTCGGCTTGTAACCACCCCACGAGTCTCGGTCATCTTCGGCGACTCCTTAATCGTCTGGACCTCGGCTCCTCCTGAGCGTTGTCTCAATCTCTTGACCGCTTTGGATCTAAACTTTGCTAGCTTAGACCCGGTCATGTCCGTCTCATCATTACGTAGCTCCGAAGTCCTACAACCAACAACAACAAGCAAACCGTCACATTGCCACATAATACACAAAGAAATCAATTGATACAATTAATCCATACAATGTACCATGCAAAATGTATACAACCAAATCAGTGATCCTAAACCAAGGACGGAACAATAAACACATGTGCACACAAGCAATGACCCAGGTCAAACTAAATTCATCTCCCGATTCAAAAATCCCAAAACTCAAAACTTGGCCGAAGATCCCTGTCAAGCCGGTCTGACCGCTTGGTCTCAGCAGCCAGACTCCTAACCCTGAGTGGTTGAATCATTGCCATGCACTTACTCTCCATTAGTAAACCATATGCATGGATAAACACCATGACTCACACATGTATAAACTCCTATATGACTAACCTTTTCATAGCACCCACATGACTAACACCCAAACCAAACTCAAATAGCACAGACTTCACTGGGGTGGTCTAATCATGGCACTGGCACACAAGCGATTATATAAATAAATTAATAAGTCATTTTAAAAAAACTTTCTTACTAAATCGTTTTGAAAAGATAGTAAAAACAGCATCCATTTGTTTGTCCGGAAAACAAAGAAGCCATGAGCTGAACAATTTTTTTCTCCACAGCGCGTCAGGTGTTCAGCACTACTCCGGCCGGCCTGCCGTAGCAGGTCGGCTCGCTCGCTCCTCTCTCGGTGCGAGACAACTGGGAGATCGACCGGAACGATCGATGATTAATTATGCCGGAAAGAATCGATGCCGCCTCCACGAGTTGACGTATCTAGAATCTGCCATCTAGCATTTGTTTGCATGGACTTGAAAACTCTCCTGGATTTTGTAGTCCTCGTGCTTTTGAGATTACCTTGTCGTAACACCGACCAGAGAGAACCACAGAGAAGGCAAAAACTGAAAAATGGTTATATGCACTTGTCCTCTGCGTCCATTTACGCGCAACTATAGTGGTACAAACTTTACGACTCTACGTCTCTACCGTAACTTGGCTTCGATTAAAAAAAACTGAAAACTGAGACTGGTACCAAGAAGCCAAAGCTAAAAAAAAACACAAAAAAACCTAAAAACAAAAGGGCCATGTAGCACCTAATCTGGCCCATCTTTTTTTTACATTCAATTACTGAGAATCTTCCAAAATTACAGTCACTTTTCTCTTAGACTTCGCATCAAGAAAGTAGAGAAGCGCTTACTCAATACAGATATTTTTTTTAGGAAAAAAGAGAGGAGCAAACCAAAAATTGATTACCATATTCCTTATTCATCAATGTACTATGATGACGATGATGAACAAAGCTAAGCTAAACAGCTAATTGTCCCGGGCGTGCGGCAGCAGGTTAAGCGCCTGGAGGAAGGTGTTCTTGAGGCGGCCGAGGTGCGGGCGCACGTTCTGCTTGTCGAGGTAGGTGGCCTTGAGCGCGTCCCAGCCCTGCTTGTGGATGGCCATGGGGTCCCTCAGCACCGGGTGGTCGCTCGGGTACTGCTCGCTCAGCGTCGTCTCGTCCAGCTGCACGGCGTACTCCAGGTAGTGGATCTCCATGCCGGCCGACGGCTCCGCGAACGTGTTGCGGGCGAGCCACTCCAGCCGCCCGTACGGCACCACCTGCACCAGAACGGCGCCGGCGGGGAGGAACACCATGTTGGTCAGGCCCGCGCCGTGCACGCCCACCATCACGTCGCACGAGTTCACCAGCCGCGCCAACTTGGACGTGTCCGTGGTGGTGTCCGGTTCGCCGATGCGCACGTCGAACCCCAGGCTCGCCGCCATGTCCGCCATCGCGCGCTCGTTCATGAACGCCCGCCCGCGGGAGGGGCGCCGGGAGATGATGAGCAGGCGGGGCCGCCGGCGGATGTCCCACCGGTCGCCGCTCGGCGTGGCCGTCGCGCGCTCCAGCCCGAACGCGTTGCGGAGCATCTTGCGGAAGTCCACAACCGAGTAGCCCGACGGCGTCTTAGAGGGGTCCACGCCGAGATCCTTGTGGAACGTCGGCCCGACCACCGCGCTGCGGTAGCACCGGACCTCGTCGTCGGCGTCGATGTCCACCACCTCGTACCGGCTCATCTGCTGGAAGATCTGGATGTACTTGTTCATCCACCACGACTTGTAGCTGCTCACCAGGAACTGGACCTCGCCGGCGAAGCGGTGCGCCGTGATGAACGCCGGGATGAGCACGTCCGTGTAGTCGTGGAAGGGGTTGCCGGTGAACCCGCTCGTCGAGATCACGAAGGCCGTGGCCGAGCTGTTCGACGTGCACTGCGGCGCGGCGCCGTCGCCGGAGGGGAGCGGCCTGAGGGACCACTCCTTGACGTGGGAGAGCGCGAAGGTGTCGTGCTTCCGGCAGTACGGTTTGGTCTTCCACTCCCGGTCCAGCGCGCCGACGTAGATGGTCTGGCTGCTCCCCACCACGCGCACGTCGCCGGCCGCCTCGCAGGTGTCGGAGCGGCGGCTCGTCTCGTAGCATATCGGCTTGCTGGCGTCGCTGGCGGCAGCGCCGGAGGTGTCGGCGGGCTTCGGCTGAACCTCCTCCTTGTCTTCCACCGCTGCACGACCAAAGTCAGCTCCGTTGGTCAGATCTGATGCCGAATCTTGTGGCTAAATCAGATGCTCTGTTCTTAATTATTTAACACGAAATTCCAGAAAATCAAGAATGGTTTAGGGGAGCCACTAGCTGGAAAATTCTTGGATGCTTCGATTATTTTTCTTCTCCTCGTTTGAATTCAAGTTGAATCTAAAGAAATCGATACCAGATTATCAAAAGAAACCGACAGCTAGCAGAGAAATGCTCACTCGTGAGCAGATCTAGACACTCCAAATCCACCTAGCTGCACAAAGCAGTTTCCAGTCCACTAAACTTATCCAAAGACACAACGTTAAGACGTAGGCTAAGTAAATTTACCAGCTACGGCGGCCGCCTCGTCGGCGACATGGCCGGCCTCCATCTTGATAGCCGCCTTGGGATCCTCTGCTTTGATGGCTTCTCCTCCGGTACCGCCTGCAGACACGCGGGGAAAGCATTCAAACAGCAGCTCAAATTCTCCTCCCAATAGCTATGGCATTGGCAGTGCCAGTGCATAAGCAGGAACATACATCCGCAGGAATCCAGGAACAGATAGCTACCTAGAGAGAGAAGGAAGAGCAAGAAGAGGCAACGGTTACCGATTGGCGAGAACTTTGCCCTGATGAGCGAGAGCGCGACGAGAGAGCAGAGCATGAGTGCCAGGAGAGCCACATTCCAAAACCTCCTCGGCTCCCCCCTCGCAGAGCTCCGGGACTTCATCTCCGCCTTCCTCCCCCTCCGCCGCTCGCACTTCTTGTCCTCTTTTCAGCTCGTTCTTTGTTTAGTAGGGGATCTGGGATCTGAGAGTTTTATTATTATACCAGTCGAGCTCAGCAGAGCAGTTGATGTCGGAATTGACAGGGCCAAAATCCCGGATCGGTTGACGAGGCGGTGGCAGCCACCGGCACTTGGCACCGTAGAGAGCAAAGGGGAGGAGGAGGGAGACGGGGAGCGGAGTAAAAGCAGCCAAAGCAGCTGCTAACTGAGGTGCTGTTCAGGACTAAAAAAATAGTAATTTATAATTAAAATTAAATTGTAGCTGATTAATATTATATTATAACTGATAGTAACTTATTTGATATAAATAATTTAAAAAAATAAAAAATACAAAAAACAGATTAACCGATCATAGATAATATATGCAAATACGAGAAAATAAGAATCTATAAAAATGCTAAAAAGTTAGAAAATTAAAATTTACAAATAAATAAAAATAGGCTAGAAGTCAGAAGATTAAACGAAAACGAGCGGCGCATTAGCTAGGGGAGGAGTACGAGAGGCAGTAGCGGTGGAGTTTTGTTTTTGTACTGCTGGAACCCTGTCAAACTGAGCAGGACTTTTCAGGACGATAAGAGCGTGTGAAAACTGGAGCTAGAAAACTTTTTCAGGAGTTAGACATGAATCTATACACTGGAGCATGATAGGCTGGCTGGTGCCGATCCCTGTACATTACGGAGGGCATATTCTTTACCGTTTCTAAAAACAACTTTTGATTTTTGTTACAGTACATAATTTTTAAATAAAATATTTTCTCAAGACAAGATCTATAAATTAATTATAATTTAACATTTGTATCAACCAAAATCACAAGCGAGTATCTCTCTCCGCAATCTCTGTCGCAAACAGCCAAAATTCAAAAATTTCAGCCAAAAATCATAAACCGTAGCTAAAAAGAATATACCCTAAGTACAAGAAAATAAGGCTTTTCTTTTTGGTCCAGACGTAGTTTATGGTGTATGGTTTTAATAAATAAATAAATAGGATAATTTGTTATTATTTTTTTAAATAGTTTATCGAGTTAACTTTTTTAAAGTAGGTTATCGATATTCGATTTATTCATATAAATACTTATATTAAAACTAAAAATCATTAACCGTAACTATAAATCATCAGTCATAGTCAAAAATATCCCATCCTAAACCAAGCAAAAAAGGGTGAGTTTAAGACAAGCTGGAGATTCTCCCTTTTTTATGTCTTTTTTTTTTTGTTATGCAGTGGAACCTAGCTTTGAAGGGATTGGGAGGCTAAGCTAAGCACTGGAGCTGAATAGAATCAAATTACGTGGCAATGAAGTGAAAAATATATGCTTCTCTCACGTTATGCATACCGTACTTGCAGCTTCTGCTTGGAACACGGTTGCTGTAGGAGTAATAGCCTGCTTTGCAGTGCTAGTTTAGTTTGGGTGATTTTTTTGGTTAATATCCTCTAGGGCGCAAGATTAAGAACTATTTAGATAATAGCACTACAACATATTTTTTTAAATTTAGTTGTGGACTATCATTTTTGCAAAAAATAGTTCTATCCCCGAGCTCGGCCGACAACACCTGTCATCTGCCGCGTCCCAGAGCTCGCCAGGATGTGGGCGCGTGGCAGGGACAGCGCGTGGGAGCCGGTGGGGCCCATGGCATGCCGAGCTCCCTTGGCTCAGCAACGTCCTGCGGAGCTGCGCTAGCTCGGCAGGTGCTGCCGAGCAGCCCCATCTTGGCAGCGCCCTAACGAGATGCCCTGACTCGGCAGGTGTTGATGCAACAGGTCTCGCGCCCCGTTTAGTCTTTTTGTGCTAACCAGTTGAATATCCATGCTTTGATACACATAAAAAATATATTATCCTGACACGCTTTTTTCTATATCAGGGTAGAAAATTTTTAGGAAGATGTAAGGGGGAGTTCGGAGGGGCAGATAAACTATCATCACCAACTCTCTGTGTTAAGTAGTAGAGATATGTTATTGCAAAAAATTATCGTAATGGACCATGTCTAGCCCAATATAATACTTCGTAATGAAGGTGCGAATTACATGGCGTGTATGGCTTGATTAGATGCTTATATTTGCCTCACTACTCGTACGATACAAGTGGCAATATGCACGAGTTATCAACCCTAACTACATGTAAGATACATGTGCGTATGTTGGAAGTCATGCTTGCAGTCATTTGTCGTATACATTTGGACCATCGGTGCCTTTCCCTTATCTCCTTTGCGGGCTTTAGCCTGCATTGCCTGCACCCAGTACTTGGCTTCCATAACTTATATAGGTTTGTCTCAGTCCGAAATAACCTAGCATTTAACCGGAGCATCGGGGACCATCAGCTCCTTTCCCATGTCCTCTGCCACCCTAGTCTTTCCCTTGTCACCCAGAGTGTAAGGTATTCAACGTGTGAATCTTTCCGGTGCACCAGGTAGTTGAGCATGTATTCCTGCTTGACGAATGCCATGTCGTACATACCTGGGTTGTCAATCTATTTGAAGAAGTAGCAACACTCTGTGGTCTGCATTATGCACGAAGGTTAGTGATGTGTAAAATGAAACATGCAATGTGATTTGTTAATACATGACATTCACTTACAAGAATTTCACCACATGTGTAGTGCGCCTGGGCGGCTGTGGCTGAGTGTTTGGACTAAATGATATATGCTGGATTACCACAGTCACACTACATCCCCAAAAACTCCAATGGCACGGGTGCATCCTTGCAAGAATTATCAGGATAGGATCTCTTCTTCTTAGGCACATACTTCCGCTTGCGAATCATCTGTCCATAGTTCAACATCCTTAACAACGGCGTAGTGGCGTTCTCTACATGTGTTCTATTAATATTTTTTGTATGAATTAAATAGTTTGTTTAGTGTGTAATTAGGATCTGTAGAAAATTATAAATGTAGAAAAGAATAGTACAACTTTCGTATGAAGTAAATAGTCGTACACAATTTAGTCAATATAGTTATAGAAAATTAGCATCTGTATAATATTATAGTTGTAGAAAATTTAGTGAATATAGTTGTAGAAAATTAGCATCCATAGATAATTATAGTTGTAGAAAATTAGCATCTATAGAAAATTAGAATCAGTAGAAAATTCTAGTTGTTCAAAATTTAGTCAATACTTTCGTACGAAGTAAATAGTTCGCTTTGTGTGAAACATTATTACGTAATATTTATGATTAATTACGAATGAATGTATTGTCATTCGTACATTGAAAATTCATGCGTACTGTTAGAACTGGTACATTGGCATTTAAATTAGTATGTCATGTAAATTGTCGAAACACATCAGGAAGTATTTACAGTAGAAGAGAGCTCGAGCAGCGAGAGAAGAGCGACATTGGTGCGCGTGGGAGCCGATAGAGAGTTGATGCTTATTGGGTCGGACGAAAGGGAGCAATGTCGGTGCGAACGAGGATAGGTTACGCTATGAGGATAGTGTAGTTGGTCATGATTGGCGAACAGTCATAGGAATGTAAATTACAGTACAATAGTACTTCTATAATATGTGATGCGAATTGACTAGCTGGAACATTGAAAATATTTGCAGTCAGACATCAGTAATACCGATACTCACTACATTGAAAGTGCATTACGGTGTAGGCACCATTCGTGAAGGTCCGAACGATGTCAACTTAAGCAGCATTGTGCATGCCACTCTGGTATACCTAAACAACGAGAATGCTCGAATCGCAGATGTGATGCTTTGACTCACCCGCAGTTTCTCCTTGGACTCTAAGGTGTGCAGTGTCGTTAGACAAGGGCTTTGGAGCTGGTCTCCCACATACATTAGATGAGAGTTGAGAACATTGTCACAAGACCGCTGCGTGAAAGAGGTTTGTACAAGGTCGGCGGCTGTGGATACGAAAAGTGCTACTTATGCAATCATGCCCAATAGAAGTTGTACAAGGTCGTACCAACAGCTATCATCCGAGTGGTGTGAGCAGCTTAGGCGTCTAGCATGTTGGTCAAGAGGAGGACTCAGAGGCTGGTGTCACTGTGGTTGCAGAGAAAGTTGCTCATGACTAGGCTAATGCGATACATGGACGAGAGGAAGAAGGGTCATGGCATGGTGAGCCTACAGGACAGGCTGATGAAGGGGAGCGTGTGGAATATATAGTGCATCCAATAGAGAGTGATGACCGGATGTCCTGGGTTGAAAAGGAAGCTGTACAGGAGGGCAACGAGGATAGTTTCGATGAGGACGAAGCCTCCATCCTGTAGGAATGGATCCAGTTTTATTATTGAGGGTGTTGCTATGCATGACGAGCATGAATCAACATGGGAGTATCATAGCATAGAGGTTTGGTTGCATTCAATGTTTGCTGAGAAGACATCATTGCAGGATTCTATCAAGTTGTGGGCCCTGAACATGCAGTGCATTTTTCGGGTTGTGAAATCTAGCTAGGAGAAATATATCGTGAAGTGCGAATAGGCTGGTTGTCCTCAGAGAGTGCACACACGTAGACTGAAGTATGAGACTCACTGGATTGTCTCGAAGGTAGAGCCGCACTCCTGTATTCTCAGTAGTGTTTTGTCGAGGCATCATAACCTAACGTCCGCCTTTATAGCCAATTTGATGTACGGAGAGATAGTGGAGAAGAAGGACATCGAGGCCACGCACATCATGGTGGCTATCGAGAAGAAATTGAAGTACAAGATTAGCTACACGAAGGCGTAGCGTGCGAAGCAGAAGGCTTTGGAAAAACGGTTTGGGTCTTTTGAGGTGGCGTACGACAACCTTCCTCATATGATTCAGGTGCTACATGATAGGAACCTGGGCACGTATACTTCTATGAAGGACAAGCTATCTACAAGGCCGACATATTTTGCTATGTTATAGAGGGCTTTCTTATACTTCGATGCATTTAGGCATATGCTTCCCGTGATCTTTGTTGACAAGACCTTTTTGATTGGAAATTATAAGAGCTAGATCCTTACAACCATTGGCGTTGATGGCAACAATCAAATTCTACCCCTGGCCATCGTATTTGTAGAAAGTGAGAATTAAGACAGTTGGTTATGGTTCCTTCGAATGTGTGCGTAATCCATGATCGCCATGCCAGGATAGTGAAGGCCATAAGAAAACTTCAGAAAGACCCCAAGGAGCACTTCCCTTGGCCGGATATGAGGAACAGATAGTGCATTCATCACTTGGGGGCCAACTTCTTCAAGCAGTTCTCGAATGAACCGTTGATGAAGCTGGCTATGTAGAACCAGAAGCAAAAATTTAATGCTTTATGGGTGTTGTTGGACAAGCACAGCAAAAAGGACATCGACGAGAGGAACAAAGGATTGGCCATGCCTAGGGCGGCACAACCTGAATGCCTCATAACACTAGCTGAGCCTAACGCAATTGTTCCGAGGAGGAGGAGCTCATGGAACATCAAGTGCTTCTTGCGGTAGATCGAGGCCAAGCCATTCGAGAAGTGGTCCTTGTTGCACGACACGGACGACGCGAGGTACGGCATAATGACGACTAACCACTGAGGTGTACAACTGGTTTCTTAGAGGACTTTATTCTCAGCCCCTCGTTGCCATCGTGGATGGTGTTCTGCACAATAAAATCGGCTATTTCAGAGAGAGCCATGCAACTGCCGCACTTCATGCAGGCAACCCACAAACATCGTACTCCTCAAGAATTACGGCATACATGGAGGCAAAGACAGACAAAGGCCAATTGCACACGGTGCATGTGATGGGCAATAGGGAGCATCGTTGCAACGCGCTCCTTTGGGATAGAGCCGGATTTTGGATGGCTCATTCTCTTGTCACCCACGAGGTATGGCTTAAAGATCATGTAAATGAACCTAGCTGCTCATGCAATAAACCGAAGCCATTACACAAGCCATGCTCTTATGTCCTCGCCGCATACGGAACTGTGGGCATGGATTCTTCGAACTTCATGCCCTAGTAATTCTTAAAGGAGAGGGTGATGCAGGTGTGGTTTGGCAAGCTTAGTGGATTCAGGGTTGTAGGGAACTTCACCACCTTGGATATTATTACAGAGAGGACCTAGATTCCAGATATTGACATGCTGAAGGGTGGGAAGGGTCAGCGATAGAACTGTCGTATTACAAATGATATGGACGAAGTGCAAGCTGGAGCGCTGGGTATACACTGCGAGCGCTACAGTCAGGAGGGGCACATAGCTAGACGATGCAAGGCACCTACTAATGTGTAGGTAGACCAGCATGGTTTTCGTAATTAGTTGTTGGAGTGTGCAAAGTAGTTTCAAGACTACAAAACATTGTACGTTGTAATCTGTACATTGTTAGTTGGCATATTTGATGTACGTAGTGTCATAGTAACTGTATCATACGTTGCATGTACCATTCGTACAACTGTTGTGGTATTCCCCCCTTTTCAGTACTATTTGAAGTATTGTGCTTGTAGTTTAGTATTATTTTGTTTGTTTATTTACATGTTATATTTACTACTGCTTTACATTTGATGTTTTTTGTTTCGCGTAAATGCTAACTTGAAGTCGTTTTGCAGGTATGGCTCGTGAATTTCGTAGATCGTACTAGCCTTACGGCCTCCTGGATGAGTACGTCGACCAGCTATATCGCACATCATGCCGTGTCCCGCCTTCCAGGAGCACGGAGGAGGCGACTGACTTGGGGGTGTCCGTATGCACACACCTCAAGTGGTCTGGAGGCTAGACCCACGATAGACAGCCAAGTTTGCACTCTGGCGGTGTTGTCTTCTTGCCATACGTAGGTTGTGTACTGACTTTTTTTTGCTTCACAGGTTGAGCGATGCCGGAGTACTACCTCTCGCCCGAATGGTGCAGGCCACAGACAAGGATGGTCTGGCACCAACTGTGGGTGTGGACGACGGCGCGGAGCAGTTGCGACACTTCCTGTTCGATTGCTCCCTACTGACAGCTTTGGTGGACCGGTGGTGGCCGGAGACGCACACTTTTCACTTCCCATTCGGGGAGATGGCCCCTACTTTGCAGGACGTCTCACTGCTGCTCGGCATTCCTATCGCGAGAGCTACTGCCTTCCTGTCGGAGGCTCTGGCTAGTTGGCGGACGGACTTGCTAGCCAGGTTCTAGGGAGTCCTTCCGCCTGGGTCCGCGGAGGAGTACTACATCTTCCCACTGAGTCAAACGCATGGGCCATCATTGCAGTGGTCTCGCATTTCCGGGTACGTGTCTAACGCCCTTCTAGTTCAATCCGCTGCACTCTCCTGTTCATAGTATGATCTTAATAACTTTTGCTTGTACTCAAGTGGAGCGGATGTGCCCGGCCATGGACAAGTAGCAGGTACCGCGACAGTTGAATCCTACTTGCTGTGGCTATTTGGTTGGGTGCTCTTCATCACCTGCCACAGCAATACCGTCGACACATGCCTCATTGCTCACGCTAGGGCCATCGCCGACAAGGAGGCCCCCACATTAGCTGGGGTTTGGCCACACTTGTCGCGACCTATCGCGGCTTGTGCGATGCGCGCTGTAGGACCAAGGCTGATGTGACCACGCCACAAACACATACGACCATACCGCCCAATATCAAGATTGAACTAAAGGTGAATTCGTTTATTCAGCTTCAACATAGTTTAAATGAGAATATGATGCTACCTAATGATAAAAATATATATTTTTACAGTACCACATCACTTTTACATCAATTCAAGCAAGAGATCAGGTTGGACATGTTTTGGAATCCAATTCGGCCTCTAGATCAATTCGGATTCAGCCTGACAGGCCCAACTTCAAATGTGCATAACTTTCACATACGAAGTACGTTTGAGATCCACGAGTTCTTGTTGGAAACCTTTTCTCATCCTCTTTTAAAATGGATCTATTATCACCTCTAAATTCCTTCTGTACGCACCGTAATCATCAAAAGAGTCCGTGTTGGGCTCGTACTGGAATCGGATTCGGACTGTTGCGATGTTGTAAAGTTCAAACGGACATAACGTTTTCATACGGACTCTGTTTGGGACTGAAGGACCGAAATGGCAACAGAGGGGGGGTGAATGGTGCCTTAAAAATAGCCCCCAATGTATTCAAACTTTTTCTTCTTCTCCAATAGCTATATAAGCTATGAAGACGAAGACTCAAAGCTTAGCAGATCACAGCAGCAAATAAAACCAAAAGCAGAAGTCGTAACAGAAGATTGCTGTGGTCGAAAAATAAAGGAATCAAGCTTTTGTTCGTGGCGAACTCGAACGGCTGCGACAGGTTTTGACTGTGGTCGAAAAGACACATCCGAGAAGAATAGTCGAACTCGAAGCTGTGGTCGAACGCCAACTAGTGGTCGTTCAATCGACAGCAGTGGGAGCGCAGTCCAACGGCTTCGGTCGGAAGAAAACAGCTAAAGTCGTACGACCAGCCGAGTCATAAACCAAACCGAACGACAGCCGTGGTCAGACGGAGGATCACCGAGATCAACAAAGACACTACCGCAGCGGCTGACTCGTCGAAAGAGCCGTGGTCAAATCGGCTGCCGAACCGACAACAGAGAAACCGAAAACAGAGCTGACAGGCGCACGACCGCCAAATCGAAAAAGAAAGAACTTTTTGCACAGAGGTCTAAACCAAATGAAACTTGAATCCTAGCAAGAACATGATAATTAAAAGTGAATTAACCAGGAACAACAAAAGTCTTTGCTAAGGATGAAGAGAACGATACGGTCGAACTCAGCACAGAGTAAATAGAGGCGGCAGACCGAAAACACAGAGAACTTTCGGATTTCGACTTTTGCTCTTGGAAAAGATCTGATCAAGAGGTCTTAGAGAATGGATCTCGATTCGAGCAAAGAAATACAAGCCAACTCTCAAAGAAAACACATATCACGAAAGAAACCAGAGAGGCAAATGCAACAGCAAATCATCTCAAGAACACAAACATAAACTGATACACAGAGATGAATCCAATCTTTTCATTGCTCTTGGAGGTTTCTACAGCCACTCCACCCAGAGACAACTCACACAAGATACAACAATAGAGTTCAGAGCACTCGGGGGACAACCTCATTTTGCTCCAGAGACCTAACCTCTCTATTTATAGTCTCACGCTAACGGGTCTCCACAGACAACCCATTACGAGAACTCCGGTGCTACGGGCCTCCAGTGCTTTGCCCATTACCCGGGCAACGGCTCCACCGCTTTGCCCGCTTGCACCACCAACTCTCCAAGGCAAGACAAGTGCTTTCCAGTGGACACGCCTTCCCCGCAGCTTTGGCATTTCTCCAAAATGCCCCTCCACTGCCTTCCAGGAAGCTTCCTCCACTTGCCTTGTTGTCCAACCGGTCAGACCACCTGGCAGACACGTCCTCTTCGGCTTTTCCACGTCGTTCTGGACCTCAACAACTCCCTTGTCTAGTCCCGACCTCCTAAGCCTCACCAAGACTGTCTCCTGGTACCTGCAACCAACACAGACAACAAAAACATCACATAGCACTGATCTACACAGGAAAACACAACCTACTCAAATTAAACCGAGCTCAAGTCTCTTTTCCACGTAAATTAGACTTTACCAAAACTTGTCAAGATGTAGAATGACCACCACAAGGTCCATGACTTCACAAGGAACCCAACCGACCGATTCCCACCATAATCGGACACCACATGTGCCCATACGACCGGTTTGAATGGACTCAACCGACCACGGTCATTCTGCCGACAACGTGGTCGAATCCGATCGTCACAACGTGGTCGTAGCACCCGCAATCGCCAACGTGGTCGAACGCCAGGCGATACAACGTGGTCGTAGACCCAAGCCACGACTGCCGACCACGTTCAAATCCGCGCTAACGTGGTCGATGCACTGACCACACAACGTGGTCGACCGCCCGACCGCCCAATCGTGGTCGAGGCTCCGATCCCACAACGTGGTCGTAAACCCTAGCGCCGACTGCCGACCACGGTCAAATCTTCCGAGGGCTTCCGCAACGTGGTCGTATAAGCTTCCGATCACCGTGCGCCGCCGATCGATTCCGATTACCACCAACGTGGTCGCACGCTACCCGATAGACTTCGATTCGCTCAAATTCCGGGGGGGCCACAGCGTGGTCGTACGCCGTCCGGCTGACTTCCGATCACGGCCAAACTGGTCGTACAGACTTCCGATCACACCCAATGTGGTCGTACGCGTCTTGGACATCGGCGGGGCTAAGACTTCGCATAAAAGCCCAAAACAAACTCAATTTTCTTTCAACCAAGGGTCAAATACTCATCACAAACATGGGATCATCTCCACATGATCTCTCAGGGACGTTCTTGGACTTAATGGAAAGCTTACAAAGTCTAACTTCTAAAGAAACCAACCCCATATTTAAATTATATCTGAGCCGACCGCAATCGTCAAAAGAATCCACATTGGTTTCTGAGTCCGAGTCAAAAGGGTGCTGCGCCACCTCCACTTTGGTCCATGGACCTTGTAACCCTATATAAGAGCCACCGCCTCCCTATGTAGGACTCAGATTTCGTTGAATTTTGGTTTAGCCCTTGTGCAAACTGCTTCTTCGCCAGTGTTGATGACCACTGTGGTCGCTGCGCCTCCCGGCCGCACCGCTTTCCCAAGCCGCTCCGACACTCGGTCAGAGCGCCTACAAAACCACCGCCGCCCCTGGTTTCACCGCTCCACCCCCGGTATGGCGCCGCCGCACACGGTTTTCCCGTCCGCCCGAGCCTCATGCCGTCCCGCGTGCGCGGCGCAAAGCTGCGGAGCCAGCATTGAGTTGTTGCGCGCGCGCAAAAGTCCTGGAATCCCGCTGCAGCACCGCCGCCTGACGCCACCGCCTGCCGTTGCCAGCCCACTCTCGCCGCCTATAAAAGCCGTACGGCCTTCCATTGTCATCGCCACACCCCTCTCCTCCTCCCACACTGCCGAATCGAGTTCTCGCTCCTCGCAACTCGCCGGCGGACTCCATCTTCCCTAACTCCGGCAGTCCTCGATCCGGCGACCCGAACCGTTAGGACCCAATTCCCCGCACCTACACCGTCTCCAACTAGCCAGGAAGTCATCCCCGGACTCGCCCGAGCTCCCCGACGCCTGTAGCTCACCGTCACCGAACGCCTCCCCGAGCTTCCGCCACCGCTCACCGCCGACCCATCTCCGGCGACTTCCGGCCTCCACCGACACCTCCATCACCTTCCTCTCAGCGTTGGCAACACATTTTGGCCCTCACCCGCCCTTCACCGACCACCCATCGCCGGCGACACCACAGCCCCTCACCGGCCTCAGAGCTCCTCTGTTGGACCCCCTCTGCAGGTTGGATCAAGAGGGTTATTTACCCTTATAGGGTAAGATAATACGCGACGCTCACTTGGCTAGCCCCACTCTCTCCCCCCGGGCTCCCTCGGCCGCGCGCGTTCGAGCCCCCACTCACGCAGCGCCGGGGTTGAGCCCAATTTTCTTTTCTCGCTGGCTGACATGCGGCCCCACCTATCAGCAACCGCCCCCGCGCGCATTCCGCTGATAGCCGGGCCCTGCTTGTCAGAGGCGGGAGGAAGGGAGAGACGCCGCTGCCGCCCGGGCCCCGCCTGTCAGCTCCCGCGTCAGCGCGGACACTAACAGTGGGACCCACCTGTCAGATATTATTAATTTTTGGAATTTGATTAACCGAAAGTTTTAAAATGGGCATAACTTATTCATTTTAACTCCAAATTGAATGAACCAAAATTTTAAATTCATCTAAATTCAAGGACTATCCAATTGAACCAGAACCAGTATTTTTGAAGTTCATTTGAATTTTGTTATGATATTTTGGTTGTTTTACTGATTTTTTTATCTAAATTTTCGTGCACGTAAAAATAGCGTACGAGGCACAGGAGGAGGAAGCCGAAGCTACAGCAGACGCCAGCACCCAAATCTCAGAACCTTGTGACCAAGGCGAGTTAACACTTTGACCATGTTGAACCCATGTTTATGCAAACTTAATTTCTTTTAAATTATCCATGTGCATGCTATTATTTTATGTGATAGATTATGTTAAGTTTTAAATATTTTAGATATACACCCATTACTATGCTTGCTAGTATTACCTGTTAAAACTCTTGGAATATGTGAGACTTGTCGCCATAGTAACGCTACAATAATGTAGTTTTCACAAATAGAGTTATAATATATCGCACTGCTTAGTATTGCTAGTTAAACGGGGACACTTAAATGTCCCAAAATCACTCACTTGCAAATACAACGATGATTTGGGTAGTCATTGTGGGAATGACTGGAGAAAAATTTGGAACTATTATTTTATGCCCCGAAAAACCTCAATATTGCTTAGTATCTGGGTGGATGGTTTGGGGGCTGGTATGTGGTGTGCAGTGGAAGCACAAAAATTATGGAATATCGTAGAACCACCCAGGTAGCTCTAAGGACTGAATCTTGTCATGTTAGCCCGTGTAAAACAGTACATCCACAAGTCTGTAAAATACAACCTGGCGAAGTAGCAGTATCGAAACTCCCCGACTCATCTCACCGGTAGTGGATAGGAGTGGATATGCAAGGGCAAGGGGAGGCCTAATGGGACACCGAGTGGAGGATGACGTTCACCAGTCGTATTAGCATTGAGGGGAGTGGAGCCCGAATAATGGTAATAGCCGTGGTGAACATCCCGTGCAACGTATGGGACCCATCGCAAGTGGGAACGGCCCATAGGGTGAGATAACGAATGGTGCTAGATATTCTGAACAGCCATGGTGATAATCTACTTAACCACATGACTAAGGAATCATGTGGGGCAACGGGTTGATTATCTCTTGTGGGGAAAGTGTACAAACTCTACAGAGTCAAAACAATGGAGGGCAGTGGAAAGCCCTAGTTTGAGTTGTCCTGGGTGTCATCCTAGTGGTAAGTTAAGCGGCTCTATAATGCTGAAAAACGTTATATGGTGCGGACGCCATGTAACGGTGGATGGAATCTGTATCGCTATTACGATGTCTATACTTCTCTAAACTTGTGTCGTACCTGTCAAAACTGCTAGGTCATAGGAATTTCTAAGTACGGTATTTAAATGCAATTTATGGCAAAACAACCAAACCCGAGCCTCTCCTTGAACTAGCCTAGCATGCTATTTACTGCATTCTGTGTGTTGGCTTGCTGAGCACTGTGGATAGTGTGCTCACACTCGCATTACCAAAACAGAGACATGGACGCATGATCATTATGATCATGAAGATGCCCCAGCCGTGGACGGAAGGAACGACGAAGGAAACTAGGACGTTGAACATGTTCTCTAGGCCTAGTCAAGTTAGACCTAAGGCTGTGTGTGCACATATATTATCTAAATCTTGGTAATATATAATGCACACATTACCCCCAGTCGCTTGCCTGTGGCTATGGACTTACTTTTGCTTCCGTTTCTGCTATGTGGATGTAATGATGACATTCAGCCTAGGTGCCCTTTTGTAAACTATCGTCCGACGTGGAATAATTTGAACAACGGTCTGTAATATTACTGTTTATGCGATGTATGTGTTGATACAGCAATGACCTGTATGCTCTAGCTACTGATCCAGGGAATAGAGCAGTAAATCACAGAAGAATCTGGATTGAAAAATCCGGGTCTGACACCTCATCAGGTGGTATCAGAGCTTTAGTTGACCGGTAGGAATTTCTTGTATCCCTAGTTAGTAAATTGGTTTTTATTTCCCATAGTCCAGAAAAATTGTCCTACAAAAAGAGTTAATTTCCGCTGTCCAAACACCATTGTGCCTTTGAATCTGTTAGCTTTGTCTAGTTGCTGGTCATATCCTTGATTTCATAAAAATCCAAATAAGAAAAAATTTCCCCACTCCAAACCCTAATTCCAATTGGGCTAAATTTTCCTTTCTCTTCAGCCGCCACCAAAAAAGTCATAACTTTTGATTCCGTGATCCTTTTTGCGTGAGACCACCTCCATTAGATTCACAACTGCATTATCTATCTGCCTGTAAAAATCCAGTTTGACCTAAAATTCAGTATGGCCGTAAAAACATATCTGTGGTGCAAGTTGACCTAAAATTCCAGTTTGAATCCAGTATGGCCGTAAAAATATATCTACGGTGCAAGCTGACCTAAAATTCCAGTTTGAATCTACAATAGTCTGCAGTTGTGATTTTTGTGCGAATTTTTCAGTCGATTTCCAGAACTTGGTCCCAAAACAACAATTGTAAAAAAAGCCGTCAGAAAACAAATAAAAAAAATCATTGAAAAAGAGGCAACTGACAGAAAGTTACGGCCAAACAACCGACGTCTTTGTCGAGTGGATAGAAATCTTCGCCGGTTTGGGTCAACCCTTGTGTTCTTCAATTCCAAATTGCATTCTATTGAATTATCTTGTGTCTATCTCTCCTATACTTTGTTATACACTTATTTAGCCTTCAGCCGTCCTTGTTTGATCAGCAATAAAGGCTAAGTGGTAGATACGAACTATAATTCAATTATATGCAATTTCTGAAATTAATTGATTGTTTTCCTTTGCAACAAAATACATAGTCTATCCAAGCTCCACTTCTCAACTAACCGAACAGGTCTCGCTGTACTAGCAATCGCTATACCAATCACCTAAGTCAGATTTATCATGAACCAGCCACCGGTTGCACCACCTGTTTGCTTTGGTAAGCACTTGTAAGATTTTGGTAAGAGCTTGAGAGATGCGTTAGTTGATTTGAGCCTTCATATCCTAGTAGTTGATAGGAACATATAATTGTGATTTGTTTTCTTGTTTTCTACTAACCATGGCAGGTTCACGGGATGATTACGAGATAGATCTACATCTTCAAGCCATTGACCGGGAACTCAAAAAAATTCGTGAGGAAGATGCACGCTTGAGACAAGCTTTTTTACCACGGGAGGTATATGATCATGTAACAGCCCAGCTGTTATTTCAAAATTTCAAAATATATATATATTTATATATACATATAATATTAAAATAATTTAAAATAAAATCAAGTGTTCTTGTCTGCCTAAATTCTAGAAATTTCATTAGCTTGTTTTCAGCTTTTGAAAAGGCTTTTGTAAAACTAATTTTACTAAAAACATAAAACTATTGTCAAATAAAAGGTATTTGTAAAGTTTCGTAAAGATACTATTTCAAATTAATTATTTAAAAGCATTTGGCTTTTATTTGGATTTTCTGTGATTTTCTGGAATTTATTTGGAGTTATCTGGATTTTATTTCCAAAGCCTAAACAAGAAAATATATTTTAAATATTTTATTAAAACTAAAAAGAATTTATTTAACCTTTTCCAAGCTTCCCAAAATTTTATAGCAATCTTTGAGATTTTCTAAAGATTTTAAAAATCAACTTTAAAGCTAAAGGGTATTTTTGTAAAAAGTAAAAGAGCAATTTTGAGTTGAAAATATTTTTTAGAAAGTCTAAAAATGTTTTATAGAATTTTTGGGAATTTTCTGGGTTTAAAAATCAATTTTTGAAGTTAAAAAGTTATTTTATAAAATATTTAAAATGCCAAAATGATTGAAAAATATTTTTCCTAAGTATAAAATATCTCCAGGGATTTTCTGTAATTTTTATAGAATTTTTAAACATTATTTGCTATTTTCTAAATATTTATAAATATTCCTCCTATTTTCCGAAATTTAAATCCGAATTTAAATCCGGATTTGTCTCGTGCCGACACGTGTCGCGCTGAGATTAAATCTGATTTTTTCCTTGTTTAATCTCGGCCGTCCGTTGTCACTTAAGTCTCAAACGGCCGAGATCCCTCCTTTTGCCACGTGTCGCCCATCCGTTCACCCACCCTTTCCTCTCCCCTCCTCTCTCTCTAGCGCGCGGGTCCCGCTTGTCATCTCCTTCTCCCACCTCATCTCCTTCAACCTCCCGCCTCGAGCTCTGCTTCGCCGCCCCGCTCCCCAATGACCGCCTCCTGGGTTCCTCCTCGTCGCGCACCCCGCCGCCTTTATTGCGCCATGCAAGATTCCCACCCCACGAACCGGCTTCCTCCTCGAAGTCCGGCGATCCCGCCGCCCTCCTTCCCTATAAACCCGCCCGGGCGCCCATCGGCACCACCTCTCCCCGCCGCCTCCCCCCTCCTCGGCCGGAGCTCCCCGCCGTCGGAACCCCGCCACCACCGAGCGCCGCCGCCGTCTCCACTTCTCTCCTCTGCTGCTATTTGTTTTTCTTCCGTTGTTATCTTCCGCTGCTATTGTAAACTTTGGCCATCAGGATCATATTTAGTTAAATAAAATTTATCATTATGCATGATATTTGTATTTGTTCTGCTGTTTGCACTAAGCTTTCCTGGGATAGTGCGATTAACACAGAGGGTTTCGGAGTTGTTGCTCCGGGTCCTGACAGAGATGGTATCAGAGCAATAATGACTTTAGGACGTGACCGAAGATAGAATAGAATGGTTGGACCTTAAGGATTTATTTTAAATAACCAGTAATTTAAAAAATACTTATTCTTACCTCTCAATCTTTGCTCATCTTATGTCTCAATTCTTTCTCATCCTATGTCTCTACAAATTTCTAACTCTCCTCTTGTTCAAAAAAATTATAGATGGAAACTGCACCAAATGATGGATGGAGTGTAGGCCTTCGTCGACTACTCTGCCGTTTGGGTTTCCAACGACGAGTTATCTTCATACACCAAGAAGACCGCCATGGAGATCAAATATTGGGACATCGCTTTACTTTGCTCATCACCAAGCGAACTGGACAAGGAAGACTGCGTCTCCGCTTCAAGGGAAATGGATATTCATTTGAAAGAGCCAAGCAAGAAGCCGCTCGAAAAGCAGTTCTTCGTCTCTGCCACCTTTTCAGTCTTCGCATCGAAGGATCACGCTTTGTACCTCGGCAGCCGCGAAGGATCACACCAAGACAACCCTTACCCCTCTAGGATAAGTTGTTAAGTTAGAAAGTAGACGAAGTTACGAGCTATCAGTTTCCTCTTTTGTCAACATGAGAGACCATGTGGTGGTCATCTCGTGTGTATGATGAGTAATTGACATCGGCTTAGGGAAGTCGAGTTTGAGTTGGTTGGTTCGGACCATGTCGTTGCGCGATTACAGCAGCTAGGTCGGACTTGGTCAAACCTGGTCAAACGGGATTAGGATGCATATTCTGATAATTCGACAGGTTTGTTGATGTTATTATGCTTACATGTATCGAGCGGTGCTATTTGATGTGTTTCTTGTCCATCTTTGGTTGCGGGGCGTCGAGGCGAGTCGTGGCGAGACACGGTGGACCGGACTAGGCGCAGGTGGCGCTGAGGTCAGAACGGTCAGGATGTGTCGAAGACGGCGTGAACTCGAGGTGGTTGCGAGTCGTGGACAGCAAGGAGCGCGAAGCTTCCGGAAGGTGCGGGGGGCGGCAGGGAATTTCGCAAGACCGCACAAGCGGAGACAGCTCCGTTCGGGTTTAGCCGGTAATGTGTTGGAGACCCGTTAGCCAAGGGCTATAAATAGAGGTTGGGGGCTGCATACCCCTTAGGACACTAGAGAGCTCATTTCACCTCTTTGTGTGTGTGTGGTGTTTCTCCCAAGAAGCATGTGAGGCTCTTGGTGTTCTTGAGGATTGAGAGGGAGAATGAGAGGGATGTATTGAGTGATTTGTAATCATTCTTCTTGTTCTAATGTCCATGCGTATGGGGACTTATCTGTAGTCTCTCTTGTAATCTTTCATGTTGATGAATCTATTTGAGAGATCATGTGTTAGTTTCTTGCATTTTCTTGATTCCTCCAGTTGGCAGATAACTCTCGTGACAAGAATCATCTCACCACATATTCTTTGTCGTGACAATTTACATTTTCGGTTTCCTCTTCTCGATCGAATGATTTTGCTCTGCATCTATCTATTTCGGTTGGCGTCCTTTGTTTTCTCAGTAGCTATTCGATTGCTTAGCTCCTTGTTTTGTTCATGTTCTTCATCCCTTTTAAATTGCTAAGATCGGTCCGAATAGAAGCAAGTGCTAAGTTTTGGTGAAATCTTTTGATGTTCTTTGTCATTTCGAAGAAACATTTGTTATCATTTTCAAATTGGCTTTTCTTCCCTCTTGGTCAGATTGCTTTCTGTTGTGTGTTTTCAAGTTGGCAAGAGCTTTTCTTTTCTTTTCAGTTCTTAGCAGCTTCTTTACTTTTTCTTTTCTGTGCCCCTCTGGTTTTTCGGCTGCTCTTCTCCTTTCTGTTTTGACATGCTTCTCTTGTGAACCCTGTGTTAATCATCTGCTGTTCGGCAATAGGTGCCCAGCCGAATGTGAATTTTTGTCTCCCTTGTGTGATCGGAAGAAGGACATCAAGCATGTTAACTTTTCTTTTATTCTTTAGCAGTTCTTTGACCCTTTTGCATGCAGATCAAACGGCATTATTTTTAGCTGAAATTTTTACTGATTACTCTCTGATTTATGCTGAATTTTTTAGTATCGCGTTCCAGTTTTTAGCAGAATTAATTTTCTGTGAGTTGCCTCGTACTGCATTTGTCTGAAATATCAGTGTACAAATTCTCGGGGGCAATTTTCAAAGAGAACGACATTCACCCCCCTTTGTCGCCATTTTGATCCTACACAACAGCCGTAACTAATATTTAATAAAGGTTTGCTAAGATTGGTGTTTTTGTTGGATTGTGCAAAACAACCCCTTTCGCTCCTTTGTCTTAAGTCTCCTCTCATCTAAACTCCAAGCAGATGGTAAACACAAGAAGGAACGTCATTGACAACAACCCCAATACTAACACCGAAGCACAAGGAAGTCAGTCTGCTCAAATCCCTCCGCCTCCGCCAGAAATCAGACCTGACTGGGCTCAATTAATGGCAAATCAGACTCAGTTGATTCAGCTCCTAGCTCAAGCTATCAACAACCCAGCTCAGCAGTTTCATCAGCCACTAGCTCAAGCTCCCCAGAACCGTTTGCCTGAATTCCTGAGAATAAGGCCTCCGACTTTCTCAAGCAGTGCCGAACCAATGGACGCTGACGATTGGCTCTGTGCAATTGAAAAGAAGTTGGATATTCTACAATGTACTGATCGAGAAAAAGTCTTGTTTGCTACTCATCAGCTGAATGGACCAGAATCCGAGTGGTGGGATACTCTAACCGACTCTCATGCCAACCCTCAAGCTATTACCTGGAATGAGTTTGTGCAAAATTTCTGGAAGGCTCACATTCCTACAGGTACCATTGCCCTAAAGAAGAAAGAGTTCAGAGCCCTGTGCCAAGGAAGCCGCTCTGTTAATGAATATCTGCAGAAATTTAATCAACTGTCACGCTATGCAACAGAAGATGTAGCCACTGACGAAGCCAAGCAAGAAAGGTTTCTGGAAGGACTTAATGACAACATTTCTGTTCAGTTAATTTCAGGTGACTATGCTGATTTTCATCAACTGGTTAGCAAAGCCATTCGACGGGAGGGCAAGCTTGTGGAAATGGAAAATCGGAAGAGAAGAATATCTACCCAGCACATGAACCCTGGAAGCTTTTCCAAAGTTAGAAGAACCCTGCTGCAGGCCAACAAATTTCAACCGTCACAAGCAACAAAAGAGCTAGTACCAGCAAACACCTCTACGAACACTGAAGGCAACAAAGCTCTAATAATTGGCTTAAAGGACCAGAACCCCGCAGCTGGAGTTACTTGTTTCAACTACCATGAAACAGGACACTACGCCAACAACTGTCCCAAGAAGCAGCAGGCAGTGAAGAATAGTACATCTGGAACCCCGACTGCCAACACCCTCCGAGCAGCAAGCAGAATGCCACAAAAGTTTCTGAAAGGACGTCTGAATCAGATCTCAGCTCAAGCCATACAGAGTAAGATCCAAACCTATTTCTCTGCTAGCCCGTGCGAATCTCGGGGACGAGAATCTTTTAAGGGGGATAGTTTGTAACAGACCAGTTGTTATTTCAAAATTTCAAAAAAAACAAAAAAATATATATATAATATTAAATTAATTTAAAATAAAATCAAGTGTTCTTGTTTGCCTAAATTCTAGAAATTTTATTAGCTTGTTTTCAGCTTTTGAAAAGGCTTTTGTAAAAGTAATTTTACTAAAAACATAAAACTATTGTCAAATAAAAGGTATTTGTAAAGTTTTGTAAAGATACTATTTCAAATTAATTATTTAAAAGTATTTGGCTTTTATTTGGATTTTCTACGATTTTCTACGATTTATTTGGAGTTATCTGGATTTAATTTCCAAAGCCTAAGCAAGAAAATATATTTTAAATATTTTGTTAAAACTAAAAAGAATTTATTTAACCTTTTCCAAGCTTCCCAAAATTTTATAGCAATCTTTGAGATTTTCTAAAGATTTTAAAAATGAACTTTAAAGCTAAAGGGTATTTTTGTAAAAAGTAAAATAGCAATTTTGAGTTGAAAATATTTTTTAGAAAGTCTAAAATGTTTTACAGAATATTTGGGAATTTTCTGGATTTAAAAATCAATTTTTGAAGTTAAAAAGTTATTTTATAAAATATTAAAAATGCCAAAATGATTTAAAAATATTTTTCCTAAGTATAAAATATCTCCAGGGATTTTCTGTAATTTTTATAGAATTTTTAAACATTATTTGCTATTTTCTAAATATTTATAAATATTCCTCCTATTTTCTGAAATTTAAATCCGAATTTAAATCCGGATTTATCTCGTGCCGACACGTGTCACGCTGTGATTAAATCTGATTTTTTCCTTGTTTAATCTCGACCGTCCGTTGTCACTTAAGTCTCCAACGGCCGAGATCCCTCCTTTTGCCACGTGTCGCCCATCCGTTCACCTACCCTTTCCTCTCCCCTCCTCTCTCTCTAGCGCGCGGGTCCCGCTTGTCATCTCCTTCCCCCACCTCATCTCCTTCAACCTCCCGCCGCCGCCATGAATGCCGCCCCCAAGCTTCAATGCGCCACCTCGAGCTCCGTTCGGCCGCCCCGCTCCCCAATGACCGCCTCCTCGGGTTCCTCCCTCGTCGCCGCACCCCCGCCGCCCCCTTTATTGCGCCGCCGCCGCATTCCCACCGGCCGAACCGGCTTCCTCCCGGGAAGTCCGTGAGCCCCGCCGCCCTCCTTCCCTATAAACCCGTCCCCGGCGCCCATCAGACCACCTCTCCCCGCCGCCTCCTCCCCCCTACGGAGCTCCCCGCACGGAACCCCGCCACCGAGCCCGCCATCTCCACTTCTCTCCTCTGCTGCTATTTGTTTTTCTTCCGCTGTTATCTTCCGCTGCTATTGTAAACTTTGGCCATCAGGCTCATATTTAGTTAAATAAAATTTATCATTATGCATGATATTTGTCTTTGTTCTGATGTGTGCACGAAGCTTTCCTGGGATAGTGCGATTAACACAGAGGGTTTCGGAGTTGTTGCTCCGGGTCCCGACAGATCATGATAGTACGTCCGGTAAAACTAAAATCACTTTGCCATCCTTTGCTGGTGAATTTGATCATGATGCCTATATTGACTGAGAGATAGCACTAGATAAACAATTTGAATATTATGATTGGTCTGATAGGCAAAAGATTGGAGCTGTCATTAGTGTTTTTATTGATGATGCAATACTTTGGTGGAAGTACTTAAGTAAACTTGGAAGAGTGCCTCAAATGTGGCATGCATTAAAGAAACTTTTAAGAGATCACTTTGTTCCGAAATATCATTCTGATTATTTGCTAGCTAAATTGCATTGTTTAAAACAACGAAGTAAAACTGTAAGGGAATATTATCATGAATTAAAAACTCGTTTATTGCGTTGTGGCTTAGAGGAACATGCTGAAGCTACAGAGAATAGATTCTTATGTGGGCTTAATAAAGAAATTCAGGACCTTCTCATTCACGAAGAATATAATTCTCTTCCTCATTTGTTTATACTTGCTTGTAAGGTTGAAAGTCAGATTGAGGAGAAATTGAGTGCTTGATGATAAGAAATATGAGAACAAACGCGCGTTTGTGCCTTTTTCTATGACTAACAACTTGCAAGTAGTTGAGAACCATGTCGAAGAGGATCATGAGCTGATTAAACCATTGACTCCATTGGTTGAGAACGAAGATGATAATATTGATGCACCTACGTCATCTGAGTAGAGCCAAAAAAGTAAAGAACATGGTGCTATCATCACTCACGGTGAGTATGCTTGTGAAGAACTACAATTATCCACTGTTCATGCTAATCTAGAGCAAAACTTAGTGGAAAAAGAATTTGACACGCAGATGTTTCGGGTAGAGAATTCAGACTGCATTGACTTGAGTGCACCATGTCATGAAATAAATAAATTGCCTACTGTTTTAAGTGATTCTTGTGATGAATTAATCACATACAATGATCATGTGGCTTTGGTTAGATATAAAGAAGTTTTGACAAGCTTATGCTTATGCTTAGATATCAACAACGCTTGTATGTTCAATCTTGTTCATTATGAAAGAAAAATAAAATTTAGTGATCATTCAATGCCTATGCGTTCTTCTTCTGTTTAACCATCTAACATTGACAATCTGAATAATGAAATTGATGTATGTAAGAACTTGCAAATCTTTTCAACCTTACTAGATGAATTTGCTGTTGCTCAATTGAAACCTGATTATATGGATAAACGTTGTTTGATTCTAAAAGTTGTAGCTTCGCCCATATGTGCCACCACTGCAAGTTTACAACTTCACAGACTTGAGTTGCATAAATGCTTCACTTACATTTGCAAAACTAGTTACAATAATTGCTGTGTGAGAAATTTTGATTTGCTCATAAACATATATGATTACTCTTGGGTTAATAATACAATTAGCTTTTATGATCGCTGCTGTTTAATAACATTAATTGTGCAACAATGGAGAACTACTAAAATGGATGACATATACATATACCATGCATACACCTTGGCTTTTTTGTTACCCTATTTTCAGCTTATCAAAAGCCGAGGACGGCTTTGTTTTCAAGAAGGGAAGGATGATGAGAATATGTACTCTATGGATACAATCATATTTGTTGTGCTTGTTGTTCCAATTACAAGAATTTCTACGCATCCCTTAAATTATCAGGTGAGTTCGTTTCAAACAGATTTTACTTTATTTCATAAAGAACTTATGATATTACATAATAAGAGTTTGTTGTGTTTATTATCATGTACCAAGATTTATGATCAAGATCATACAACACGTGAGGCTACACATATGTTAAAACCGAGGACGGATTTCTGTCAAGAAGGGGAGGATGATGTGACCACGCCACAAACACATACGACCATACCGCCCAATATGAAGATTGAACTAAAGGTGAATTCGTTTCTTGAGCTTCAACATAGTTTAAATGAGAACATGATGCTACCTAATGATAAAAATATATATTTTTACAACACCACATCACTTTTACACCAATTCAAGCAAGAGATCAAGTTGGACATGTTTTGGAACCCAATTCAGCCTCCAGATCAATTCGGATTCAGCCTGACAGGTCCAACTTCAAATGTGTATAACTTTCACATACGAAGTCCGTTTGAGATCCACGAGTACTTGTTGGAAAAGCTTTTCTCATCCTCTTTTAAATGGATCTGGTATCACCTCTAAATTTTTTCTGTACGCACCGCAATCATGAAAAGAGTCCGTGTTGGGCTCGTACTGGAATCGGATTTGGACTACTGCGATGTTGTCAAGTTAAAACGGACATAATTTTCTCATACGGACTCCGTTTGGGACGTTCTTAGATTTCATGGAAAGATTATAAAGTCTAATTTCTAAAGAAACCAACCTTATATTTAAATTCTATCCGAGTCGGCCACAATCATCAAAAGAGTCCACATTGGGCACGTACTGTAATCGGATTCAGACTGCTGCGATGTTGTCAAATTCAAACGGACATAACTTTTTCATATGGACTCCGTTTGGGATGTTCTTAGACTTCATGGAAAGCTTATAAAGTCTACTTTCTAAAGGAACCAATCCTATATTTAAATTCTATCCGAACCGGATGCAATCGTCAAAAGAGTCCACATTGATTTTTGAGTCCGAGTCGAAAGGGTGTTGCGCCACCTCCACTTGGGTCCATGGACCTTGTAACCCTATATAAGAGCCACCACCTCCCTATGCTAGGACTCGAATTTCGTTGAGTTTTGGTTTAGCCCTTGTGCAAACTTCTGTTTTTCAGTTGTGTCGGATGACCACCTGTCAAGACAGCCTTCAGAATCCCACCTTTTGAACCCAATAAAAATATTTTGAATTTCAGATTGCTTGTTATCTTGTTCTTGCGTGTTCTTCGGTTGCATGCAGGAATAGACCTTCGTGGTCAGGTCAACCGTGTTCTTGGTATGGTTGATAACAACTTGGAGTGTGGTTCAGCGATTGCTAAGGCGCAAGCGACGTCGTTCGGTTGTAGTCGGTTCGCAAGAGTCACCTCCAACAAAAATCGATGTTATCATGCTATCGGAAGATCGGGACCCTATCGCCTCATCAAAGGCCAACTCGGCCCTCGCGGGGTGTCCGCTACTGCTGCAACTGTGGTCATTCGAGAATTTTAGCCTTGGACGGCCCATATTCGAGGACATCACTCCGTACGGAGCGGAGATTACCTAGGGGCGACGTGGACTGGCCTATGATCGCAAATAAAATTTCACAAAATTTCTTGCACTACAACAATATAAGACGACCGCAAACTGTTATTGCGAATCTAACAGATTTTCTACCATTCATAATCTACGAAAATCATAAATGGATAAACCGACATTGTCTCCCATTTTTTTTTGAAAAATACAACTCATAAACAAATTTTGATAAATGTTACCTACCTACAACAATTGTCATTTACCTCTATGCACGGTCAGGGCCTAGATGCGCAAAAATGGGCGAGTTCCAATGGCCCAACAGTTGAGCGACTGGAACTGCAGTCGCCCGACGGTTGGGCGACAGGTTTCAGTCACTTGACTGTTGGGCGACTGTAAATATACCGTCCAATGGTCTAGGGATAGCCTCCTTGTTGCGCAGCTATTGGGCGATAGGTTCCAGTCGTCCAACGGTTCGGCGATTGGAGGTCATTCCTGTAAAAAAAATTTACGTAGGTATATTTTGATAATTTTTATTAAAAAATAGGTTATTTACAAAAAAAAAATTCTTTCCTAGATCATTGTTACCCCTTCTACCGGGCTGCGCCACTATGGTCTCTCTGCGCCCTCAAGAAAGTCCAGAGTTAGGTTTCGTGAATACTAATGGGAACCAGAGCACGTATCTCATGGCAAATCAAATGGCTAGGCACGTAAATACGCCATTGGCGTCATGCATATACCATCCCTTAAGCTCGGCGCCAGAGGTCTCCAAACCTGTAAGTCCTACCGAAAAGAGTTGGCATATCCCTGGAAAGGGACGGGTTGGACGTTTTCGGCATGTTGGTAGAGTTTGGTAGAATGTTAGCTTCGGTCGTTAGGCGACTGACGGCTGCGTCTGCGTGCGCTTGGGCTCTTCCAGGACCTGAATTAACTCACAGGGCAGCCATGTGAAGCAGTACTAGCCCCGAGCCCTACCCGGACCGACTCGCAGTTCTCAGATCGCGACGTCCCGGCTCGGCTGACTACGTGCGTGCGTGGACCGTCAATCGCGGCGCGTTAGAAAGCTTGGAGGAGGAGGTTGAGGTTGTTAGATATATGGGTAATATTTTAATTTTAAATTTTAATATGAGATAAATATAATAAATTAGTGATGTAAAACTCACAACTAACAATAAGCTACTTATTATATTTCAGAATATACATAAGAAGATTATGGTATGAAAATCGAACGAACGAGCGAACGACTTACTTTTCGCCTGATGAAGAACAGGAAACAGCGCAGACTTGACGCAGTGTAGAACGTAGATGACGCAGTGCAGTGAGCGGTCACGCAGATGTGCGCTGCCGAAAAACCTCATTGCCGCCCCGTATAGGAACTCTCTGCGGCAACGGTTCGAAAATAGCCGCTCTCCCTTCTTTTAGATGCGCGCCGGAAAGAAAGGTTGGCGAAGTTCAGACGGCGTAGTACAACAGCACAAGTTGACAGAAATTAGAGATGCAGGCAGTGAGGGAGTCTCTCTCTATATACCTTGGACGTCTCCTGGTATATATAGATATGCAGATTACTCTCTAGTAATTGCCCTATTGAACTGAAATAGTTCACTGGTAACTGCTCAATTATTCACTGGTAACTGATAACATTTAACTAGTGATTTACCCACTGGTAACTGCCTGTCATAAAAAACCCAATTAAGTCTCAAATTCAAACATTTGAATCTCATTCAAACAGAGAGAGTGAGGTGCAAAGTTCAGCAAAAATAAAGATGGACTTGGTCTGCCAAGTGGCGCGTCAAGTCACAAGTCACGTGAAAATACGCGAATACGTGCGCGCGTGCGTACGCGTGTGACTAGACAGAATCCTTCTCATACCATCTCTATCCATATTTAAGAAGTGGTGAGAACTCCATCTTATAAATCGGTTTAGTAATATGGTACTAAACCATATATATTTTTAAATTAAAGAAATGAATTATATTTAAATGGATCAATTTCTAACAGAGGTTCCGTGGCGAGCTGACACGAATTTTGGAGAGTTTTTGAGGCACGCACTCCATAAGAATCTGTCTGTCGGTAGTAGTATAATAGAGAAGGGCTTGATCGGAATGTGATCGAAGCTAGGGGCTGTTTGCTGATCTGACCTGCGATGTGTACGAGCAAGCTTAATTGATGAGCTCTCTCTCGTCATGTGCTTGCACAGCCGGTTTGATTGATTGGACTGTGACGTGAACAGGATAATTCATTTCTAGCTCTGTCATTTTGGTTGAATCTCCGATGAAATACGGTTTCCGTGTGGACTTATTAAACCATTTGGTTTCGTCGTGTATCCGGACGATTTCAACTTTTTGCCATTTAAATCTATTGTCATTCTACTTATAAGAGTGATAAATAATTAAATTTTTCTGTATCCAGTGGGTGGTGTTTGCTGTCCAATTTTGGTAATGCTAGCAGTACTGCTCTTTCGGTAAAATGCAAAGGAAATCAACTGCTGTAAGACAACGAGTGCAGATTATGTTAGATGTGGGTTTGAATACTAAGTGGTATGTAGTTCAAGGTAGGAATTTTTTTCTTGAGATGAGTTCAGGGCATGATTTTATTTATAGCGGAACCTCAGATGGAAACTTGGCCTCTTTAGTACCCCTCTTTCATTGGGACGAGGGTGGCATCATCAGATAAGTTTTGTTTTCTAATTGTCCTTATTGATATGTTTTCTTCCACTTGAACTATTTTTAACGGCAAGATATTTCATTTACTTCATATTTAACATGCTTAACGTTCAAATCATTGGAGTACTGTTGTGGCATGCATTGGGTGTTTTTCTAACCCACCTAGATTCAATCCTCGTATTGTGCCTTATTTAATCAAAAGTATACATACATCTGTATATACGTTTAGTAGAAAAATATATGCTCACGCTCCTTGATGCTCTAAAACATTTGTAAAATTTTTAGCATATGTAGTCGACGTAAACAAATGTGTGCCTCCACTCACACACTATAAAAAATTTACAGGTCGTGGTACTTCAAAAAAAAAATTTGCATTATGGCGAAAGTATGGTTAGGTTCAAACAAGCCATCACAACAGGCAGAACTTGATTTGGCTATTGCCAGTATTAGGCTCTCTATCATATCGTCCCCGTATTACTCTAGGAAGAGTTCGCGGGCGCGCGCGCTATCCACGTCACCCCGCGCGCGCTCGCGTGGCGCGTGGCGCGATTTTCTCGTACGGTTGGGGGAGGTAATATCCTGTAGTTTTCTGAAATTACGTACAGGTCCCTGGTTCTCGCGAAAAGGTCCCTGGAAATTTTTTTAAGCCCTCTGTTTTTGCAGGATGGCCCCCCGTGTCTTTTGAAATCGCGCACGGGTCCAGTTTTTTTTGTCTAGGTCCTTTTTTATTTACGTCTGTGTCCTTCCGTCCCTTTTTCTGAAAAAACCTTCGGTTCCTCCGAAATTACGTATCCGTCCTCAATTTTTTAAAAAAAACCCTGGCTCACGAATTTTTGTCTCTTTTATTTCGGTCCACACGGTGGCTAGCGCGGCGTGACGCCGCGCTTATGTGGCTAGTTATCTCAATAGTTCGCCCATCCCATGCAAACTAATTCTAGGGTCCCTTAAAAAACTAATTTGAGTATCGAGGAGTATTTAATAAATCCTTAATATGACTTTAATATGTGATTAAGGAAAAAGGACCCCGTAGTCGTAAACCTCTAGAGGTTGCTCATCGAGTACTCTGATCAGAGAAACACTGTACGTGTTGCTCGACTGAATGACTGCTCGGAGATTATGTGAAGTGGTACCTAGACCGAATTCCAGGATATTTCTTTTGTGTGATGGATAGAACACATGCTTTATCCATTTAAAACTATACGATGTTTCAGCGCTGAGTCGCTGACAACAACTGCCATGCAGTTATTCCTCAAGTTCGTCTCACACTAACAATAACCGATGATCAGACGTTCTTTATCTAACAGTACTACGTTTCCGATCGAACGCACTGGTTCCATAAGGTGTCTTCTCTGATGCATAATTGGCGCCCCTTCAATCTTATTTAAGGGTGACCAAAGATGGCAGAAGAACAAGAGAGAAGAACTGAATCAAGACACATTCAAGTCAGTGCAATTCGACAATTTAGAGTTAAGTAGATTAAGCGAGTCATATTCTTCTACTGAAGAACATTGAGGCTAGGGCAAGTTTTCAGGCCTTTGCAAAGGCATCCTATAATCAGTATATAGTAATAAAGAGCATTCCCATTCTCTCCCAAAGATTTCAGCCATCTTTCTTATTTTATTTCGTAAGATTGACGACTCGATCGTTGATAGTTGGCATCGTTCGTGGGGAAGAAGGCGTTGAATACTTGAAGTTTTCTTCGTTGAGCAATCATTGTCCTCCCCTGTTTCTGTTAGTGTCGCTCATGCGATCATGGCAGAAACCTAGGGCGAGGTGAACTGGTTCGACTTGGCAGACTACGTTGACCTCAACAGGGAAACCACGAGGGAAGAAGGCTCTTTGACAATGAAGCCACTCTTTCCCCTCGTTATGAACGACAAACACATAGACCAGGTGATCTGTGATATCACTTAAATCAAATATCTGGCAAGAGATACTATGTGAGTGTCTATGACCGGATTGGAGCACTAGTTCCTCAGTACGACTACCGGAGGAATTGGTCTCCAACAGACTATAATCCAGCCCCTTTCCAAAGAAGGCACCATGACTTGATTATAGGTTGTTGGGCTTTCTCGGTAGGCCTTCAAGCAGTTTACTGGTCGGACAGGTTTCGACCAGCAAATCTTGAGAAATTCAATGGAAAACAAAATCCATTAAAATTTCTACAGATTTACACCACTACCATCAAAGCCGTAGGAGGCAATGATAATGTGATGGTAAACTACTTGCCTATAGTTCTATAAGGGTCTGCCCGGTCTTGGTTGCTTATCCAGCTGATGGATCAATCTACACCTAGGAGCAGTTGTGATCTATTGGTTGTAAATTTCCAAGGGGACGTACAACCACCCCAGAAAAGAAGACGATCTCCACCGAATCCTATAGGATCCCAATGAGAATTTGTGATAGTATATCAAGAGGTTCTGTCAGATTCATAATTCCACTCCAAAGGTTGCAGATTCCTTCGTCATCTAGGCTTTCAAAACTGGGTTAAGGAATAGATGTTTTACAAAGGACATTGTGATGAACCCTCCAAGGACAATCATTGAACTGTTCGACATGGCCGACAAGTATGTAGCTCCTAGTGAAGCTGTTGAATGGAACAAGGCCACCAACCAGATGAAGAAAATTCCTCAACCTAGCCTGGAGAAGAAAGAAAAGAACCCCAAGAAGTATCCCAGAGGTAAGAATAATCGCAAACTGAGAGACCATGTGGAGGTCATCCCGTTGTGTATGATGAGTAATTGACATCGTTTACGAAAAGTCGAGTTTGAGTCGGTTGGTTCGGACCTAGACGTTGTGTGGCGTAACGAGCTCGGTCGGACTTGATCGAACCTAGTCGTATGGGTTTAGGTTGCATATTCTGATGACTCGACAGGTTTGATCTCTATTTACGCTTTCATGTATCGAGCGGTGCTATTTGACGTGTTTCTTGTCTGTGTGACTGCAGGACGTCGAGGCGGAGTCGTGGCGAGACACGAGGTGACCGGACTAGGCGCAGGTGGCGCTGAGGTCAGAACGGTCGGGACGTGTCGAAGACGACGTGGACTCGAGGTGGTTGCGGGCGTGCAAGGCAAGGAGCGGAAGCTTCCGGAAGGTGCAGGAGGGGCGAAATGGGAATTTCGCAAAGCTGCACAAGCGGGAGCGGGCTCCGTTGGATTTAGCGGGCGTAACGGGGCGGCGACCCGTTAGCCAAGGCTATAAATAGAGGAGAGGGGCTGCATGCCTCCTCATGGCTTCTAGAAAGAATTAGGGTTTCAATTGAGTCAAAAGAGCCTTTGGCAAGTTGTTGTGCTTTGGAAGCTTTAGTTGTTATGAGTTGTTGAGGTGTGCAGGGGGTTGTCTCCTCCCTGGGAGTGTGTCTCACGTTGCCCTCTCCTGTGTTCTTGTTTTTCCAAGTGTTGGCTCTTGTGTTCTTGAGAGATGGAGAGGGTTTGAGTTGATGCCTATGTAATTTCCTTTCTTGTTCAATTGTGCAGCGTATGGGAACTCCTTGGTGATCTTCTTATGAAATCTCCAAGTTATTTTCAATTAAAGCTCTCTGTTCTTCTTTTCCCTACGATGCCTCCTTTACAAGATTTTTGAGATTTTGTGTTTTGGCTTGTTCTTTGTTGGGAAGTGCCAAAATGGGTAGCTCTATGGTGGGATGATGCCTCAAGATCCTTTGATCAGTTAAAATCCCAAGAGCTCATTCTTGATTCCAGTTTTCTTGATTTGTCCTTCTCTGTTCTTCCTTTTCCCTTCTAGGGTTTGAGATAGATTTTGATTTTCTTCACTTCTTGGCTTGAGATTTGGGGTGTAGAGTCCCGAGTTCATTGCTAATCTTTTGCAAAAGTTCTTAAGCTAAGGATGGATAAGTCATGAGAAACCAGAAATTTATTTCTCATTGTGTTCTTGTCTTTCTCTGATCGTAGTTCTAGGGTTTGGTGATGTTTTGATTTTTCTCTTCTAAAGTTTTTGTCCTGTGATAAATTCCAAAGCCCTGAGATTATTGCTCAAATGATTACCAAGTTTCATGAGCAAAAGATCAAGGATTGGTTGGGAATTTGAGACTTAGTTCAGTTCTCTGTAAGTTTTCAGTTCTTGGCTCAAATCTAAAATTCTTTGCTCTTTGTCTGCAATTTCCCTTGTCTAAGGATTGCTCTGCTATTTAGTTTGACATCCTGCTCGTTTGGCTTGGAAAGAACAGCCTCAATCAATCTTTGGTCTTAGTTTTCTTCCCTACTTGAGTACTTCTTGTCTGTCTGCTGTCTGCTGTTTTATTGCTGAAAATAGTGTGATTTCAGTCCGTTTCAGCCAATTCGTCTGCTGTTTTCAGCCACTTTTGCTGCTGTTTTGCTGCTGAAAATAGTCTGATTTCAGTTCGATTTCAGCCATACGTGTTCTTTGTTTTCAGCGAGGAATTGCAGGTTTTAGTGTATTTCTGTTTTGCTGTTTTCAACAAGAAAACAGCCATTTGGTTGAAGTTTTCAGATCGCAAGTCTGCAGATTTCTGCTGTTTCGATAATGGATCACTGCAGTTTTCGGTCTTGATTTTGATTTTCAGATTACAAAGAACTGCGGTTTTCGCTTTTCTTTTCTAGTTTCAACAAACTACGACTTTCAATTTTCAGATTTCAGTTTTTGTCCGGTTTTCAGTTTGCGGTCTTCCTTCTATTTTCGGGTGAGCAAAGCAAAGTTCAGTGTCTCGGTTAAAGAAGTTAAGTCGATCGGCAAAACCTTTTTCAGCATGCAGTGAACATATTGTTTCTTTTTCATAGCTATCGGGGGCAAATTATTAAAAGGCACCATTCACCCCCACTCTGTTGCCATTTCTGGTCCTACAATTGGTATCAGAGCCGGTTAGCTCTTCCTCATAGATCTTAACTGGTCTCAAGAGCCATGGCGACGGACAAGTACTCGACCAAGCCCCGATCTTGATGGGATGGACTATCCCTTCGGAAGAGTCGGATGGAGACCTACATCCGGGCTCGTGGCTCGCCATCCGCGAAGGTCAAGGTTCGGTTTGTTGTTCTGCCGATGAGGACATCAATGTTGGAAACATGGTCGACGTTGAGGCAAACGCTAAGGCAAGGAACATCATAACCTGTGGATCGAGTCGTAGTGAGTTTGACCGCATATCTCATCTTCCGTCGCGTTCGATATTTGGGCGACCTCAATGCTTACCATGAGAGCACCACCCAAATAAAACCGTGCGACAGACCGATTCAAGCGAGATTACAACAAGTTTGAAATGCTCACCGGCGAGTCCCTTGATGAGTGTTTTCGCGTTTTCACAAGATCTTGAGCAACCTCCGAGCGGTCGGTCTCACGTGCCCGACTCGGACAACGCTCGTCGATGCTCACCGCACTCGATCGTGTGTTTGGGAGATGAAAGTGACCACCATCAAAGACACGATGGACCTTTCGACCACGACTCTTGACGCGTACTCGCGCCTCAAGACTCACGAGATTGATGTTATCTCTCGTGGGTCAAGTCACGATCGATGGCCTTGGTCACCGATCCGTTTCTTCTTGGCCCCTCTTGATTCACTTGGTGGGTTCTCCTAGTGCTCTCGTGACATAGCGATGATCGGTTAGAACGACTAGAGGATGAACACCGGCCCTCCTAGCTCGGAAGTTCTCCCATGCTTACAAGAGGAGGAGGGACGAAGAGAGGCGGACCGACCATCTACTTCGAGTGTGGTGGCCCTAACCACATTCGAGCTTAACCGCCCTAAGCGGAGAAGGGAAAGGCGACTTGATGGTTCGAGCAAGAATGACTACACCGATAAGAACCGCAACAAAAAGACTCTAGTACACCCACAAGGCAAGAAGAAGTTCCGCAACTTCGGGAAGGCCAAGAAGTTGTTTCACCGCGTCCTCACCGCGTTCGACGACCTCGACCTCAGCGAGGTGGAGGGATGGAGCGACGACGATGGGACAGGTGATCAAGACCCCAAAAGCGGCGACGACTTCTCTGGCATGTGCTTCATGGCCCTCGAGGGCGAACAGAGCGACAGCGAGCTATACTCCGACTCGGACGAGGTATGCCCCACCTATGACCAGCTCAATCATGCTTTTCTTAAGCTAGGTGGATTTCATGCTAGAGCTAAGGCTAGGTGTACTGAGTTAGAGAAGGAAGTAGCTAGATTGTCACGAGAGCTTACTTCACTTATATCTGCTCCCTCCCGTGACGAATGTGATACATGCCCTGCTTTGATTGGTGGTATGGAGAAGTTAAGGACTTCCTGTGATAGTGTGACCTCTGAGCTAGATATTCTTAAGGTGGAGAATGTTAGTCCGCTAGGCTGAACTAGAAATGACTAAGATTCTTTGTTCCTTCATCCGCTATTGAGACTACCTTCGCACCTCATGTGAGGATAAGGACAATGCTTTTAGAGGTCTTTACACTATGCTTCTTGATCTGCCCGAAACATGTGAAAATTGCAATAATTTAAAGATGAACTTGAAAAGGCGGATCACAAAATTGCTTGAATGCGTGCTTCCCTGTTAGAGCCTATTGTTTCTTATACCAACTGTCCTAAATTAACCTTTGAGCTTGAATCGGTTTCTAAGCAATTTCAAGATATGGTTGATCATAACAAGAAAATAGCTCAATTTGCTACTAAGGATCTTGTTAGCTCACCATGCAATAGTTGTAATAAACTAAAATCTGAATTGATTGCATTGGATGAAAAATGTGTGAAGCTAACTAAGGACCTTCTAGAAAAATCACATCCTTCTTGTGCTTTCTGTGCTGAAGTGTTGGAAAAGGATAAGGGCATGGAAGAGACGTTTAGGAAGAGTTACGAGAACCAAATGGCTAGGATTAGGGCTGCCCCCTGTGTGTCCTGCGAAGCCCTCAAGGTTGAGGTGGCCGTGCATAAGGAGAAATATGCACGTGCTATTCGCTCTTCTGTTGTTGGTTCTTCTCCTTCCTCTCCTCCTGCTGTCTCTTCTTCTTCTCCTTGCTCTTCTTGCACCTCTCTCTTTCGGGAGTGTCAGTACCTTATGAACACTCTTGAGAAATTTGTAGGAGGCAAGAAGAAACTCAATCTTATTCTAGACCAATCAAAGATTTGCAAGTTCAAACAGGGTCTAGGATATGATCTCCGTGAGGATGTGAGGAAGCATCCACATGTCCGTGCTCGGACCGTGGCCAGCAGTGTGATTGAGGTCAAGCCCAAGAACAAGAATGTTCAATTTAAATCAGTGGGTTTTGTTCAAAGGATTTCTGACAGCAAGGTGACTTCACCTCGACTTGACCTCTCGGGCGAAGTCATCTCATGCTACTTGACCTCTCGGGCGGTATCATTGCACCTTCTGTCAGAAGGATGGACATTTGATTGACCATTGCTTCAAGCGCGCCAAGATCGCGCGAAGAGACCGTGTTGAGTCTCTTAGGTGTATTCAGGGTCAGCCCCAGACCTTGAGTGCACCTAAGACCAGCATGAGGTCTAGGGTTGTTTCTTCTGACGGTTTTGGGCAGCATCGAGGACTTGGTTTTCCTGAGTCTTCTGGTTTTCGTCCTCATGCTGCTCCTGGTTGTGACTTCCACCGTCCTGAGGGTAGATCTCGTTTCCATCGAGATAGCTACCCGCGGCGTGATCAGCGTGTTGCCGGTGCTCAGGCTCGCTTGCCGCGGCGGTCGGACCCGACAACGACTTCAGTCTGCACACGCACCTTACGCTTCCTTGGGTGACGAGGCGTGGGGTAGATAGAGGTCAGTCGTGCTTGACTACTTCATCTGCTCGACGTGTTACTCAGTATTGGGTGCTAAAATTACTGTTGATTTACCCAGTGCTGAGACTTTACTCTCTGTTTGACTCAGGTTCGTCGGGCAAGGAAGGGAAAGGTTTGGCTCGTAGACTCCGGGTGTTTACGACACATGACCGGAGATTCCCGGTGGTTTTCTTCCCTTGCCCGCGCTCCAGGTGATGAGATGATCACCTTCGGAGATGCCTCTACTGGGCGTGTCATCGCCAAAGGTACTGTGCGCATTGATGATTCATTTATTTTAAAAGATGTTGCCTTGGTTAGTAAGCTGCAGTATAATTTGCTTTCCGTTTCTCAGCTTACCGATGACGACTTTGAGGTGAGCTTTAAGAAAAACAACTGCAAAATTCTTGATTCTTGGTGAGTACGGTTTATGGGATTTCTCGTTTTGGGAGGATCTTCGTGCTGATTTTTCCGAGTCTTCGGTGATCCTCTCAGGTGTTTAGTTGCTTCTGAGTCCCGCGACCTTTCCTTCTGGCATAGGAGACTTGGTCATATTGGATTTGACCATTTGACTCGAGTTAGCGCCACGATCTCATTCGTGGTGCGCGAAACTCAAGATGGTCAAAAATCTTGTTTGCGCTCCATGCCGGCACGGCAAGATGGTTGCCGCTTCTCACCCTCCGGTCACAGTGACTATGACCGATGCACCAGGACAGCTGCTCCACATGGACACAATCGGACCAGCTCGAGTGCAGTTAGCAGGAGGGAAGTGGTATGTCCTTGTCGTGGTCGATGACTTCTCGAGGTACTCTTGGGTGTTTTTCTTAGCCTCGAAGGATGAGATGTTTACACATTTCGAGGTCTTTTCAGTAGGCTGTCTGTTGAGCTTCTAGGTGCCTTACGAGCGATCCGCAGTGACAATGGCACGGAGTTCAAGAATTCCTACTTCGAGAGGTTCTGTGGTGAGACAGGTGTAGAGCACCAATTCTCTTCTCCGCACGTTCCACAACAGAATGGCGTCGTGGAGAGGAAGAACCGTACCTTGGTCGAGATGGCCAGGACGATGCTCGATGAATACTCTACACCGCGGAAGTTTTGGGCTAAGGCTATAGCCACCGCGTGCCATGTTTGACGAGTTTTCTCGGGGCACACTTGCACCGCACCTCTTACGAGTTGAGATATGGGCGAAAGCTCAGTGTTTCTCATTTTCGTGTGTTTGGTTGCAAGTGCTTTATTCTGAAGTCCGGGAACCTAGATAAGTTCGAGTCATGTTCTTGTGATGGACTCTTTCTAGGCTACTCGACTTCTTCGCGGGCCTATAGGGTCTGGAACTGCGAGTCTAGTAAAATGGTAGAGACCTGTGAGGTGACTTTCGATGAGGCGGTCAGGGACTAGGCTCTCGTGTTCTTCAGAGCGATCGAGACCATCTTTGTGGATGATGAGGATGATGGAGATGAGGGTTGTCTACCGATCACATCCCTCATCCACCCCTTGAGATCTTGTCTTCCACCGCACCTCAAGGTGATCGCCCTGCCTGCCTTCTGCTTCTTCTGGAGCTAGTGGCTCTGTTCCTACCCCGTCAGCTCACAAGGTAGAGGCCACTTCTTCATCTCATCCCGGACCTCCCAGACATATCCAAAAATCTCATCCTTCGGAGCAGATCATTGGAGACCTTTTTGAGCGAGTTACTCGCTCAAAATCTGGCATGTCACTCTTTTGTCTCCATTCTGCCTTTGTTGCCTCCTTCGAGCCCAAAGACATTTGTCATGCTCTCTCTGATGAGTCTTGGGTCAATGCCATGCATGAGGAGCTAGAGAGTTTCGAGAGAAACAAGGTGCGGGCGCTTGTTGAGCCCCTCGAGGTCACAATATCATTGGGACCAAGTGGGTGTTCAAGAACAAGCAAAGTGAGGATGTGGTAGTCATTTGAAACAAGGCTAGACTGGTTGCTCAGGGGTACTCCCAGGTTGAGGGTCTAGATTTCGAGGAGACCTTTGCCCCTGTAGCTAGACTTGAGGCCATTAGAATTCTGCTTGCCTTTGCAGCTTCTAAAGGTTTCAAGCTTTACCAGATGGACGTCAAGAGTACCTTTCTCAATGGATTTATTGAGAAAGAAGTCTATGTGAGACAGCCTCCAGGTTTCGAGAACCCCAAATACCCTAATCATGTCTACAAACTTTCCAAAGCGTTGTATGGACTTAAGCAGGCCCCTAGAGCTTGGTATGAGAGGCATGATTTCGAGATGGGTAAAGTTGACAAGACCTTGTTCATTCGTCGGCTTGGCAATGACCTTCTGCTCGCCCAAATTTATGTCGATGACATTATCTTTGGCGGCTCTTCTCATGCTCTAGTTTCACAATTCTCGGATGTCATGAGCACCGAGTTTGAGATGAGCATGATGGGTGAGTTGACCTTCTTTCTTGGCTTCCAAATCAAGCAGACTCGGGAGGGTACCTTTTTGCATCAAGGCAAGTACACTCGAGACCTCCTGAGACGTTTCGACATGAGTGATGGAAAGCCGGTGTCGACTCCGATGGCTTCTACGGCCACACTTGACCCAGATGAGGACGGCGAGCCAGTTGATCAAAAGGAGTTCGAAGTATGATTGGCTCTCTCTTGTACCTCACCGCCTCGAGACCGGACATACACTTCTCCGTGTGTCTTTGTGCTCGGTTTGAGCTTCTCCTCGCGTATCTCACCGTCGGCGGTGAAACACATCTTTCGGTACCTTCGAGCTACCATTGACTACGGTATCTGGTACTCTTCCTCCTCCTGTCTATCCCTTAGAGCCTTTTGGATGCGACTTTGCGGCTATAGGATAGATAGGAAGAGCACTCGGCACTTGCCGGTTCATTGGCACTTCTCTCGTTTTCGGTCTTGAGGAAGCGTCCGGTGTTGCACGATCCCACTGCGGAGGCCGAGCACGTTCTTTGCAGACCGATTCTTTGTAGCAGTGCTGGATGGTCTCGACTCTGCGGGATTTTGGGTTAGCTATCGGCCGTGTTCCGCTCTTTTGCGATAACACGTGCGCAATTAGCATTGCCAAGAACCCGGTCAGAGATTCTCGGACCAAGCATATTGATATCGATATCATTTTCTTGAGACCATGTAGAGAAGGGTGACATCGTGCTCCAGTTTGTGGAGAGTGACTACCAGTTGGTTGATATCTTCACCAAGCCTTTGGATAGCACGAGGTTTTCAGCTCTGCGGGGAGAGCTTGGGGTGGTCTGTCCTTATGGACTCTTGTGAGGGGGAGCTTTGGGCTTTACTGCTTTGTCATATTATTTATGCTTCGTCTCCTTACTATTGCCTTTGCATTTGTGGGTGCATTGGGTTTAGTCCTTCCGAGATATGTTAGAGTGTGTCTCTTCTTTGAGTTGCTTAGACTTCTTACTCTTATCTTGTGCTTTCGGGATAGTGTTTCTTATCTCACTAGGTTGAGCTCACTCACCGCTTGTAGGTTCTAGAGAGGTTGGGCCACCCTCGGGTGAGCAGTGCGTGTTTGCTCTCTAGTGTGTGTTTTTCTCGACAATTTGTTAGTCACAGTAGTCATATGGGGTAGATAAGAGTCAGTCTGAGCCATTAGTATCCTCTACATCTTATCTATGCTTTAAGGACTGCCTGTTTATCTTTCTGTGCCAGCTTCTCGTTTTTATTGCTTTGGTTCAGGGGGAGTTCATTTGGGAACTTCTAGATCTTAATGTTGACCTAACTCAACTTGAACTAAAAGTTGCATTTTAGGTTGAGGGGGAGCTGGATTTTTATGCATGTCTTTCGCATTATAATATAAATACATTGAGCCTTGATTATTATCCGGTTATGACATGCTTATGATGATTTACATCTTGCCATGATTTATGCTTAATTGCTAGATTTATCATGACTTCATATGTGTAGACTAGCTTTTGCCATGATGAATTAATTAAACTTGCTCAAATTGAACTAAAAACTTGTCATGATTAGCAATTGAGATTAGTCTTTCTTGAGCCATCCTTTTATGATTCATAATGGATTACGCGAAGGCTACGATAGCAGAAAACAAAACTTTTCTACCGCGCACACAAGGACATCATGCTTAAGGAGGTATCATGGATCGTTACCACTAGGCCAGCGTGCAATGAAGAAGAGTTGGAGAAGCCGATCCAACCACGCGTCGAGGTAGTAGTGGAAGTAGTCGATCGTCCCGAACCGATCATCTCCTCCACGCGATCAACCACACCACGAGCGGATCCAATCAGAGGTTGTTGATGCCGATCAACGCCGCAACGAGCGGCGCCTCCACCGGTATCCACACGTCCGGGTCGGGCGCCGATCGCGAGTGTACCAAGACTCATGAGCGACTAGGGTTTGGCTCAAGAGGTGGCGGCCAGGGTTTAGCTCGGGATTATCAGATGCATCCCCTCAGCGCCTCACCTCCATATATATAGACCTCCTCACTTGGGCCTCGTGGACCGAGGCCCAATAGGAGTCTATCCGGATCTCTATCCGAATTGAGCCCATATCCGAATCACATTCAATTAGTGTTCCAACCCGTTAAGTGTGCGACCACAGCAGGTTCACGTATACTTGGTCGCGACCGAAACACCTTTCCGGTCACCACATTAATAGCGGCCTCTAGTAAGACATATTAACCCCAAAGTATACATAAAGATCATATCGGTGAACTCCGTAATGTTCTCATGTACTAATCCTTTGCCTTACGATATAGATTAAGCTCAAGGCGAGACCTGTGTCATCCTCTTAATAGCTCAATCACTCTCTCGATTCCATGATGGATTATAAACTCGTGATTGACTCCTCAATCACCTTGGCATGGCCATGCACTTTCATAATCCATTACATCGAGGGGCCCAGATATATCTCTCCCATAAGGAGGGGCAAATTCTATCTTGATCATTCACATCCCACTACATGTTTCATGGCAAACCCAAAGACTACTTTTATGACTACCCGATTCACGGAGTAGTGTTTAGTAGTCCCAAAGTAGCTACTACGCATCTTTGGGAACCATGATGATCTCAAGTCTAAGGATTCCACATAAACACTACTTGAGACCAACGATGACACATGGAATCTCTGATGTCTCATGGCGGGTCTATCCAACATATGTTCACTAACACATGTCCATATTATTGATTTGGTATCTCCATACCATGATCCATGAGACATGATCATCAATCAATACATATCTTGATCTTTGAATCATATTTGTTCCTCATATGAAATATAATCAGGGATCATTTAGAAATAGCAACATTTTGGCATTAAGAGTCTCATGAATAAGTCACATACTCATTGATCAATAATGATAATGTCTATTTCAAGGAACAAAGCAATGTATCATAAACATAGTATGTGATATATTCAACATCTCCATGTTGCCTCTAGGGCATATCACCAACAATGCCATGTCAAGTAGGCTGAGTTGAATGTTGAATCTCTTTAGAGCCTTAGATTGAGCTGTTTTAGTCTCTTGATGATGCAGTCGGTACAATTATTTCAAAAGCAAAAGATCTCTTTGTGCGAAAAAGCGATCTCACCAATCCTTTCTCATGAGACGGCTTGCCATTGCACTAGGCATGAACTCAGGGGGAGCTTTGGATGACCAAGACTATCTTCTTAAGCTTCTTGCTTGGAGTAGTCGCATAAGGCTTGAGATCTAGCACATGATAAAAATATGGATTGAAAACAACCATAAGTTCCAAAAGAAAAATATCATTTGTGCTCAATTTGCTTAAGTTACAATAGAACCAAGTACTTGAACCAATGTGTCATTTTTGAGTATATAACACTCTATTTGGACTCGATATTAGATTCTTGGTTCCGCTTAGCTTGATTGACATGGCTTGCATTATCCTTGGATATCTCTAGCTAGACTTTGCTTATTGATGATTTGACATGTTCATAAAATGCACTAAAATTCATATTGTCATCTAGTAGCTTCTAGCTGGCTTATACATATTTTACCATGATCTAGATAGCTCTTCATTAAGTTATGGCTTGGTGTAATACATTATGGTCATTTTGGATAATTCTCATGGCTCTAAATGCTTAGAATAAACAAACTTCAACCATTTCATCCATCATCTTGACTTATTCTCTCTTTTGCATTCTTGATGTGTTTATTGCCAAAAGGGGGAGAATAGATTGGAGAAAAAGTCTTTTGGGAATCTAGAGCTTGGAGAACAATTTACTCTTTCTTGAGTTGCTCTAGTGATTCTTTCTGTCGACATGGTCATGAGTTTCAATTCTTTCTTTGGACCATGTTGGACTCTTCAAACTCAACTTCATGTTTTTTCTGGGTTTGTCAATATACTCATCAAGGGGGAGATTGAGAGACCATGTGGAGGTCATCCCGTTGTGTATGATGAGTAATTGACATCGTTTACGAAAAGTCGAGTTTGAGTCGGTTGGTTCGGACCTAGACGTTGCGTGGCGTAACGGGCTCGGTCGGACTTGATCGAACCTAGTCGTATGGGTTTAGGTTGCATATTCGATGACTCGGCGTGTTTGATCTCTATTTACGCTTTCATGTATCGGCGGTGCTATTTGACGTGTTTCTTATGCGTGTGTTGCGGGGCGTCGGGCGGAGTCGTGGCGAGACACGAGGTGACCGGACTAGGCGCGGTGGCGCCGAGGTCGAACGGTCGGGACGTGTCGAAGACGACGTGGACTCGAGGTGGTTGCGAGGCGTGCAAGGCAAGGAGCGCGGAAGCTTCCCGGAAGGTGCAGGAGGGGCGAAATGGGAATTTCGCAAAACTGCACAAGCGGGAGCGGGCTCCGTTGGATTTAGCGGGCGTAACGGGGCGGCGACCCGTTAGCCAAGGCTATAAATAGAGGAGAGGGGCTGCATGCCTCCTCATGGCTTCTAGAAAGAATTAGGGTTTCAATTGAGTCAAAAGAGCCTTTGGCAAGTTGTTGTGCTTTGGAAGCTTTAGTTGTTATGAGTTGTTGAGGTGTGCAGGGGGTTGTCTCCTCCCTGGGAGTGTGTCTCACGTTGCCCTCTCCTGTGTTCTTGTTTTTCCAAGTGTTGGCTCTTGTGTTCTTGAGAGATGGAGAGGGTTTGAGTTGATGCCTATGTAATTTCCTTTCTTGTTCAATTGTACAGGCGTATGGGAACTCCTTGGTGATCTTCTTATGAAATCTCTGAAGTTATTTTCAATTAAAGCTCTCTGTTCTTCTTTTCCCTACGATGCCTCCTTTACAAGATTTTTGAGATTTTGTGTTTTGGCTTGTTCTTTGTTGGGAAGTGCCAAAATGGGTAGCTCTATGGTGGGATGATGCCTCAAGATCCTTTGATCAGTTAAAATCCCAAGAGCTCATTCTTGATTCCAGTTTTCTTGATTTGTCCTTCTCTGTTCTTCCTTTTCCCTTCTAGGGTTTGAGATAGATTTTGATTTTCTTCACTTCTTGGCTTGAGATTTGGGGTGTAGAGTCCTGAGTTCATTGCTAATCTTTTTGCAAAAGTTCTTAAGCTAAGGATGGATAAGTCATGAGAAACCAGAAATTTATTTCTCACTGTGTTCTTGTCTTTCTCTGATCGTAGTTCTAGGGTTTGGTGATGTTTTGATTTTTCTCTTCTAAAGTTTTTGTCCTGTGATAAATTCCAAAGCCCTGAGATTATTGCTCAAATGATTACCAAGTTTCATGAGCAAAAGATCAAGGATTGGTTGGGAATTTGAGACTTAGTTCAGTTCTCTGTAAGTTTTCAGTTCTTGGCTCAAATCTAAAATTCTTTGCTCTTTGTCTGCAATTTCCCTTGTCTAAGGATTGCTCTGCTATTTAGTTTGACATCCTGCTCTTTTGGCTTGGAAAGAACAGCCTCCAATCAATCTTTGGTCTTAGTTTTCTTCCCTACTTGAGTACTTACTGTGCTGCCGCTGTCTGCTGTTTTTATTGCTGAAAATAGTGTGATTTCAGTCCAGTTTCAGCCAATTCGTGCTGCTGTTTTCAGCCACTTTTTGCTGCTGTTTTGCTGCTGAAAATAGTCTGATTTTAGTTCAGTTTCAGCCACTTCTGTGTTGCTGTTTTCAGCAGGGAATTGCAGGTTTTAGTGTATTTCTGTTTTGCTGTTTTCAACAGTAAAAACAGCCATTCGGTTGCAGTTTTCAGACTGCAAGTGCTGCAGATTTCTGCTGTTTTCAGTAATGGATCACTGCAGTTTTCAGTCTTCAGTTTTGATTTTCAGATTACAGCAAACTGCAGTTTTCAGTTTTCTTTTCTAGTTTCAGCAAACTGCAGCTTTCAATTTTCAGATTTCAGTTTTTCTGTCCAGTTTTCAGTTTGCAGTCTTCCTTCTATTTTCGGGTGAGCAAAGCAAAGTTCAGTGTCTCGGTTAAAGAAGTTAAGTCGATCGGCAAAACCTTTTTCGGCATGCAGTGAACATATTGTTTCTTTTTCATAGCTATCGGGGGCAAATTATTAAAAGGCACCATTCACCCCCCCTCTGTTGCCATTTCTGGTCCTACACAAACTCAACGCTAAAGAAGTTCTTACGATTCTAGAGAAGTATACAAAGGGAAAGAAGGATTATTCCGGTCAGAATAGCTCCAAAGTCCTGACCGATGAGTTTAAGAAGAATAAAAGGTGATGTCTACTTTACCAAGCAACATGGCACAGCTACTGTGCCTGGCAAAAGAAGTTGGGAGATTTTTACTTGGACAAGGATCTTTCTCTCCCATTCAGGAGATCAGAGAACCGAGCCCCAAGAAGGACAAGGATAACGATGAAGAGATGGACTATCAGGAGACATAGCACATAGTCGATATCATCTTTGGCGGGTCCTCCTCCTACGAGTCCAGACAACATTGGAAGACTGTGAAGACTATGGACCTCACCGAAGCATCGATCACCACCAAACCATCCATTTGGTCAGAAACAATCATATCCTTTTGCCAGGAAGACAATCCCATTCCTTCAATTTGACCCGGTAGATTCCCTATTACCGTAGAACCTACCATAAATAATTGTAAAGTTAATTGAGTTTTAGTAGATGGTGATAGTTCCTAAATATTCTGTTTTTAGAAGCTTTAAAAGAAATGCAAGTTTCCAAGACGAAAGTATTGCCAAACTAATAGGGCAAGTCTCCCTACCGATTATGTTCGGAAGCCCAGACAACTTCTGAACAGGAAAGGTCTCATTTGACATGGTAGACTTCGACACCATATACAATGGCATTCTTGGTCGACCGACATTAGCAAAATTCCTGGTAGCCACACATTACGGTTACCAGAGTCTTAAGATGCTAGAACCAAAATGCGGTCATAACTTCCAACCAAAAATGCTAACCTGCCTTCTATGCAGGCCAAGCACTTAAGACCAAAGGTGGCCCAAAAACCTTACAACTAGATCAAGGAGATTCCACTCGACTAGGACAATTCTCCAAAAAATGTTAAAGCATCGTTTGGATCTCGAAAATGCTAGTGCCACCTTTCAAAAGATATTGGTTCGGGCAGGACTCGACCCCAAATAAGAATAGTCGCTCGTCTCCTTCCTCTAAGCAAACTCAAATGTATTCGCATGGCAGGCATCCAACATGCCCGGAGACCCCAGGGAGGTGATCGAGCATAGGCTAGCTCTCCGGCTTGACAAAAAAACTAGTCAAGCAAAAGCGAAGGTACTTTGAACCGGACCAGAGGAGGCAATCGAGTCAGAGATCGACAAGCTTCTCGAGGATGGATTTATTCATGAGGTCGACCACCTAGAGTTGCTCGCCAATCTTGTAATAGTTAGGAAGAGTAATATGAAATGGTGAATGTGTATTGATTTCACAAATCTTAATAAAGCTTGTCTGAATAATGACTTCCCCCTCCACGTATCGACTAGCTAGTTGAATCTACTTCTAGGTGTAAGTTATTAAGTTTTTAAGATATATATTCAGGGTACCACTAAATTAGCATGAGTAAAGAGGATGAAGAGAAAACTTCCTTCATCACACCATACAAAAATTTTGTTATGTAAAAATTTCATTTGGTCTGAGAAACGCTAACGCTACTTTTCAAAGGTTAGTGCAAAAAACCTTTAGTCCATAGATTGGTCGTAACTTAGAGGCCTATGTTGATGCCTTTGTCGTGAAGAGTATCAACATCGTAGATCATATCTCCGATTTGCAAGAAACGTTCGCTAACTTAAGAAGACATAACATTAAGTTGAATCCAGAGAAATGTGTGTTCAGAGTTTTCTCTGAAAAGCTTCTTGGTTTCCTAGTTTCGGCTAAAGGAATCAAAGCAAATCTAAAAAATAGCAGCCATTGATTAGATGTGTTCTCTGACCACAAAGAAGGAAGTCCAGAAACTAACTGGCTATATGGTAGAGCTAAATCGTCTAATAGCATGGTTCAGAGAAAAAATTGACTTTCTTTAAGTTTCTTTGGAAACATGAAAGTTTCGAATGGACTAAAAAAGCAAACGATACCTTTGAAGAAGTTAAAAGGTACCTTACGAGTGCCCCCATCTTAGTCTCTCTAAGACCAAGAGAAACCTTGCTCTTATATCTAGCTGAAACGCCACAAGCAGTTAGTATTGTACTGGTCGTTGAGCATAACAATATCCAACGACCAGTACATTACATAAGTGAAGTCTTACATGGACCAAAAGATTGATGCCCAAAAATACAAAAGTTGTTGTATGCCCTCCAGGCCTAGAAAGTGGTCGTACCGACTGTATACCCTTTAGGTCAAGTTCTCTAAAACAGAGAATCATCAGGATGTATAGCAAAATAGGCGGTCTAACTTGGGGAGTTCGATCTCCATTTCATTTTACCAACAACAATCAAGTCACAACATTTAGCAAAATTCATTGCTGAGTGGACAAACCCTAAAGCCACCTAGTGGCCCAAGTATGAACACCACGAGGAGTGGACTATGTACTTCGACGGTTCCATAACAATAAAGGGCTTGGGGGCTGGGGTAGTCCTGATTTTTCCAATTAGAGAAAATATAAAATATGCCATCTAGTTAAACTTTTCTGCTACAAATAATGTGGCAGAGTACAAATATTTACTAGCAGGACTCCCAGTAGTCAAAGTGCTTGGGTTTCATAAACTGCTTGTGAAAGGCAATTTTCAACTAGTAGTGAATCAAGTCAGAAAAGAGTATCAATGCTAGAGTACCATATTGTCATCTTATCTAGATGAAGGAAACTTGAAAGGAATTTCTTTGGTTTGGATATCCAACCTACTTCTAGAAGGAAAAACCACCCTCATCTCCATCCTCCTCATCATCCACAAAGATGGTCTCGGACTGCTCTAAAGAACCTGAGATATCGGGCCTAGTCCCCGGACTGGCCTCATCGAAGGTCACCTCACAGGTTTCTACCATTTTACTAGACTCACAGTTTCAAACCCTATAGGCCCGTGAGGAAGTCGAGTATCCTAGAAAGATACCATCACAGGACCGTGATTCGAACTTGTCTAGGTTCCCGGACTTCAAGATAAAGCACTTGCATCCAAACACACGGAAATGAGATACACTGGGCTTTCACCCATATCTCAACTCATAAGAGGTGCGATGCAAGTGTGCCCTGCGAAAAACTCTGTTGGAAACATGGCACGCGGTGGCTATAGCTTCAGCCCAAAACTTTCTCGATGTAGAGTACTCATCGAGCATCGTCTTGGCCATCTCGACCAAGGTACGGTTCTTCCTCTCCACTACTCCATTTTGCTGGGGGACGTATGGAGAAGAGAACTGATGCTTTACACCTGTCTCACCACAAAACCTCTCAAAGTAGGAATTCTTGAACTCCATGCTATTGTCACTGCGGATCACTCGAAGGCACCCGAGAGCTCAACAGAAAGCCTACTAAACAAACCCCGAAAATATGTAAACGTCTCATCCTTCGAGGTTAAGAAAAACACCCAAGAGTACCTCGAGAAGTCATCGACCACGACAAGAACATATCACTTCCCTCCTGCTGACTGCACTCTAGCTGGTCCAACAGTGTCCATATGGAGCAGCTGTCCTGGTGCATCTGTCATAGTCACTGTAACTGGAGGATGTGAAGTGGCAACCATCTTGCCGTGCCGGCATGGAGCGCAAATAAGATCTTTGGCCATCTTGAGTTTCGACAGAGCATGAATGAGATCATGGCCGCTAACTCGGGTCAAATGGTCAAATCCAATATGACCAAGTCTCCTATGCCAGAAAGTGAGGTCGCGGGACTCAGAAGCAATTAAACACCTGAGAGGATCACCAGAAGACTCAACAAAATCAGCACGAAAGATCCTCCCAAATCTAGAAATCCCGCAAACAAGACTCCCCGAAGAATCAAGAATTTTGCAAGCATTTTTCTTAAAACTCACCTTGAAATTGTCATCGGTAAGCTAGGAAACTGAGAGCAAATTGTAATGTAGCTTACTTACTAAGGTAACATCTTTCAAAATAAGTGAATCATTAATTCGCACAGTACCTTTCGCGATGATGCGCCCAGACGAAGTGTCTCCAAAGGTGATAGTCTCCGGTCATATGACGTGAACAGCCAGAGTCTACAAGCCAAACATCTCCCTTCCCAGCCCGGCGAATCTGAGTCAAATAGAGAGAAACGACTTAGTACTGAGATAAATCAAAAGAGATTTTGGAACCCAATACTGAGTGACACGTCGAGCAGAAGAAGTAGCCACACACGACTGACCTCTAGCTACCCTACGCTCTCTGTCGCTCAAAGTAGGCGAAGGTGCGTATGCAGACTGAAGTCGCTGTTTGGTCCGATCCGCTACGGGAGGCGAGTCGAGCACCGCAACACACGATCTCGCCATGGGTAGTCATCTTGACAAGGGAAACGAGATCTACCCTCAAAACGACGGAAGTCACGACCAAAGGGAGCATGAGGACGAAAACCAAAAAAGTCGGAAAAACCAAGTCCTCGATGCTGCCCAAACCCATCAGAAACACCTGAAGCAAACCTAGACCTCGTATTGGTCTTAGGTGCACTCAAGGTCTGGGGCTGACCCTGAATACGTCTAAGAGCTGCAACACGATCTCTCTGTGCGATCTTGGCGCACTAGAAGCATCTCTCGATCGAGTGTCCATCCTTCTGACAGAAGGTGCAATGATACTTCACCTTCTAAAAGGTAGAAGTAGCACGATGATGCTTCGCCTTCTGAGAGGCCGAAGCGGCAGGTGGAATCACCTTGATGTCAGAAATCCCTTGGATAAAGCCCGCTGACTTGAATTGAGCTTTCTCAGTGCTGGGCTCAATCTCGATCACACCTGCTGCTATGGGTCTAAGCACAGCAGGTGGATGCTTCCTCATGTCCTCATAAAAATCATATCCTAGACCCTGATTAAATTTGCAAATCTTAGATTGGTCTAGAATAAGATTTAGCTTCTTCTTGCCTCCTACAAATCTCTCGAGAGTGTTCATAAAGTACTGATACTCCCGAAAGAGAGAGGTGCAAGAAGAGCAGGGGGGAGAAGAGACAGCAGAAGGTAAGGGAGTAGATGAAGAACCAGTAGCAGAAGAGTGAATGGCTTATGCACGCACAACCGACTCAGAAGGGACAGTCCTACTGCTAGCCAATTGGTTCACGTCGCTAGGCGTCTCTACCTTACCCTTGGGCTTCTCCCCCACAGCAGCACACACATTACAAGCAGAAGGTGGCTTCTCTAGAAGGTCCTTAGTTAGCTTCACATATTTTTTATCTAATGCAATCAAGTCAGATTTTAGTTTGTTACAATTAATGTATGGTGAGCTAACAGAGTCCTTAGAAGCACATTGAGCCAATCTGTTATTATCATCAACTAATTCTTGAAACTGTTTAGAGACAGATTCAAGTTCAGCAGTAAGCTTGGGTCAATTCACACATGAAGCAATAGGCTCAAGTAGAAAAACTTGTAATTCAGCAATTTTATGATCTGCTCATTTTATGTTCATCTTCAAATTATTACAACTTTCACAAGTCTCGGGCAGATCAAGCAACATGGTATAAAGACCTCTAAACGCGTTGTCCTTATCCTCACATGAGGTGCAAGAAATAGCCTCAACAGTAGTAGATGAAGGAGGCGCTGCCCTACTCATCTCTAGCTCAGCAAGAAGACTAACATTCTCCATCTTAATCATATCTAGCTCAGGGGACACACTATCATGCAAGGTCCTTAATTTCTCCATGTCACCAAGCAGAGCTGTACAAACATCACAATCGTCACGGGAGGGAGCAGATCTAAGTTAAGTAAGCTCCCGTGATAAGCTCTCTACTTCCTTCTCCAACTCGCTAACCCTAGCTCTAGATCTAGCATGGAATTTACCTAGCTTAAGAAAGACATCATTAAGCTGGTCGTATAAAGAGTATACCTCGTCAGAGTAAAGCTCGCTGTCACTCACGTCGCCCTCAAGGGCCATGAAACGCATGTCGGAGAAGTCATCCCCATCCTTGGGATCTTGGTCGTCCTTCCCATCATCGTCACTCCACCCCTCCACTTCGCTGAGGTCGAGGTCGTCGAAAGCAGTGAGGACGCGGTGGAAGAGTTTCTTGGCCTTCCCAAGGTTGTGGAACTTCTTCTTGCTTGGGCATGAGCTGGAGGCTTCTTGTCGCGATTCTTGTCGATGTAGTCGTTCTTGCCCGAACCGCCGTAGTCGCCCTTGCCCTTCTCTAGCTTGGGGCAATTCGCCCGAATGTGGTTGAGGCCACCACACTCGAAACAGATTATCGGCCCTCCTCTCTTTCTGTCCCTCACTCTTTTCTATGCGTGGCAAAATTTTCTGGCTAAAAGAGCGAGTTGGTTTTCAGGGAGCTGCTCTAGTTGATCATCGGTAATTTCACACAGAGCAGCAAGAGAGAATCCTGAAGAAAACTCAGAAGGTCCAAAAACAGAACTGGGATCGGTGACTAAGGCCATCGACTGCGATTTCGACCTACGAGAGACTATGTCAATCTCGTGAGTCTTGAGGCGTGAGTACAACGCGTCAAGAGTCAGGGTCGAGAGGTCGGTCGTGTATTTAATCGTGGTCACCTTCATCTATCAAACACGCAAATCAAGAGCAGACAACATCTGTCGAGTGTTGTCCGAGTCGGGGTACGTGATACCGACCGCTCGGAGGTTGCTCAGAATCTTGTGAAATCGCGCAAAACACTCATCCAGGGACTGTCCAGCGAGCATTTCAAACTTGTTGTAATCACGCATTAACTGGTCCTGTCATATCGTCTTTATCTAGGTGGTGCCCTCATGGTATGCGTCGAGGGTCACCCAGATGTCGAAGGCCGACGTCAGATGAGAGATGCGATCAAATTCGCTTCTACTCAGACCTTGGGTTATGATGTTCCTTGTCTTTGCATTTGCCTCAACATCAGCCATATTTCCGGCATTGATGTTCTCATCGGCAGGAACAACATACCGAAGTTTGAACTTCCGCCAGATGGCGTAGCCCTAAGCCTGGATGTAGGTCTCCATCCGACTCTTCCAGAAGGGATAGTCAATCCCATCGAAGATCGAGGGCTTAGTGGAATACTTATCCATTGCCATGGCTCACAGACCGGTTAAGATCTATTGAAAAGAGCTAACCGGCTCTGATACCGATTGTAGGACCGTAATGGCAACAGAGGGGGTGAATGGTGCCTTTAAATTGCCCCAAGTATTCTCACAAACTTCTTCTCCAATAGCTATAGAAGCTACGAAGGAAGATGATGGATTCTTACTAGCACGCCAAAGTCTGATCGACAAAAGAGATAAAACAGATTTGGCCGAAAAGCTGTCCAAAGGAACTAAATAGAACTCTGCTGAAAATCTGCAAGGAAACTGAAAAAGCACTCTGCTGAAAATTGAAATCTGCAGCAACTGCAGTCTAAAAACTGCAACCAAAAACTGAATGGATCACTAGCTTCTGAATCTGAACCGAACTCCTACAGACCAAAAACTGCAATCTAAAAGGATAGGAAAACTGAAGACTAAAGCAAGGAAAATAATGAGACTGAAACAAGAAGCAGGCTCATGAGCAGCCGACAAGAAAATGTGACTACACAGTGATTACAGTAACAGACCCGAAACAGTGAGTTGATCAAATGCCTGCTGCTCATCTCACGACAAATTAACAGAATTCCAACGTAAACATCGAGTCGTCCTCCGCGAGAAGAAACTGCAGACAGGAAGCAATGAAAACAGTAAACACTGTAGTGTCTGAAAAAAAAACAGAAATCTGACTGAAACTGAAAAACGAGGAAGAAATGCATTTGGGCGATCTGAACAAGACCGAAGCCTGAAATTAGACAAGAACAGTAATAACTTCGGCTGTCAGAAACCGAAAGCATAGCAGCAGAAAACATTCGGACTTCTTCACTGAATTTGGATGAGAGAACGAAAGTCTAACTTTTAGCCAAAAGCATTTCAAAGCTACCTTAATAGAGAAGACAAAGTTGAACAAACTGTATTGCCGAAAGGATGAGACCGAAAGAAAAACCGAAAGCTTGAGATTCTTGAATCTTTTGATCATGAGGTTTTAAGCTTATCTAGAATTCATCCTCTGATCAACAAGAAACCAAGAAAAAAACATCTCTTCACCAAGGAATCAAGAGAAACAAGATTCCTCTGCATACGGGAATGGTAAACCCTAGACAGGGAATAAAACAGAGGAAACTGGTGCGATTAAAATCTTGAAGAGAAAACTGCTCATGAGATCTTTGCTCTTTGGAATAAGCTAGCCAAGGGGCTTTGAGGAGAATCCCAAATCAGAGCCAAAGAAATCTGCAGCTACCCAAGCAACAAATCAACTCAGAGCAAGAAGAGAAGAACAGAGGGCAGAGCAGAGACAATCTGAAAACAAACCGCAACACAGAGAGAAACCATAGCTCCACAGCAACTCAAAACAGAAGGCTTCTCAGATTCATACAAATACATGAATGATTACACTGGATTGTTCTACAGCAAGTTCAAGCCATTTATCACATTCTTATACCAAAAGAAGAACACATGCCTGAGAGAGCAAGAACTCAACACTAAAACCAAAACAAACTCTGCATACACCACCAACTCCTCAACTACTAAAGCCTCAAAGCAAAACAATCTTCCCAAAGGCCATTTTGACTAAAAGCAAAACCCTAAAAGCCATGCACTCCCCTCTCAAGACATGCATGCACCAGGAGACATCCCCTCCTTATATAGGCTTTGGCTAACGGGTCTCCAACCCGTTTTGCTCGCTAAGCCCAAACTGAACCCGCCTCCATTTGTGCAGCTTTGCGCTTTTACCAAAACGCCCCTCCTGCACCTTCCGGGAAGCTTCCGCATTCCTTGTCGTCCAAGCCTTGCAACCACCTCGAGTCCTCGCCGTCTTCGGCACACCTCGACCGTTCTGACCTCGGCACCGCCTGCGCCTAGTCCGGTCATCCCGTGTCTCACCACGACTCCGTCTCGACGTCCTGCAGCTATCACAGACAAGAAACATATCACATAGCACCGTTCGACACATGTAAACCTCATTAGCATCAATAAATCGATCTCAAGCATAAAATGACCCAAACGACCAATCGGGAAAAATGATATGCAATAAGTCCGTCTAACCAAAGTCGATTGAGCCAAATGCCGTCATGGCACGAAGCGAACCAATCAAACTCAATCTTTTCAAAATCCTCGTCAATTACTCATCACAAACATGGGGTCATAACCACATGGTCTCTCAGAAGTTTCACAAAAACTCCAAAAAATACATCCTAAAGTGGTCTTAAGAACTTACCTAGACTGCTTATTAGCATATGCAGGATAAAAGCACCTTAGGACCTGTCCTCAATTGACAATCCTCAACCCTCCTCCACGAAAGCCTCTCGATCCTTTGGTTGTTAAAGATTCGAAGTCGATCGGGGATGTCGCTTGGGTGTGGAGACTTCCTAACAAAGGAAGAACTCTCCACTTCGACCACTCCAAAGAAAGGAGGAAGTATACCTACTCCCTCCTCCTCGACCACTTTCTCCCAGTGGTGATCAAATCGTGTCGAGACTTCTCTTCTACCTCTACATCCTTTGATGGGGCAAAGTCACCAAAGTTTCCTAAGTTTCAGTAGCTATTGTTGATTCCTCCATCCACTTGAGGGCTGCCTCGACCACTCCCTCTTTAGGAGCCTCCTCATGAGGAGTACTTGGATCAAGATTGATCGAAGTAGTAGAGGTGATACAAAGAAACAAGAAGAAATAAGGACTTCAAAACGCCAAAGATATTCAAAGGTATGAATTTATGTGAATTTTTACTAGTACATACCTAGTCCTTTTCATTTTGAAGCTAAAACACCATGGAGCATAGTCCAGAGCATTGGTTTCCTTTTCTTCTTATTAACCGACTTTACCAATACTGCACTAGTAAGTCTGGTCAAACCCTTTGAGTCCTCCAACTAGATATGTTCATCCTAAGATGGATCCTCTATGGGGCGGTCAGAAGCAACTTCTCTGACAACCTGCTCGGAGGCTAAAACTCTCTCGACTACCAAAGCAGTCATTTCCTCAGGTGCACTTGAAACTTGAGGGACAACCACCAGAGCTTCAGTCTAGTTAGTCATGACTTCCTCGAAGCCTATGACCAGTGAACTTGGTATCACCATTGATTCTACAGTCGTAGTGGCTCCGATCAATGGCTCTTCCATCTCTTCCACCTTGTCACTAACCAAAGTGAGCTCGGTGACGAAGTCCTTCATTTCTTGTCGGTGATTTTCTCTATTGTCCTTATAAGGGAAGGGTAGGCTTATAAGAAAAACTCTCGGAGTTGTAGTAGAAGCCTACCTCTAGAGGACTTTGCTCTTAGAGGCTTGCCTAATCGTTGAAGCGGTCATAGGAATGGTCAGAGGGGCACTAAGAGGAATGGTTGGGATAGTAGTCGATGGAGCATAGTGTGATCCCGATGCTCCATATGATTTTCTCACACTTCGCCACCTCTTGGGACTCAAAGGAGCATCCCCGAGCTCTCAGACAACTTGTCACTCTCTGACCCGACTATCTACACATCAAAAGAGTATTGCAACACACTGATCGAAAAATATACAAATTGGTGAAAATAGTGATTATTCTTATCTTAAGTCTTTCGATCGTATCCTCTGGAGTGGTAACGGCTAGGATCAAGGGTACTTTTACCTTCTAGTCAGGCTCCCTCCCATAGATCGACCTGACCCTTTCTCTCATCTCAGCAGGAGAAAGGGCTATGAAATCAAGGAAGAAGAAAAACCTTAAAGTCATAAAATCATAGAAAAAACAAAACTTGACTAGTCATATTTTTTTGGGGCTTACCTTCCGAAGAATCCCTAGTCGAGTCAGCCACACCAGTATACCAAAGCATGATATGGTCGCGTGACTTCAGAGAACTTATTCGACGCATGGAGAAATCTTTCACCACATGCCATGAAGTAAGACCTCTATCCTTGAGATGCACGATGGCATCGATCCATCGCTCTATCTTCCCTCTCCTTCTTCGAGGAGGACCTCCATCCTAGGTTCTCAATGGCAATCCGACCAGTGAAGGCAATCCAACTAGTGAAGGAAAATCTATCATCCATGCTAAGCATCATGTAGAACAACAATTTCTTCCATGACAACTATGAAGATTTGGAATACATTTGGATGTATACCCTTGCTTCCCATCATGGAGATGAAGAGCGCAACCTCCAGGTGACACCGCTGACTTTCCAGATTTTTCCATCATCTCGTAGAAGTATTTGAGGAGCTCCAACTTGGCAGAATCCCCAAATATGCTTCGTAAAGGTAGACAAAGACACTCAAATTAGCAATCGAATTGGGATCTAGATTTATCATTTCAATTCCATAGAACTCCAAAACTTCCGAGAGGAATGGGTGCGCCGACAATCTAAATCCGCACAAAATATATGCCCAAAAAATCAGGATTTCTCCTTCCTTTCCGCTCAGAAAATTCTCTCCATCTATTGACCTCCATGGAATCAAATCCTATTGGGAAGCAACCCTTCCTCTTCCATGGCCTTGAGCTTCTTCGATCCGAGCTCAGACACTGGCCAATCGGTGATTAGATACAATATTTTAGCTACATTACAAAAAATCATAAGGGGGATTGAAAGGATTCAAAACTATGGCTAAAGAGCGCTAGGGTGGAGAAGAAGAAGATGAAAGATTTTCCTAAAAGCGTGAAGCCAGTGAGAGGAGCACTAGGGGGTTTTATAAGGGCTTTTCCCCAACTGCCAACAGTGGTTTTTATAAGGGTTTTTCTCCAACTACCAACAGTGGTTATTTAATCTGGAGCCCAATGGACACAAAACCTTTTAGTTTCCCAGTTAATTTTTAACTTTAACAAAACCTTTTAGTTTCCCAGTTAATTTTTAACTTTAAAGTGAATAATAACTGCTCCTTTACTCATACCGTAAATGGAGTAGATTCTCAATTGAAATTGAATCGAAAGAAATTTAGATTATAAATTCACTCAATGTTCAGGGGCTAGCTGATGAGGATGAATAAATCTCTAAATACGGCTCTAATATGTAATTAAGGCCAAAGGACCCCCGTGGTCATAAACCAACAGAGGTTGCTCCCCGAGTACCCTGGTTGGAGAAATACTATGTTTGTGGCCCGACTAGATGACCGCTTGGAGATTCTGTGAATTGGTACCTGGACCTGATTCTAGGATATTCCTTCCGTGTGATAGATAAAACACATTGATACGGGGTCGCCCGATCTTCTCGATGTAGGATGGATACTCACAGGAGTGTTGATGAATCGTAATGATCCTCCAATGCTAATGCAAGGGACGAACACTCTTTAATCCGCCAAAACATACTCGTATTGATTTCGTGACCACCACTGCGAAGATCTATCGTGCACCCAATTCCCAACGGAAAGGTGAACGATCTTGATTGAAGAAAATCACTCCTAATTCCCTATGGAACTTCGGTAGCAATGCTAAACTCGAACAAACTTTAGTAGATTCATTATTCTCAAACGTGGTCTCTTACAATGGGGGTCTAACTCTCAATATATAGTTCCCTCTCCACCTCATGGCTGGCCAAGTGGTCCTAAACCAACTCCAACTCATCCCTATATGTATTTGGAAACAAACTCATACAAAAGGAAAAACCTAAAATTAAGCCGTCACAATGTTTCGGTCATAACTTTTTAATCCGTGACGAATTTGAAGGTGGGGCCGGATCCATTACGTAGCCCTTGAATTATCTTTCCAACGAGTACAAGAACACCTGAATCGGACTCCGTTTGTGAAAGTTATGGCCTTTTAGTAATCGCACATCAGTTGTCCCGAACCAAATCCGAATTGAATTCTGAGTTGAATCCGAGTTTGAATTGGATTGAGCACGTGGGAGATCCGAATTTGGCTTGAAAATTTTATCCAAAACTTGTAGTTTAAGTCCTTGTGCTCCCTTTTGCCCTCCCAAGTCTTCACATGAATCATACCTAAGAATACATAAAATAATATCATGATGTAGTATTCCTTAAGAAACTCTTGACAATAATATCAATTAAAAGAAACTCCTTAAGAAACAAATTCACCTGACAATATTTAATGCGGCTCAATACTTCTTTCAGTGAAATAATGTATTTGACTGAAAAGTGCTAAGCTTGTGTGTATCCGCAACACACATGCTTTATCCACTTGAAATTACATGACGTTTCAATCCTGAGTCTTTGACAACAACCACCATGTAGTTGTTCCCCACATTCGTCTCCCACCGACAACAACCGACGATCAGGCGTTCTCTCTCTGATAGTAACTACCTCCCCGATAGAACATACTAGTTTCATAAGGCATCTTCTCCGACATATAATTGGCACCCCTTCAATGTTACTTAAGGAGTGATATGAGAAGACAGAAGAAAAGGGAAAAGATCCAAATCAAGATACATTCAAGTCAGTGCAATTCGACAATTCAGAGTTAGATAGACTAAAGAGTCGTATTCTTCTAGTGAGAAGAACATAGAGGCTAGGGCTAGCTTCGGACCTTTGCAAATGCATCCTATAACTAGTTCATAATAATAAAGAGCATCTCTATTATCTCATAAATATTTCAGCTATTTTTCTTATTTTATTTCATACGATGATCGACACGATTGTTGATAAGGATATGTTCTTTCTTTTTGAAAACGACAAGCTTTGTTTCCATGATTTCCATGATGACAGTTCGAATATCGAATTCTATGGTGGCCATTCGATTGAATGTCATTTCGAGATTTTGGCACGTAGCTTCGTTACATTGCTTATATGTCCGAATTGTTAAAATGGACTGTTCCTATTATTGTCCACGTAGCACTGAAAAACAAGTGCATCGGAGGAGGTTGACATTTTCGTGACCGTGCTGGAAGATTACTGGAGACGACAAATGTGGAAAAAGAACTAGTGCTACAGGATGGTTCGCCCTTTGGGCGGAGTACAGCGACTCGCCAAATGTACGAGCAGGATTGATTGGTAAGTACAAGGAATCATGCTGCAAACTACTCGTAGAATAGTACCGATCGTTGAATAGGTTTGGAGGGTGACATTAAGCAGGGATGCTACGTGCTTAAACATTTCTGTATAAATACGTGCAGCCATTGGTTACAGGGTAAAGGGATCAAGAGATGGAGGTAGATTAAGAGGAATTTTCCTCGCAAAAATAAAGACCTAGAATGAATGTGAGAGTTCCTGATGACACATGTCACATACAGAAACACTTCACCTATCTAAGTTTATAAGACTATTTTTAGTGATCTTATCTGTAAACATAGAACGTATTTTATGTTGCAATATAAATTTAATGTGATGCTCTCTTTATATCTTTTTAATCTATGTAATAACAAGAAATACATCTTGTAAATTGGAAAAATAGCACGCATCGACTGACTTGTTTGCTTGGGCCTTGCAAAGTCCAATAATTTTTGACATAGGAAAGCACAACTGCACAATAAAAATGTGCACAGTAGACTTCAATAATGTGTTAGTCGAAAAGGCTCCTAGGCTAGCGGCTGCTGGTCTCTGCACTTTCGCCATCGAGTTTGAGAGAAATCTCATGGGCGTTAAGGAGCCTGACAGCTGACCATGTGCATCATGGAAGAACACAACGTTAAATTTCCTCTTTAAACTGTTTTAGACTCTTTTCTTCAAAAGGCCCAGGAATAATTAGAGTTACGGCGTCATGGGTTTGCCTTGCCCTTAAAGAAGAAGAACAGGCGGTCATTCATGATCTCTTTTTTCTTTTAAGTATATGCCAAAGCAGTGGTGAATCTAGGATTGCAGCACGTTCCGAACTGAATTTGTTAGAAAAAGATTGGATACTAGGAATAATATAGGTTAAATTATAGGATTTATACTCTAGACTGAACTGAAATTATCTAGACTATACACTAATAATTTTTTTCATGTCCCAGACTAAAGCGCATGTTACCATGGGTTTAGATCCGCCCCTGTGCTAAAGGATCACATATGATATCATGGTTTTGCATATGCAATCCGCCAAAATTTTGTCAACAGACCATCTTAAATTTTGCAAGGATTTGCAGTGGATGCTAATGTGAAGATATCAAGCCCCAGCTAGGCGTACCCGTAAAAAGTGAAAACAAAAAAGAAGAAAAAACTAGCTATGTTTGTTTTGAGAGGATAAAAGAAAGAAAAACTAGCTTTTTTATAGAAAGAAAACTAACTAGACGCAAGGACTGTTTTGGTCCACAGGAATACAACATATTATTGTATACAGAAGGAAGCTCATGTTGGTCTAGCCTAAACAATAATAAGATGGGTATAGTTGTAGATTATTACTCGGCCGGCTGAATATTGGTCTGAGGTATCTGATTACTTTCAGATATCTGCTTCTAGAAACACGGCCCAGAATATCGACCGGACCGGCCCATTTGAATTTTTAACCTGTTTAGATACAAACTATTCTTGGAGTTTTGAGGAAATACCATGATTTCTAAAAGGTACAATAGCATCAAATACAATGAGGTGTTTGGCTACAACAAAAAATGTAGTTTTATAAACCATAGTATTGCAAATACCATGGTATTATTAGAGTTTTTAAAAATCCATGACCTCTTTTTTTCTAAAGAGGAAGTCACGCGCTTCTGAGTTGTCTCCATCTCTTACCGGATCTGTAAGTTTCTTTCTCTTCTTGTGTGCTTGCATATGTAATGTTTATTCACATCTATTTAGACCCAGTCCATTATAAAGAAGGTAAGGGGCAATTGGGCTATGATGATGGCCTCTCAACAACTGTCTTAAGCTTTCAGGCTATGCCTTTTGATTTATAGTTGAAATTATAATATAGCAATTGTTAGTTTTTTTGAGAAAAATAAGAAAAAATAGAAAAAAATAAAAAAATATTATATCATCACGGACAATACAAAGAAATAAAAATAAAAAAAAATAAAAAACCAAAATACCCAAAAAAAGTTAAAATAGGGCAAAATTAGAAGTCGAACACGTTCCAAGTGATTAAGCCAAAAACCAAAATAATTCAGAAGCTGAAGTCGTCTCCCACATCTATCTTAGAAAAACCTTCGCAAATACCAGGAAATGTAAATGTTTTTAGAGTGACCATGATACATGTGTATGTAGTTTATGCACTTTACATATATTTTTTCTACCATGTACTAGTCATCGTAAAATGATATATATGTGGAAAAGAGGAAAAATGCTGGGGAGAAAAAAAATTAAGGCCATGTTTGGTTCAAGATTAAGAGGTGGGTTAGCCGTTTAACTGGCCAAACACTATTGGGTTAGAAGGGTTAAATTAATCCGGCAAAAGGCTTTCAACCCCTTAATCCATGATTAAGTTAACTCACAAAAAAGGTATAACAAGTTAACCTAATCTAACTAAACTCCCGAGTTTAATTTTTTTTAGTACTTTACCCAACTAACCTACTTAATCTAGACAAATAACATTTAGAATAATTAGGTTAGTTGCCAAAACATAAAGATTAGATTGGGTTAGCCAGTTAGATTAGCTTAACCCAAAATTTGTTTTCGACCACCAACCTTGTTAATCGAACATGGAACCTCTTGTCCGCTGCACACCTGTCCAGTTTACTAAACCCACATCTCGAATGCTCCTCTAAGAAACAAAGATTTGCCGTCGAGGTCATGTGCAAATTCTAGTCAAGGACAGATCCAGTCATGAACAATGGAGACGTGTCAAAAAAAAAAAACCTCTGCTAGTACTTGACGTAACTGCAAGTTACTAGGTACAACATGACACAGGTCGGCGCGTATTCTCTGACTTTACGAAGCAAAGTCATAAAAGTCGCTCCATCACGCGATCAACGGCCAGCATTTTTTGATTTTTTATTTCTAGTTTTTAGTTTTTTTATTTATATCTTTTTCTAATTTTTTTATATTTCTTTATATTATCTGTGTTAAAATAACCTATTTTTTAAATAAAAATATTTTTAAATAAAAATATTTTTATTTAAAAATAGGTTATTTTAACACGATAATATAAAGAAATATATAAAAAGAAAAAATTAGAAAAATAAAAATAAAAATAAAAAAACTAAAAACTAGAAATCAAAAAATTAAAAAATACTAGATTAATCGGACCGTTTATCACCAGATGGATGGACTTTACGAAGCAAAGTCACGCTTTGCTTGGTAAAGTCAGAGAATCCCGTTCGGACACAGGTAGCATGTGGCCAGCTGATCCTTGCTAAGTAGGATAAAGGCAACCGAACTTTCTACAAATGGAGCCGTACGTGACGTTCTCTGATCGGCTCTCTTTGGTGGTCCACTTGTTACTCCATTTTCTAGTATTCTTTGTGATACTAATGACTACAGAGCATTGGAAAATAGAACGGCACTGCCACCAGAGCCGGTGGTGGGGAGGTTGAGGACGAAGCCGGTTGGCCTCACCGGCCTCACCGGTGACATGCATGACTGTTGGTCTATCTCTAGAAAAAAAACTCACATATGTAAATACACAATGGAAGAAAAGTGAATTGAGAAGAACACAGTAGAATTGTCCTAACTGCAACTGCGTAGCTGAGTTTTCAGAATTTCTCTATTATCTTGCTCTTGTTCTTCTTAACCTTGAGGCTAGTATTTATAGTGCATGCATAGATTTACTTATATAATAACTTAAACAAGAAAAGTCTAACAAAGGAAACAAACTAATCAATTCTGATCCGATGCTAATTGTATTAGGATTCTGACACCCTATTACTTGGCAAGTCAAGATTATTTTTAATATTCTCCCCCTAATCATGACTCGGCATACTACTAGTTTAGTCTGAATGCATTATCTGAACTGTCAGCTACGCCTTCACATGAAGCGATCTATATACAAACTAAATACATAGTTGCATACATGAACTCAATTCATCTAGTGCACGTCCATCTATATGCAAACACTCTAACTCAATTATCACCCCTTAATCTTGACACATCTCTAATTTGTTGAGATAGTCAATCTCAACTACGACTTGCCCAACTCATACTCGACACAGCACGGTGAACGCATCTCCTCAATATCTCAGACTTAACTCAAGATGGCAAATATATCTCCTCCATGTCCAGGACTCAACTCTATGGACTTGACTCAGGATAGCTACTGATGCGGATCCACCTAGCAAGCTAGCTGAACCCCGTTGTTTTGGCCCTAATCTTTCACGATACGTCTTGTTGGATGCCCTCTCCAAGATAAGCCTTCTCCCACGCACACCACAGCACGTGAACGAAGGGTAGAGAAACTGAAGTTTCAGCGAGTAGAATCCAACACCACAATTGGATTCAACACACTAAGAGCAATTCCTCGATGGAAATCTCAAGAACACGCCAACAATGGCCACCAAACCACGGTGATTTTTTGGTTTCTATTTCTCAAATCATAGTCTGAGTTACAATGGGGCTAAGGCCCTGGCCTTATATTGGTGCACAATGCATGGCCTTGATTACAACTCACGCACTACTTGACCTAAGGCCGAAACAAACTCCAATACGAACTAAAAAGGAAATACCTAAACCGCTACCTTTGGTTTCTCCCTCAATTTGCGACTTGACTGTGAGGATTCCGTGGCTGGCACCTTACCCATTGTGTGGGGCCTCAAAATAGCTTTCCAACGAGTCCAAGAACGCCCAAATCAGACTCCGTTTGTGAAAGTTATGGACGTTTTACTATCGGTCTGGCAGCTGTCCTAATCTGAGTCCGAATCGGTTTCAAATCTTTACATGTTTTATTTTCTTGTTCAAGAGGCTTCCAAATCCGTTTGAAACCTGAAAAAGAGTCCTTCTCCACCTTTATAAAGTCATGGTGTGGTCGGATTTTACCCTTATTTGCATTGCAATACTCGAACTCTTTATGTTTGGTAAGTCTCGCGCGTCTCTCTGGACAGCTCGTGCAGCATCCAATGAAATTACCATAACTTTGTGTAGGAAGATTCAAGTGCCGTTTGATTCGTTGGAAAATAGAATTCATTAGCTTTCCAAATATGTCTCTTGTACACATTAGAAACCTCAGAATTGGTATTCAAAGCCAAAGTTGTAGTGCTACTTGGTGCCACATCATCCTCCTATCCTTGAAGCAAAGCCGTCCTCGGCTTTGGGGTAATCTTGGGAGCTTGCTTCTTCTTGGCTGTAATTTCTTCATCAACATGAATAGCACTTTTCAATTTTGGTTTCAACACATGCTTCTTTCCCCCATGTACAAAAGTGTATATGTTGGACCGGCCCTCATGCATAGCATTGCGATCATATTACCATGGTCTTCCCAACAATAACCCACATGCATCCATTGGAACTATGTCGCAATCCACCTTGTCAACATAGTCACCAACAACAAATGGAACACATACCTTATGAGTTATCTTTAGTCTTCCGGAGTTGTATAGCCACTCCACATGATGTGGTTGAGAATGCCTCCACGTGGACGGCCCTAAAGCATACACCAAATGTTTGCTAATCACATTGGTATAACTTCCACCATCTATGATCAACTTGCATGCTTTATCTTTGATCTTGCACTCCACTTGGAAAACACTCCACCGCTGTCCTTTGGTTTCAGTTTCTTTGCTTTGCACCTTTCGGACCAAAAGATTAACACCATTAAATTCTGCATCACAATAGACAATATCCTCCTTGGAATCGTCGGATTTTTTGCTTTCAGAATTACTACTAGAACTTATTGAAGCATAGCCATCTTTAGTGAGAAGCACTCTTCGTTGATTTGGGTAATCAGCATCATATGACCCCTTCCCTTGCACTTGAAACACTCAATTTCTCTAGCATAAGCATTAGAAGGCAAACTATAATCAGTTTTAGTTGCTTCTTTATCTCTGTTGGTTGCTGTAACATCCTGAAAAGTTGAAATTTGAATTATAAAATTTTTTGCATTAATTGCTGACATTTTGGTTTGAATTTGATTTTTAAAGCATTTCTTAAATAAGGACTAAGGTTCCAAAAGGCAAAAGAAATGAAATAATAGAAAATAAAATTTTAAAATGAGAATCTGAAAAGATGATCCAGTGCAAAAGGGATATAGTTGGTCCTAAAAAATTGGAGAATAATAATATGGTTAAAGTTTTGATAAAGAGATGAGAGGAGGGAATAAAATAGAAATAAATACATATAAATATAAATATTTATATATGAAAAATGGAAATAACAAAAAGGGTTTTAATGAAGAAATATGTGTAGACAAACTCCTCTTAAAATTAGGAATAAATATATATATATGCTTATATATGAATTAAATAAAATAAGAAAAGAGAAAATGAAAAGAAAAAAAAATAAAGCAGGCCGGCCAAGTACCCCAACCAAACCACCCCACCCCGCACCCCCTCTGTTCTTCTTCCTCCTCCCCTCGCTCGCTCTCTTCTCCCGGCCGCATCCCTCTCCCCTCGCGATCGCGCTCGCCCATCTCCGCTGCCGGCCACGCCTCAGCGCGCGCCGGATGAAGGCCGGCCTTCGGGCCGTCGGACGCCGCCCCTTTCCGCCATCTTTGCCGTAGCTCCTCTTTTTCTTGCCCCCGCGTCGCCCAGTCCCGTCGCCCACGCGCCCACCTCACAACCCTCGAGCCAGACAAGAATCATACCCCCTATCGGTGAGCCCTACCTCTCCCCCGCCTGGTTGGCGAAGCGACCGCACGGGAGGCGCTCGATGCCGACCCTCCCGCGTGCTCTTAAGAACCCCCGAGCTCCCCTCCGTCCTCCCCACGCTTTCCTCTCCCTCACCCGCCAAGTAATTTCACTCTAGACGCCCAGATCGCCGCCGGCCTCACCCTTCTCCCCTAACTCCAGCGACGCCCTCCTCGCCGACTCACGCCACCCGAGCCGAATTCACCCCTCCCACACCACCTTCGGAGCCCCACGAACCCGTTCCCGGCGTTCCTGAAGCTCCCCACCGGCCGTACCTCGCTGGCACCGAAGACCCCCTCGGACCGCCGCCGTGCCTCGCCGCCGACCTACCTCCGGCACCCCTCGGACCACACCGGCACGCCCACTGACTCCCCCTCGGCGTCAGGAACGCATTTTCGGCTTCGACCGAACCTCTCCGGCCACCCCTCGTCGTCGGGGCCACCGCCAACTTTCGGCCTCAGCCACCTCTGCCCAGCCTCCCTCGCCGCATACCTTAAGAGGTATTAGCATGCATAAGGGGTAGGCAAAGCCTCCCCGCCCACTTGGTTAGCACTGCCTCTTCCTCCTCCCTAGCTCCCGCCAAGTTCGAGCCCCGGCTCCGCGTCTTGGGTTGAGCCATTTTTTTTGATTTTTTGTGACACGTGGGCCCCACCGTCGGGCCGCCAGACCGAGGGCCCACCGCCGGATGGGTCCCACCGCCGATGACCGCACGAGGTGGGTACTGACCTTGAGAGACCATGTGGTGGTCATCCCGTTGAGAATGATGAGTAATTGACATCGTTTTAGGAAAAGTCGAGTTTGAGTCGGTTGGTTCGGACCTTGACGTTACGGGATGTAACGGGCTCGGTCGGACTCGGTCGAACCTAGTCGTTTGGGTTTAGGTTGCATATTCTGATGATTCGACACGTTTGATCTCTATTTATGCTTTCATGTATCGAGTGGTGCTATTTGACGTGTTTCTTGTCTGTGTGGCTGCAGGACGTCGATGCGGTGTCGTGGCGAGACACGAGGTGACCGGACTAGGCGCAGGTGGCGCTGAGGTCAGAACGGTTGTGATGTGTCGAAGACGACGTGGACTCGAGGTGGTTACGAGGCGTGCGAGGCAAGGAGCGCGGAAGCTTCCCGGAAGGTGCAGGAGGGGCGAAACGGGAATTTCGCAAAACTGCAAAAACGGGAGCGGGCGCCGTTGGACTTAGCGGGCGTAACGGGGCGGAGACCCGTTAGCCAAGGCTATAAATAGAGGAGAGGGGCTGTATGCCTCCTCATGGCTTCTAGAATGGATTAGGGTTTCAATTGAGTCAAAAGAGGCTTTAGAAGTTTGTTTGCTTTTAAGCCTTAGTTGTTGGGAGAGAGTAGGTGGCAAGGTTGTGTCCAGGGTTGTCACAATGCCTTTGTGAGTTGTCTCCTCCCTTTGTGGTGTGTCTCACGTTGCCCTCTCCCTGGTTGTTGTTTTTCTCTTGGTGTCTTGCTCATGTGTTCATGAGAGGTGGAGAGGGAAAGAGTTGAGTGATCCTTCATGTAATTTCTTTTCTTGTTCAAATGTACAGGTGTATGGGGACTCATCTGTGATCTTTGTTTTGATTAAGAATGAAAATCTCTGAATTTTGTGCTCTCTGTTTCTCTCTGTTCTTGCATTTGGCTTTTCTAGGGTTTAAGCCATCTTCTGATTTCCTTTATGAATTGGCATGAAATTTGGGTTGTAGAGTCCTGACACTATTGCTAACATACCCTCAAAATTTCATGTCCAAAAGATCAAAGACTTGAGAGAAATTTGAGTTTTACTGATGCTCTCTGAAAGTTTCAGTTTCAGGCTCGAATCTGAATTTGTTCCTCTCTCTGTGATTTCTTTGTTTCTTAGAGTCTTTTTGTTGTTTAGTATGTTGTTGTGATGCTCTGGGCCAAAATGATTGGGAGAAATTCCTTGATTTCCTACCTCTTCATTTAGTGCAGTATAGACTGTTCTGCTCCTCTCGGCCGGCAGTAAAATTCAGTGTTGTCTTTCGGTTGGCTGCAGTGTGTTCTTCTTTACTGAGTACCTTTTACTGCTTGGTTCTCAGTCCAAGTTGTTAGCCTTGAGAAAAATCACAAGAACTCAAATCTTTCTCTAGCTTCGGTTTCTCTGAATATACTGTGCCGAACAGCAATCTGCTGTTTACTGTTTTCAGTCCATTGCTTGTCCGGTACCGCTTTGTATTTTCCTCTCGCTGCTACTTCGTTCTCTGAAGGAGACACAGCGTTGGGTCAGACTGTAGGGAATTGCAGTTTCGGCTGTGTCTCTCAGCTGCAGCTTGGTCTTCAAAGCTTCATTGTGTGTAGCAACTCCTGGTTCGGTTTCCAGTCCTTACGTTGCTGTAAAATCTGTTTTTCGGCAGTAGTATTTACTGTTCCCTCTTTTCAGTACTGCAGTACAGAACTGCTAATAGCACATTCTTTTTTGGCTGGCAAACAAACTGAGTAGGAACCAGTAAACTGAAACAAAACTGCATGCTTCTGCTTTAGTCTGCATTCGGTGAAAAACCTTCTAGTATTTAAATACTACTTTGGTCTGCATGCTTCTGCAGATCCGAATCAAAGTCTGGTTTTAAGTTTTATTTGAGCATTTCTCTTGTGATTTTAGGCTAGTTTTCAGTCTCTTGACAAAACTGATTTCTTCAGTTTTTTTTGTGTGCTCTCTATTTTCAACGTTTCTTCTCTCTATTTTCGGTTGCATAGCAGCTCTTGGTGATTTTAGTGCTTCATCAGATTAGAGACATTCTCTGTCAAGTCTAGTTTCCTCGCCTTCGGCAAAACTTGTTTTTGGCCTTCAGTAAGTGAATTGCATCCGTCTTCATAGCTTCTCTAGCTATTGAAGAACAAGAGTGTGTAAATTTTTGAGGGGCGGATTTTAGAAATAGGCATCATTCACCCCCCCTCTATTGCCATTTCGGTCCTCTGAGACTGCGGGTCCCACACGTCGCCAGGCGCAGAGGGCTGAGCCATCGACCGATGGACCCCATCGGTCAGCGGCACAGGAGGAGAAAACAGTAAAAGAAAAAGAAAAAGAAAATAAAGCGTGTGGACCCCACCTGTCAGAAATTAATAAATTTTGGAATTTATTTAGACTGAGATCTTTAAAATGCCATAACTTCTTCATTTTAACTCCAAATTGGGTGAGACAAATTTCTAAATTCATCTAAATTCAAGATCTATCCAATGGAACTAGAATCATAATTTTTAGAGTTCATTTGAATTTCTGGTGTTATTTGGATTGATTTATTGTATTTCTTTTTATGCAAATTTTCGCGCACGGTTAAATTAGCGTACGAGGCACAAGAAGAAGAAGCAGAAGCAGCAGCAGACCCCAGCTCCCAACTCCCAGAACCTTGTGACCAAGGCGAGTTATCACTTTGATCATGTTGAACACATGTTTATGCAAATTAACTTCCTTTAAATTATCCACGTGCATGCTATTATTTTATGTGATAAGATATGTTCAGTTTTTATAAAGTTTAGATATACACCCATTATTATGCTTGTTAGTATTACCCGTTGAAACAACTTGGGATATGTGAGCCTTGTCGCCATAGCAAAATTTGTATAACGTAGTTTTTCCTAATTAAGGTTATAACATATCGCACTGCTTAGTATTGCTAGTTAGCGGGGGCATTTGGCTGTCCCAAAATCTCTCACATGCAATATGACAAATAATTTGGGCAGTCATGGTGGGAATGACTGGTGAATGTTGGAACTGTTATTTTATGTCCCAAAAATCCTCAAACTTGCTTAGTATCTGGGTGGATGGTTTGAGGGTTGGTATTGTGGTGCAGGGGAAGCACAAAGAGTATGGAATGTGGAAGAACCACTCAGATAACCCTAAGGACCGAATCTTATCATGTTAGCCTGTATAAAACAGTACAACCACAAGTCTGTAAATTACAACCTGGCTAAGTAAATTTATCGAAACCCCCGGACTCATCTCACTGGTAGTGGATAGGAGTGGATCTGCAAGGGCAAGGGAAAGCCTAAAGGGACACCAAGGGGAGGGTGAAGTTTTCCAGCTGTACTAGCGCTGCGGGAAGTGGAGTCTGGCTACGTTAGTGACTGTGGAAAACATCCCGTGCAACGTATGGGACCCACCGCAAGTGGGATAAGCCCATAGGATGAGATGACGAAAGAGGCTAGATATTTTGAACAGTCAATGTGATGGTCTGCTCAACCACATGACTAAGGAATCTTGTGGGGCAACGAGTTGATTGTCTCTTGTGGTGAAAGTGTACAACTCTGCAGAGTCAAAACTATTCGAATAGCCGTGCCCGCGGTCATGGGCAGACATGGGGACTTAACTAGATATAGTTCTGTTTCAAAAATAATTTGTGGGTGAAATGGGAAAATGTAGGGCAATGAAAGGCCCTAGTTTGGAATTGTCCTGGGTGTCGTCCCAGTGGTAAGATAGGCAACTATAATCTTTGGAAGATCTTTGTAAGGTGCGAGAGGCCATGTAATGGTGGATGGGCTCTGTACACTATTAAGACAATTATTTTCCATTAAACTTGTGTTCTTCGAAAACTACTAGGTCATAGGAATTTCTAAATACTGTATTGAAAAGGTAATTTCTGGCAAAATAAAATAAACCTAAGCCTTCCCTTGATCAGCCCAACATACTATTACTGTATTCTGTGTGATGATTTGCTGAGCACGGTGGTTAGTGTGCTCACACTCGCATTACCAAAAACAGAGACAGGGACGCAGGATCATTATGAATATGAAGACGCCCCGGCCACAGAAGGAAGGAAGGACGATGGGAATTAGGTCGCCGTTCGTATTTTCCGGACTTAGACAAGTTAGACCTAAGCCATTGTGTGCACATATATTATCTAAAGCTAGACGATATATACTGCACACATTACCCCCAGTCGCTTGCCTGAGGTTATGGTCCTACTTTTGCTTTCTCTTCCGCTGCTTGTATGTAATGATGACATTCGGCCTAAGTGCCCCTTTTGTAAACTATCGCCCGACGTGGTGTAATTTGGAACCATGGTCTGTAATATTACTGTTTAAGCGATGTATGAAATGATACAGCAATGTACCTGTGCGCATTATCTACTGATCCAGGGAATAATGTAGTAATCACAGGAGATTCTGGATTGACAAATCCGGGTCTGACAGTTGCCTCCTTTGAAAGAGCACCATTTGAACGACTTGATGCCGCCACTTTGGAGTGTGAATCCACATCATCGCCTTGCTGTAATGACCGTCTCCATGACTTTGTTTGAGTGTTAGTATGTCCACCCTTGGCTTGTTTGCGCTTCAATTGTTGTTCAGCACGTTCAGCTTGATGCACCAAGTCTTGAATGTTGTAGTAATGGACCATCTCCACCCTATCTTGCACATCATCATTCAACCCATTAAAGAAACGTGCCATAGTAGCCTCATCATGCTCCTATGTATCTGTACGGATCATCAACATCTCCATCTCTTTATAATATTCATCAATACTAGAATTACCTTGACGTAGTTGTTGTAGCCGGTTGTACAAGGTCCTCGTGTAGTGTGCTGGGACAAATGTCGCCTCAAAATATTCTTCAGTTGTGTCCAAGTATCTGGTCGAGCTCCTATGCGACACAATTGGTTCCACCAAACAAGAGCATATCCAGTGAACTCAATTGTCGCCAAACGGATCTTTTTATCCTCAATATAGTGATGGGTGTCAAAAATTTGATTGACACGCATCTCCCAATCCAAGTAGTCATCCGGTTCAGCTTTACCATTAAATGATGGGATATAAATTTTTATCCGCCCAATTCCATCATCCACGGCAACACGCTGAGCAAACCCAACACCATCATGCATACCTCCACCATGGGCAGCACCTCTGCCACGCTTGTCCCTACCACAGTCAGCACCACGGTAGTCCCGAGCATGGCGTAGTTGTGGAGCAAAGCTCGTTGCACCATCAAAGACCTCCTCATGTTCGTTGTCTTCATATGGTCCACGTCGTTCGAGATATTGAGGTCTCCGTTCAGCATGCTGAAATTGTGGTGGTCGGTTGCGTGGCGCCTCGTCAAAGCATCAATTCGCCCCCAAATCATCAACCTTGCCTTCAAGCTTCCGGTGATAACTTAAGAAGTAGTCACGTGTCGCTTCAAATCCAATTCGTACCTCGGGCGGCAAAGACGCCGCATATTGGGGCACCTCCCCAATTAGCTCGGCATCATTATGTCGCGCCTCACCATCTTTAGTCTTCATGGAACCCGCCATTAAGAAAATTTAGCAACCTCGTACCGTGACTAACCACGCTCTGATACCAAGATGATGCGGATCCACCTAGCAAGCTAGCTGAACCCCGTTGTTTTGGCCCTGATCTTTCACTATACGCCTTGTTAGATGCCCTCTCCAAGATAAGCCTTCTCCCACGCACACCACAGCACGTGAACGAAGGGTAGAGAAACCAAAGTTTCAGCGAGTAGAATCCAACACCACAATTGGATTCAACACACTAAGAGCAATTCCTCGATGGAAATCTCAAGAACACGCCAACAATGGCCACCAAACCATGATGATTTTCTGGTTTTTATTTCTCAAATCATAGCCTGAGTTACAATGGGGCTAAGGCCTTGGCCTTATATTGGTGCACAATGCATGGCCTTGATTACAGCTCACGCACTACTTGGCCTAAGGCCGAAACAAACTCCAATACGAGCTAAAAAGGAAATACCTAAACTGCTACCTCTGGTTTCTCTCTCAATTTGCGACTTGAACGTGAGGATTCCATAGCTGGCACCTCATGCATTGTGTGGGCCTTCAAAATAGCTTTCCAACGAGTCCAAAACGCCCAAATCGGACTCTGTTTGTGAAAGTTATGGATGTTTTAGTATCCGTCTGCCACCTGTCCCAATCCGAGTCGAATCGGTTTCAAATCTTTAGATGTTTTGTTTTCTTGTTCAAGGGGTTTCCAAATCCGTTTGAAACCTGAAAAGAGTCATTCTCCACCTTTATAAAGTCATGGTGTGGTCGAATTTTACCCTTATTTGCATTGCAATACTCGAACTCTTTATGTTTGGCAAGTCTCGCGCGTCTCTCCGGACAGCTCGTGCAGCATCCAATGAAATTACCATAACTTTGTGTAGGAAGCTCCAATCAAGTGCCGTTTGATTCGTTGGAAAATAGACTTCATTAGCTTTCCCAATATGTCTCTTGTACATATTAGAAACCTCAGAATTGGTATTCAAAGCCAAAGTTGTAGTGCTACTTGGTGCCACAACAGCTACCACATCTCCTTAACGTTTAGGACTCAACTCTACAGACTCGATTCAGGACAACAATTTTCAAAACATTAAACCCTTGAAATAGTAATATAGAACATCACTGCCACTGGAGCTGGTTCTGGGGAGGTTGAGGATCAAGCTGGCTAGCCTAACCAGTGACATGCATGGCTATTGGTCCAGCTCCAGAAGAAAACTCACACATACGAATAGGGTCCCGATCTTCCGATAGGATGATAACTTCGATTTGGAGGAGAATGACTTTGACGATGTAGACTTCTAATCGGCCACGACCAGAACACCAAGCAATCGCTAAATCACACTCCAAGTCGTTATCAATCGTGCTAAGAATGCGGCTGACCTGACCACGAAGGTCTATTCCTGCATGCAACCGAAGAACACGCAAGAACATGATAACAAGCAATCTGAATTGCAAATATATAAATTGAGTTCAAAAAGGTGGGATTACGTAGAGGTTCTTTATGGTTGGTCTAGCCGACACAAGCAAAAAACAAGAGTTTTCACAATGGAAAAACTAAGCAAACAAATCCAAGTAAACTAGAAGGGTGTTGCCTCATTAAATAGGGGAGGGAAAGCCGCGCAAAAATAAAAAAATAAGGGATGGTACTATTTATGGTACTATTCATGTTAACAGTATGGTTGTGAATAGTACGGGCCAAGAGAGAGCGCGCCTTCCCCTTGGGCCCAAGCATTACAAGGCCCAAATAGGTGATGTAATATATTCTTTTGATGATTACGGTATGTACAGAAGGAATTTGGAGATGGGGCTAGATCCGTTGGAAATAGGATAAGAAAAGCTTTCCAACAAGTACTTGTGGACCTCAAACGGACTTCGTATGTAAAAGTTATGCACATTTGAAGTTGGGCCTGTCAAGCTGAATCCGAATTAATCTGGAGGCCAAATTGGATTCCAAAACGTATCCAACTTGAGCTCTTGATTTACTTGGACTAAAAGTGACGTGGTGACCTTGATGAAGAGTTGGGAAAGACGTCGACTTGGTCTTAATATGCTGGTTGGCTTCCCTTTAGGTGGACCCTAACCACGAGCTCGTACTGTTGATGCAATCCTCCTTGTATAGTTGTATAAATATACATTTTTATTATTAGGTAGCACCATATTTTCATTTAAAATATGTTAAAGCTGACGAAACAAATTTACCTTTAGTTCAATCTAAATATTGGGTGCTATGGTCGTATGTGTTTGTGGCATGTGTTCAATCTTAATATTGCATGCTATGGTCATATGTGTTTGTGGCATGGTCACAATAATAAGCATGCACTTGTATTTGAAAGCAAAATATTTGTATTTAAAAACTAGGTTCAACATGATCAATTATGATGACTTGTCTTGCTCAATGGTGGATGGCGTTGGTTCTTGATCAACAGCCAAGCGGTGTAACATCCCAAATTCATTGTAGAATTCTGGCTATTCGCGAGAGAGAGTGCGGAGAGAGAGACAGTCGCGTGCGATTTTGGCTGGTGTAGCTAAAGTCAGTACAATGTTTACTACAATCAACTTGTAGACCCCGCCTTGAAAAGATATTCTGTTTGAAAGCTAGTTATTGTAGTATAAGCCATAAGCCATAAGCCGAAAAGAACGGGGCCCTAATCTCCAGAAAAATATCCATTCTATTTTTCTATATACAACCTATTTTTCTTGGCCCATCTTTTATTTTCTTTTCCTTCCTTTCCTTTTCTTTTTTTCTTTTTTTGCTTCTTTCTTTCTCTCTCCTATTGGGGTACTGTTCTTCTTTCTGAACAGATTGAATCGAGCACCAGTCAACTGAAACAGAGCATGGCACATGGGCTTCCCTCCCCAAGCCAAATCTCCAACCGAGCATTATCTTGGCGTCGTGCCAAAACAAAAGATGTTCCAAATTACGCAAGGAATCTATTCCTTCTAGTTTCTTCACAATTCGTTCATTCGTTTGCCTTTTATCTCGTCTGTTCACAAACTAACTCAAAACCGAATCCTACGAAGTTGAGCCCATTTTCATCTCTCCGAGCCTTTATATATGACCCCGTGGCCCCTCTTAACCCTTTCCAATCTTCGCCAAGCCTCCTCAAATCCCAGAACACCACCGTCACTGAGAGCCCTTTGACCCCGAAATTATTCGTCATTCCAACTCGCATTCCAAGAACTCTAGTGAATTTCTTCGATTTCCTTTCACTTCACTTCATATTCCCAAGTACCTTGCACCGTCATGTGAAGTTAATTTGATTTTTGTGCAACCATTTAACAGGAGTCGAGTTTTCTCCAAACCAATCTACAACGTCCTTCATCATCGATTCATCACCTCCGCTGAGCCAAAATCTAATTCTTTGCTACTGTATTATCACCATTATCCACTCTACATATTCTATACCTCTATTTGTCTAATCCATCACCGAGGAAGTCCTGCACTAGACCACCCCTTGGTTTCCATACACGTCACCATGGCTAACCTAATCCGACCATCCTCTAGCCAATCGACCGCACCATCATGTTTCTTGGGTCGAGGCCATGCCCATTCTTACCTTACTTCTCCATGTTCCCTACCCGTGCCTCGATTCCCTTGCCAACCTATGCTGTCGCCACTTCATGCTGCTGCCGCCGTGGGCCACGTTAGCCGGAACCACCCTGGGCCGGCCATTCTCTGAGGTGTGGCCGACCTATTTTGCTCCCTTGCTGTGCCACCCTGGCCTTCCCACGCCGACAAGCTACCACAACCAGAGAGCCGCCATGAGTGCGCGTTGTGCCTCCAGTGAAGAGCTCTCTGTTAGTCTTCATGTGTGTTGCTTTGAGTCAATGACAAGTGGGCCTCACCTACCATACTCCCCAAAATTCTAAAAATTCCAACAAAAAGAAGATGCTGAGGAATATTCCCTCATTGTAGAGATTCAAGATTTTCATTTCCATTCAATCTTTCAATCGCTCATTCTCCGTCGTCCGAACTCTGAATCTAGTGTTTTGAATTTCTAAATCCATCTAAAATCCTAATCTACCTTCCAGTATATATTTTATATTTTTATGATTTTATTTGTATTTATGTTACTCGTTTTGCGTGTAGAATCCGACATCGTCGAAGAAATTCCTGACCAGTGAGAAGAGGCCTCGGCCACAGAAGGCAAGTTTTCCTTGAGCATATTGAACCTAGTTTTATCAAAGTTATTTAGTATTTTAAAATTACATGCATTTCTATTTCATATAAAATATTAACTTCTATCTTAAGGTTATTAGTTAATACGACATTGTTATACCCTCATTTGATGTTGAAATTCTGGTACCTGTAACGACCCACGTTGTTAATTAACCATAAGTGGCAAGTTACAATGATAAGCAGAATTAATTATGTAACTAATGATCTAAAATACGAGGGAATTTAAACTTTTTATATGTTAGTATAGATTGAAACCAACGAACGATAAATAATTACGCTACTAAGGCAATCCCATCGATGAGGGCGAAGACCAAATTGTATAGATTAGTGTGAGATAAAATTTTATTGCACGACAAGTAGGAACTTTCAACTCAATTAAAATATATATAGCAGTCCGTAGTATAACAGTAATTAATTACAAATCGTATATGATACACTCAATTACATCCATTGTGTGACAATTAGAACTTATATCAAGTCAAATAAAAATATTACAATTTGCATTACATAATAGCGACAATACGAACTACAACAAATATACAATATCATGTCTCAACCAAATAACCATCTCAAAAACTAAGCAATTGCCATACAATTGTATTCAGTCTAGAAGTACGTGACTTAATTTACACCAAGTTCATCTCATACATATTCAATTGCATTCAGATTAACAAAGAATAACAGAGAATAGAAATTACACTCGGGTAACATACATTATCATCTATACATCAATATTAAAAGAAAGGCGAAATACATTCATACCATCTCATATATTAGGATCCACCGTCGAACCAAACACCACACCGCTATTCCTTGTGAGCGAATTAGTAATTAAAAATAACCGAAAAAGACCGAACAAAAGAATAAATAAAAATAAGCGAAGCAAGGTAAAAGGATAGAAGTTGCCGTTAGAGCCCGAGAGGTTAGTTCGTGCAGGGCAATCCATTCACTGAGATACCTGACCATTTGGGGACCAGTCAGCACCTCTCACAACCGTAGGCTCATCACTCAGCACAACAAACCAGATGGGTTATAGAGACCAGCCAATATAAACCCATTTGCCATAATACCATTTTTCAATCCCACACCACAACCAGAGGGCCAGCACGATAATACCATTTTTCAATCCCACACCACAACCAGAGGGCCAGCACGGCCACAGTAGCAGTGACAGTGCACATATGCGAGAAGACTGCATAGCCCGAATGCACAGCCAGACCGACTGCACAACCAACCAAGGAGAAAGAAAAGGGGAAAGAAGTCTGAGCACGACACCACTCACCCCCACCTTTCCCCATTCCTCTTAAGCCAACCAAGAAACCGTAGCCACCGAGGAGAAGCCAGACACAAGACGAAGGCCAGGTGAACGACCAGGAACAAGGCCCAGACGTAAGACGACAGCCAGACGAGCCGACCAGGAGCAAGGCGACGGTGACAGCGATGGTAGGAGACCAGACCCCACGTTGAGACCGTCAACCCTAGGAGGGAGACACCACCAGGCAAGGTCCACACCACTAAGAAGGCGTCAGCCACAAGCAACCCCTGATTCCTTCCCAAAGCAAACCAACAATCGACTGGCGAAGGTGACCCACAACTTGCTCACAGCCCTAGCATCCATTTCTCAAGAGTAAATCTTGCGTAGCGAGAGACAGTAAACAACCAATAGTTGTCACCAAGCACCACTAGAGCACCAAAGAACCCACACAAAGTATGCCAACCAGAGGTAGAAGAAGGGGGTAGACAGGGTAAATAAGGATCGAAGTTTACCGTAGATGAAGGCGGCGGCGTAGTACCACCAGCATAGCCACGCACCCAACCGCCACCGCACACTCCCCCGATGTGCGGGCGGCTCTAGCTCGGCCGTGACTAGCCCAGGGTAGCTCACCTCCATGCCTATCCCATCCTGAGCAAACCCATTAGAACCAAATCAAAATTTGCAACCAAATCAACCTTAGACCAGGTCGGATCCGAGGGAGGAGTGCCAGATCCGGGCCGAAGGCCACGGATCCGGCAGCAGAGCCGTCTGACGGATGCTTGACAAGGCGAGGACAAAGGCAGCGCGCGTGGGATCGGTGGCGCAAGGGGAGAGGCGAGTAAGGGAAGAGAGACGCTAGGGAGCGGAGGAGGCGCACGAGGGAGCCGAAAGTAGAGGCGCTAAAGATGGGGAGGAGCCGAGGTGATGCGGATACGCATATGCTAAGCACTTTTCAGTCAAATACATTATTTCATTAGAAAGAAGTATTAAGCCGTATTAAATATTGTCAGGTAAACTTGTTTCTTAATGAATTTCCTTCTATTCGTGGGAACGATATACTACCTTATGCCAAATTCTTGTTTATTATTAGGTTTGAATATTATGATGATTCCAGAGCTAAAGCAATGGAGAAGCACAAGTAGGGTAATCATGTTTGCTACTAAGAACAAAAAGCTCAAAGCCCATTGGGATGGAAAGGAGAAAGCCAAGCAGCCTATGCAGCTGATCAAGGAGAAAAGAAGCCAATGCAGTGGGAGAGCAACAGGGGAGAAGCCCAAGAACTTAAAGCCCAAGTTTTGGACAAGATTTTGAAGCCCAATTCGGACCTCCCACATGTACAACCGAATTCAAATTCAGATTTAACTCAGAACTCAATTCGGATTCGGTTTGGGACAGCCCAATAGGCATCTACTAAAATGGCCATAATTTTTACAAACAGAGTCTGATTGAGGTATTCTTGTACTCTATGGAAAGCTCTTGAAGTATACTTTCAGATGGATCTAGCCTTACCTATAAATTCCCTACGAGTCGATCAAAAACTGCAAAACAAGTCATGTCATTTTTTCAGTTCGAATCAAAGTGGGCCTAGGGCTTTGTAATCGAGTCCTTTTTGGCCTCCAAGTGTTTGGCCGACTCTCCACCCCTTGCATCTCTTTAAAAGACAACCGCCACCCCTATAAAATTCAGACCACTTTTGATAATAGAATTCTCTTGTTCTTTCTATTGACCAAACCAACTTGAGGGAAGAATTGGGAGTTCATCGAAGTCAAGATCGTTCAACCTTTCCGCTAGAAATTGGGAGCACGATAGAACTTCATCTTGTGGTCGTGAAGTTCGGCACGTGTGGTGGGCGAATTATAGAGTGCTAACTCTTGCATTGGCAACAGAAGATCACTACGGCTCGTTGAATCCTCGTGAGTATCTTGATCCTACGTCGAGAAGATCGGGCGACCCCGTATCACGAGGCGGCACGGCGTCGGAGAACCAGAGGTGCGACGCCCAGTCGATTTAAGTCTGGAAGGAGGGAGAGCCGAGAGAGAGAGAGAGAGGAAGTGAGGCGTCGGCGGAAGAAAAGAAAAGAGAGCGGGCGGAAAGAAAAAGAAAGGAAAGGAAAAGTAGAAAAAGAGAAAGGAAAATAAATTAGGTAAATTAAAATGTTATAGGCTAGATCTTGCTAAAATTAGAGATGCTCGTAGACATGCATTATAGAAACTTTGTCATACAAGAGTTTTCGCAATTAAATAAATTAATTGAATGTACTAAGAACGACGTAAGTGGATGTTAGCCGTATTAGCATGATAGAAATTCTTTTAGAAATTAACAGAGACCTAGTAAAATTCTCGGTGTCACCATAATATTCTTAGACATTTACGTACATAAATAACGTCAGCCAAATAACAACAAGTGTCAGTTGACCAATTCAAATCAATAAGGAACCCTGGGAGCCGAGTATAAGCGAAGCGAGAAACTGGAAACCCCCGCAAGCATACGTGATAGGATTCGTCCAATTAATTAGGCCATGTTATCCCCTCAATGCCATAGGTTAAAGCATAGAAACCCATAATATTTCTCAAGTTATTATAATAAAAGTTAGTGCCATCAATAGATTAAAACATAGCGTGTACCGATTAAATTAGTATGTTGCCGTTTAAACCCCTGGTTAGTCGTATTAAATTGCCAAACTTCTCTACTAAATATTTATAGCTATTATTCATAAATTAGGTGACATCCATGAGTAGTTAAATGGTTAGTATGTGTATGAATTAATTTATTAGAATATCAATTAGATGGCCCTGTCACATGGTTAAATGCATAGTTAATTCTTATTAGTTGATTATAAACCATAGAAATCCACTGATAAATATTCTAAATTATTAGAATACAGTCAATAGCCATCAGAGGATTTTAAATTATTTGCGACGATTAGAATAGCACACGATGATTTAAAGTCGTGCATGCCAATTAAACTTGTACATAGCTATTTAAATAGCATCAGTTGTAACAATCCGTAGCTAGCTAAAATAAAACTCAGAGATCGTACGGAGACACTGTAGTATAATTTAATTAAGTACTTAGTAGTTAATTTCATTTGTGTCGATAACTGAATTAGTCATGCGCGTACTGGTTACGAGAAAGGACCGGTACCAAAAATAAAGAATTTATTTAAATAACCCTAAGAAATAAAATGAATTAGAGAGGTGAATAGATACCTACGCACCTATGAGAAATTAAATTGGTATAATTGCATGCGCGAGATCGACTAGGATTGATGTCTGTCAATAATTGTACGTGTATCTATTTAATCGTACCGCAATGGTAGATGGTCGGAAATGTTCATACGAATGTTCAGTAGTTTTCTAAATTAATAATCTGGAATTTTTCAAAACCTAACAAACAAACTTTATTTTCTGTAAGTCATGGGAAAGAAATTGAGGAAGAAAAAGAGTACAAGATGAGCAAGAGATTGAGGATAGGAATGGATATTCCAAAATGTGTAAATGATAAGCATCCTATGCATTTTTGCTAATAACGCTTGCTGAGTACTTCTGTACTCACCCTTGCTATTATCCTCTCTTCTTAGGAGTGTCAATTCAAAGAATAGCTAGGGTCAGGAGGAAGCTACCTGGATGGAATACCGTGGACTCGGAATACAATGGGTACAAGGTAGACACCCTGTGTGGAGTCAATTTTTTTATAGAAAGTAGTTAGAATATTTTTGTTTCTAAAGATTGTGATATTCAAGCCCGTGAGGTGTTGTAATAAAATGTAGCCCTGCGTGGTGATATTCCTGTAATATCATGTTTTGTCTCTAATTACAAATCATGAATTCATGCCTGTCTCCGGGAAAGGAGAATTACGGAAACTTATGGGGGTTTTTACTGTTCACACAAATGTTCAGTAGTTTTCTAAATTAATAATCTGGAATTTTTCAAAACCTAACAAACAAACTTTATTTTCTGTAAGTCATGGGAAAGAAATTGAGGAAGAAAAAGAGTATAAGATGAGCAAGAGATTGAGGATAGGAATGGATATTCCAAAATGTGTAAATGATAAGCATCCTATGCATTTTTGCTAATAACGCTTGCTGAGTACTTCTGTACTCACCCTTGCTATTATCCTCTCTTCTTAGGAGTGTCAATTCAAGGAATAGCTAGGGTCAGGAGGAAGCTACCTGGATGGAATACCGTGGACTCGGAATACAATGGGTACAAGGTAGACACCCTGTGTGGAGTCAATTTTTTTATAGAAATTAGTTAGAATATTTTTGTTTCTAAAGATTGTGATATTCAAGCCCGTGAGGCGTTGTAATAAAATGTAGCCCTGCGTGGTGATATTCCTATAATATCATGTTTTGTCTCTAATTATTGTTCTGCTGCAACACTCTGATGGCTTATTATTTGTTAGAGCGATGTTCTATCAGTTAAAACGAATAATAATTTGTTGACTAGCGTTTTTACCCCATGGTAATAACGTGGGTCGTCACAGTACCTTTGTCACCTTAGGCTACCCTTGTCTCAATATTGAGATTATAATATTGTTTGATAATTTTAGAATGGTAGAATTGCTTAGACATGCCAATCGGTCACTGTAACCCTATGTGTGAGAATAATGTTATGAAATATCTAAATAATTTGTTTTTAACCAAGTGTTTTGTTATATATATTGTCATTGATTTATAAAATGAAATAAAATAAAATAATAAAAATAATTTAGACTTAGGCATATGGTAAGTTTGGGATGGTGCAGATTGAGCACGAGAACTTGTATCGTGAATGTGCCGCCCATGCCGTACAACACATACCGTACACATACTCAACCATGCTCATACATTGATCCTAACCCTAGGGCTAAACCTGAAACTAAAATGCATAATTTCAGCGCCAGGTTGCCAAAAGCTGGTCTTAACATCATTACCTAACCGGTTAGACCGCTAGTGTTTGGCCGGTCTGACCGCTTAAGAGTACCAGAAAACACCATCTTTGGAATTTTGGTTAAACTTTATCTAGTTTTAGTTCAGAACACTATTTTGGGTAACAACTAGTGCAAAGTCTTCCGCAAACATACCTACACAAGTATTTGGTATCCATTTTTCAAACGGTATATTGCCAGTCTGACCGCTCCAGAGCTCCTGGTCATACATCCTGTTGCTAGCCGGTCAGACCGGTTAAAATCTGAAAATCTGACAACAACTCTGAAAATTGCAAACTCCCAACCAAAATCAAACCTCAATAATATTTACATAACAAAGTTAAATATTTATTATACACCATGAGGTGATCTCCACGTGATCAAACAAGTGTCAAAATACTTTGCTGGCTGAACTACATTCAGCAATTCAAACACAGCAATCGAAGAAGAAAATATTTTTCTTTGATTAGGTACTACAAATTACAAAAAATCACAATCTATTCACAAACAGTTGCATCAGTTTGTTATGTTGCTTGCTGCTTTTGTCTTATGGTACGTCGTTTGTCGTAAATTTCACTTCGCGAGAAGACTCCTGGCCAAGCAGATGCCTTGACAAACTTGGCTCAGTTTGTCGGTAACCTTCCAATTTCTTCTCTTTACTTTTACCCCAGAGCACAAGGTAGAGCCCAATCACTATGATGACACCGCCGATGATGCTGTAAAATTAGGCGAAATGTTAGCTATGCAACGTTCTAATTCCTACCTCGTAATTTCTGTTCATAAAAATTCCTTTTGCAATTTCTCAAATTGAACGATGTTTATTTATGTATTCCCATAGCTAATATTCTTTTGGTTATTATATTTCTTACCCTCCAGTGTATAACTGATCTCCAAGAACAATAGCTGCTAGGATGGCCACAACGATGGTCTGTGCTGGCTGGAAGACAGCGGTGAAGAGTGGACCTCCCCTGTCTATGCACCAAATCTGTAGACACACACACACACACACACACACACACACACACACACACACACACACACACACACACACACACAAATACATGCATACATATACACAGCATAACATGCCAGGGTGGCATACCCACAAATGGCTAGTCACTTCAGATTTTATCATTGCTTTACCAGAAAGGGTTAACCCGCAGTTACGTTTAGACCCTAGAGATTTATATGCTACTACTCTATGTTTAATCTTTCTATGTAGACTTCTATTTTGAGATGTGTACTACCTTGGATTCCAAAGGTAAGTCGTTTTAGAATTTGTGACGGTTTGACCATCGATATGTAAAGAAATATCAAGCTTCGCAGGGCCACATTGACCACCAAAGATAGGTCCGGGATGTTACGCTATCTTTTCGAACTGCAAACTATGTCCAAAATGTGTACAATCTTCGATTCTAAATGTAAGTCGTTTTAGAATTTGTAACAGTTTGACCATTGATATGTAAAGAAATATCAAACTTCGCAATACTAAATTGGTATTACTAGATTCATCATGAAAGATACTTTCAAAATGTATAATTATTTTTATTTGAAACAACACATCTTTATAGAAATTGATGGTCAAAATGTCACCTTGAAGATCATGTCAATGTTCAAAATGACTTATATTTAGAATCAGATAGTATAACCTAACAGTAATCCTATGAATTAAATTAACTATATGCCCTTTAATTATTCCTCTCAAAATTATTATGCATATTCATATTACTAGCATTGAAACAAATAACCTATGCCTTCTGGTCACAAAAGAATGTCATTTTGGACATCGACATGGTCCCCAAAATGCAACTTTGATTACTAATTTATATTATAATAGGTTTACAAAACTTAACAAAATTATACTTTTATAAAAGTTCTTTTCAATATAAATCTATACATATCATTTTCATATGTTCAATCTAAATATTGAAAATATATCGATAGCCACAGTTCACAAAGTTTGACTTCATGTATCCCGAAATGATATTCTTTTATGACTCGATGGAGTAACATTTAACTGCACCTCTACTATGGAATGCACAAATTAATGGCTCTCCTAAACATGTAAATAACCCAAGTGCATAGCAGATAGCAGCATGCTTGCAGAGAGGAAAACGGACCTGCAGGACCATCCAGCCAGACCAAGCTAGGCAGTTGCCAAGGAGGAAGAGGCACCCCAAAGTCCAGTTCACGATAGGTTTCGAGGAAGCGGTGATAATGTTCTCAAATCCATGAGCTGGCTCATCATGTGTAGCGGCTTCCCTTTGTAGAGAGTGATGACGGTAGCTCCTCCTATGCTCACCACTGTACCAGCCACTTTTGCTATCCCATATCTTAATGTTCGTCTGCTCAAGTCTAATGAGACACATGGCAAACACATACATAACTATGGAGATATATAAACATATAATTCATCTTTTCACTTAGTATATTACTTAGACCTTCTTGGACAAAAAGATATGCAAAACCTTTAGCTCCACAATTCCCGTAAAAAAAATCCAAATGAAGGCGTACACACTTTCATGTAAAAAAGATATACAGTTGAGGTCCACTAGATACAAACAACAATAGTCCAAAACAAGGAACGAAACCTCCTCAAAGTTAAAAAGAAACGAGAGCCTTAATGAAATCCACGAGGCTAAAATCCTAAGCCTTACATCCTACCATTTAAACCGAGAGCTTAAAGCGCCACTCTAAACATTTTTCTTATGTCATAGTTCCGGTGCGTGGATCGCTAATTTCCATATGCTCTTATCCATAGCCAATACTTTGGATATATTCCAATCCCCTAAATCTCTTTTAACTGCTTTCTCCCACATCAGTATTAGTTGACCTCTGCCTCTTTTTATATTTTTGGTATATCTTAAAAATTTCACTACGCACCGATGCCTCATAAAGCCTCCATTGGAGATGTCCAAACAATCTCAAACGATGTTAGGCAAGCATCTCTTCAATTGGTGCAACCTCCTTCCTATTATGTATATTATCATTGCAGATTTGATCCTGTCTTATATGATCACAAATCTACCGCATCATTCTTATCTCCACTGTACTTATCTTCTGCACATGTTATCTTTTAGTTGCCTAGCATTCCGCTCCATTATAGCATTGCAGGTCTGATCACTAGCTGTTCTATAGAATTTACCTTTTAACTTTTAAAAGATTTTTTTATCATATAGGCCACACAATGTTTGGCGCTATTTCACCCACCCGTTCTTATGCTGTGACTCACGTCTTCATCAATCTCATCATCCCACTGTAGCATCGATCTCAAATATCAAAAGTGTCCTTCCTAGACAATACTTGCCCGTTCGGACAAACATCTCCATCATCTACCCTGGCACTGTCGAAATCACACCTCATATACTCAGTTTTAGCCTTACTAAGTTTAAAACCCTTCGATTCTAAAGTATTCATCCACAATTCCAGTTTTCTATCGACACCTATTCTACTTTTATCAACTAACACTATATTATCAAAGAAAAGCATAAACAAAAGATATCCCCTTATATGTCTCACGTGTCCTCATCCACTAGATACTAAGCCTAGAGAAAATTACACTTACACTAGGAAAGTCTGCCCAAAACGCTAGGTCTAAACAATATGGTTTCACTTAACTTTAGAGCTGAAAAACCCTCCAGAAAACCGCATGTCCATTGCGTGCGTACTCCCCCCACGCTGGATGGGAAAAAACACAATGGACCCCACATGTCGGTGGGAAGTGATTTCTGCCTTAATGGAACTCACATGTTATTAAAATAATATATCCCGAGCATTACGAATTTCTGATAAACATAATAGCTCCAGTATGTGATGAAAGCTGAATCGCTAAAGCAAAATTGGAAATCAATTGCCGCCGCAAACGTTGTGAGAGAGGATTCATTTTTCAATCCATGCCATTTTCACCATGGAAAAAAGAACTTCTTATATATAAGAAAACACTCAGTACATGTGGAAAGACTTGCAGGCACAGATGGAATGGTAAACAGTACTGCAGATAGAGTGGTAGAGACCTCACCCAAAGGCTGCCAGAATGAAGGGCTGGGTCAGCAAAGATAAAGTGAGGGGAGGCCTATCTTTCCTGCACAGGTAGCAGCGAGGGAAATCACATCAGCCGTGCGTCGAACCAGTCAGAATTTAACTTGAAATACTTGCATAGCTCCCAATGGAAGCATTAAAACTTTATAGTTTTGAACAATCTGAGCACTTGTTTTTGTTCCATTTCGTAATTAAGCAGATAGTATCTTTCTCTGAAGCGAATGTAGATGTAAAGCGAAGGGCTAGTTTCCTGGTTGAGCAATCTCGAGCTACAGTCAAGAGCACAATTCAAAAGAAGCACGACATACGACTCATGCGGTTGATTGATGGTGTCTGTCGAGCACCACCTCTTTGTACCGTGAGTTGTGCGATACGCAACATGAAAAAAAAATTAAGAATGCTACTTGCTGGATTACTGAAGATTGTTCGTGTACTCACTTCTCCAGGAAGTAGGCGAAGGGAGCGACGAGGGCCAAGGCGGCGGCGTTCCTGTAGACCATGAAGACAACTGTAACATCGCGAAATTAGGTTATTTCAAAAATATAGAATTTTAAAATTATTTCCTGCATTTTGTTGGCATTTAAATTTCTTTTGAATATTTAGTTGAAATCTTCTGAGATTTGTGGCATGCAAGTTAAATATCAAAGAGTAACCCCAAATGCAAATGATAGAAAACTAGAATTTTAAATACGAATCTGAAAGATGATCTAGTACAAGAAAAGAGGAACCTGACTTAAAATATAAAAATCTTATCTTGGGAATAATTGAATGCAATTCTAATTTGCACTTGAATCTAGGAATCAAATTAAATAAAAATCTACCTTAAATCAAATTGACCAAATAAATATTAAAAGCTCGCATTTAAATAAACAAACTGGGAGTTCAAAATTTTGACAATAGCGAAAAACTCAAAATCAATAAATCCTAACGTAGGCTAAAAATTTAAATTAAAAATCTAAATTACAAATCTTTGCATGAATCTTTCATTTTCTCCTTGTGGGCCCCACCCTTTTTCCCCTCTCTCCCTCCTCCCTTTCCCCCGCCACCGGGCCCCACCTCCTCCCTTCTTCCCAGCACGCGCGAGCGCGCCTGGTCCCCTCCCTCCTCTCCATTCCGCCGGCGGCCGGCCGGCCGACACGCGCCACTGCCACCCGCCCAGTCGCGATGTGCCTACCTGCCGCCGCCCTGTCTCCCTCTGCGCCAACTCGCACGTCGCACGTGTCCTACCCCGGGTAGCCGGCTACAGCGTTCCTACGGATTCCCCCTCCACGCGATAAGTCACCCCGGGCCTCCCATTTTGTAGCTGCACCCTTCGTTGCCTCCCCTTCCTCTCCTTGCTCCCGCAGCTGCAGAACCATGCGCCACCTGACCTCCCTCTTGCACCGCAGCCCTCCCCTTCCCCCTTCCCCTGCTGTGCCCGCACCGGCCACCGCCGCCTCACCCCGCCCTGGCCGCTCCGGTGATGCCCCGCCGGTCCGACCGTGTCTTGGTGCGCCCCAAGTGGCCTTCTCCCTCCTCCCTCAGGTAATTGAACCCCGGCGCCCCCGGCTCGCTGCACGGCCGACCTTCCTCGCCGCCGGCCAAAACCACCATTTCCGCCACCGTCGCTCCCTTGGTCAGTCCCGGGCCGATTCATCGCGGTGGGAGCACCTCCTAAGCCTGCGAAGCTTCCCCAACCGCCGCCGGACCCTCCGCCGCTGAGCACTCCCGCCACGGCGACACGTCCGCGTCACTGCCCACACACAGTGCAGGCAAGCCTCGGTCTGCTCGCGGCCCCGTCAACTCGTCGGTGAGCTTCTCCTCGACCCTTTGCAGCTCACGCTCACCCCCTTTGCTGCTCCCATAGCTCCAACTGTCGCCGCCCCATTTCACCCCATCTCCGGCCGCCGGGCATCGCCGTCGGCCCGCCTCGGAGCCCCTCGGCCCCCTCCAACACCCCCATCGGCTTCCCCTCGGCGCCAGGAACCCATTTTGGCCACCCTCGGTGTATCCCAGCCACCCTTGCACGCCCGCCAGCAGCCCAGATCGTCATTGTCTCCTCTGTTTTGAACCCACCCAGACCCAAGATAAATAATTTGTCCTCATCATCGGCCAGAACCTGCGCGCCCACTTGGCTAGCAACGCACGGTTAACACACACAGAGCCGAGGTCCCGAGTTCAATTCCAGCCGGCTGCACATTTTCCCCATATTTTTATTTTATTTTGTTTAGCTCATTTTAAGTAATAAAAATCAAGGAAAATTAGGGAATAATGTAGAGAATGTAATAAATTTAACTATGATGTAAAAGAGATTATTTAAGATTTAAATTTTGATTAGTTCATATATGATTAACTAATATGGTTTGAGCAATTACCTAAAAGGTTAATTATTAAATTCAAAGTAATCTTTACTATTATAAAAGAAGGAGTTGGTGGTTGGTCCGGCCTCTTCCACCCCTTCTAATAAAAACTATCTTGGTGACATGTGGACCCCACCCGAAACCCGTGCTTGTGTAACGCCAACCCCGCGAATCCTGTTCGTTTGCCTCCCCACCTCATTTCCTCCGCCTCCCTCCTCCTCCATCGCCGCCGCCTCGCCTCCTCCACCCCGCCCCGCCGCCGCCTCCTCCCGGCTCTACCGCTCCGCCTCACCTCCTCCTCTCCACCCCGCACTGCCGTCACCGCCTCCTACCCGGCTCCTCCGCTCCACCTCGCCTCCTCCCACACCACGCCACCGCCGCCTCCTCTGCCTCCTACCCACACCGCAGCCTCTCCTCCCTCCCTCCCGCCCGCGCCACCAACGCCACTCCTCTGCACCCCACCTCCTCGCCAACCCGCGCTCCCCCTCACCCCTTCCGCCCCTCGCCGCCACTCCTCTGCCACCCCACGCCGCTTCCTCCTCCTCGAACCGCCTCCTCCCGGCTGCGCCCGCCTCCTCCCGGCGCGTCCTCCCCTACTCTCCAACCTCCCGCGCGCCTCCCCCCTCTCCATCCCCCGCACCGCCTCCTACTCCCGACCCTCGCCGCATCCTCCTCCCGTCCTCCCCAACCCCCAAGCAGCCGCCTCCCCTCTCCGCCGCCTCCCACGCCCCCTCGTCGCGGCGTCCTCCCCCCCCAACCCCGCGCCGCCTCCCCTCTCCACCCCGAATCGCCTCCTTCCCCACTCCCACGATGTACATCCACGAACTCCGCTTCATGGAAGCTGACGCCGGTGAGAAGATGCGGATTGGGCCCAGGTTAGGTTGTGGTTACAAGCACGATCGTGCGAAGGAAACTGCTCACAAAACGGTTCCTCCTACCATAAAAGAGGTACAACTCATATTTTTGACAGCTTCTCCTTCTCAAAAGCTTCCACTTCTCCTTCTCCTACCCTTCTTCATCTCCTCCTCAGGCCGACTGAATTCCTTGATGCTACAATAGATGATCATCATGTCCAGCTAAGGTGCATAGAGAATGGTGTATATGAAACAGCAAATGCAGAGAAGTTGAGGCTTGAACAGAGACAATGCCAGGTTAGTCGATGACTAAACCTTTCACAGATTCTGATACTTCCAGGAAAGGGGATGACAAACTGAATTGCCACTAGATTCTATTGCATTTGTATTAGCTAACGAATTACCACCTCTGTTGCTTTGTTTATAGGTCTCATTGTATGAGTCCAGTGAATATGTTTTTGGCCCTCGGACCTACACAGGATTGATTTAATAGAGTTCCTGGTTAATGATATGTCAAGTTCTTAGTTATATGTTCATAATTATGTAGCATATTTGGTAATTACAAAGCCAACAAGAAAGGCTATATGTGCAAAAGAAAAGTCAGAACATGTGTAAGATTCAACTGGGACCTCTTGTACCTCTGACTCCGCTGTTCTTTTGATTGGTATAGATATGAACTTTTATTAAATATGTATCTTCTTCATCTCATCCTCAGGCCGGCTGAATTCCTTGATGTTACAATAGAATATCATCATGTCCAGTTGAGGTGCGTAGAGAATGGTGTATATGAAAAAGGTTGTAAATGTTTAAATATATTTTTTCATGGTAATGAATCCAGCTAAAATTACTTATTGGTGTTCGTCACGTGGATAGGTAAAAAGTTCTGGAACCTCTTTCACTTGCAACCAATGCGTGATCAGAAGGTACTATATAATAGTGATTTGCAAATCTTTGGTAAGTTCCATATAATTAGTTTGCAATTCTTTTGCACATAAATTCATATGCATCAAATTTGCTGGTGGATCAGGGTGATGTGTAGTACTTTATTGGGGTTCAGTTGGATGGAACTGAACGTGTTCGAGATGATGCTGTAAAAGAGGGTGCCATGCTGGTTTGTATTTTTTAACTCAAAATTAGCCTATTTGTGCACGCTATCAAAAGTAACAAAAATAGACCATATGGGTCTTAAATTACTACTATTTTATAATTACCAAGACTTCATAGTGTGATTACTTACAGAATTTTATTAATACCAAGTTACCAACTAGCATTACAAGACATTTGGATGCCCTAGACCACAGTAGTCAACACAACCGATTGCTAGAAGATTGATTTATATGACATATGAATGTCTCCGTGGTCAACACTTTATTCCGTCAATTTATTAATTGTGCTAAACATGTTCCTTTTTTGAGTCTGGATAAATTGCATTTTTCATGGACCTTAAATGTCAAATTTCTGTTGTGTGAAAGCATAGCTTGTTTAAAAACTAACCTGAATTGTCCATGTAACAGGTTAAGAAAACTGCAGATAATATTGATGTGGCTGCGAAGGAACTTCCAGATGCTAATTTGGTGAGACTAAAGCATTATTCCTTAAGCTCATCAAATAAGTATGTGCATGCAGTTCTGACAATAATCCATGGTCACATTCAGAGACCGGAGGATCTATGGGCTAACCACTCAAAAGCAGTTATGCCAAAGCCACATATGAAGGATACTGCTTCATGGAAAGCCATCCAAAAAGTATGATATATATATATATAGTTTACCAAATAGCTATGACTTTCTAACCATGTAATTTAGAATGGTTTTATATTAGATTACTGATACAATACTATACCTAGAAGTTGTCTTCGTCAGATATACAAAATCTGATTTTTTTTTTCTTGACCCACAAAATGTAGATGCTCTGATAGCAAAACTTCTCATAATTATGGTATTGGCTTTAGTTTTCTTATGCCTAGGGTTTTTATTTTCCTGAAAGCACCTTTGAAATGTCACATTTTTGTTCTTGCTCCAAAACATATGAAAGTTAGTGTTCTTGTTGTATATAAATCGTTAGATAAATAGAAAGCAAGACAAAAAAAATACAGAATTCTAGGAAATTGGCCATGTTTAGGGATGTAATCTCTGTTGTGGAGCATGTCATTGGGTTATTCCAAGGATGGACTCTAGGAAAAAGATTTTGGATTTAGATATTTGTTTAGTTGAGTTGTTTGGGTCATTCTGAACATACATTTGGCTGTATATTATATTAGAAGTAGGTCATATAATTAAGTAGAAACAAACTTCTATTTATTTGAGTAAGAATATATAACTGCAGTATAATATTTACTCCTAGATTTTGTTTTCCGTTGCAACGCACGGGCATATTGAGTGAATTGTGTTGTTCAGGCGTTGTTGTATACAGTTGGGTTGGGGAAAAGCGCTATACCAACTACAGCTGCGGTGAATTGGGTACTGAAGGATGGGTTGGGGGTACTTGAGCAAGATATTGTTGTCGAAATTTGGCCGGCATTTGGATGTTAACCCGATGGGGTGGCGACTGTTTGCGGATCTTCTAGAGAACACAGTGCTGGAAATTTTGACTCCGTGTTCCCTCACCTGTTCATTCCTATTGGGGCAGCTGCTAGAGTTGGTCGATCGACAGCTGCTTTGATACAGGTCAGGACTTTTGGTATGGATTGTCATCATTACAGTGCCTCTTACTTGTGATGCGCACTCCACTGGATAAACTTGTCCACTTGATACATAGTTCCAGAAACCATACACATGGCTACCAGTTCCCTATTAAGATCTGCTGCAGTGTGTTGTTTTACTATCTTTTCGTCACCTACAGCTAATATGACAAGATTTGGACCATCATAGTTGCAGATGTCATGCATTTTCACATTCATCACAACAATGAAATGAACTTGCAATATGATTTTTGTGGGGTGTTATTTTCTGCTATATCCAAATATAACATCTCCCCCAGAGACTGATAGTGGTAGGTGTTTGACTGCGCTCAATTGGAAGCTAGAAAATGGCTGCTGGTCATATCTTGGTTGTCTTATAGTAATTATAATCACGAGGATGACGCTGCGCTCAACCGCACTTTGTCCACACTGGTTTTTATAATCTTTCTATTAAGCTAACAGATGGACATTATGGAATTGGTTTGTTAACATGTTGCATTTTGTTCGTTTCTGAGAGTTATTGTGAACTATAGGGATACCAGCTAAAGAAGTAGATTTCAGATAACCTGATCATTGATTCATTGTTTTCTAACTTTTGTTTTCATCCATTTTTGTTTATTTAGCAGGCATAATGAACAGTGATATGGGAGAATTGGCAGGAAGACCTACTACTTCACAATCAAATCCTTTTGAAAGTTCTTTATATGGAGCTGGATCTGGACTCATCCGAAGTGGGTTGCTTTATATGGAGCTGGATCTGAACTCATCCGAAGTGGGTTAGAAGCATATGGCGAGAAGTTTTTAGGTTCAAGCTCTGAGTTGTTGCAAAGCAATGTACATCGTTTATAAATGTTTTTTGATACTACCTACTGAGAATGACATGTACGGTGTCTGCTAAGGAAATGTATGCATACATTTTTTTTGTGTCATCACTCTTGTTTGATGATATATATCATATTTTTTGGACTCCGTTGCAACGCACGGACATCTTACTAGTAATAAATAAATATGACTTTGGCTAAATGTCCAAATTTAATAAGATACCCTGAATTATAATTAAGATATATGCTTTGATATTTAACATGTCGCCATTAAATAAATCCCATTGGAAGGTTTAATTAAATAGCCATATTGAAATATGACCCTGTATAACCAACTTTGTCCAGGTAATTGAATTAAAGATAAAGCTAACTCTAATAATAATTGAAGTATAGATAAAATAATAATGGTGTCATTAATTAAATCTTAACACTAGACTTAATGAAGCTGAACATAAATATATATAACAAGCCAGGACATGTATAAATGAGTCCTAATCCAAAGTAAAACTATGCCTAGTGGTAACTAAGAGTACATAAAATATCGTACCACAACGTGTTATAAACCCAGACTATAATATTAATTCGGTAAACTGAAAATTGTACACATTACTTAAATATAACATATGCCCTAAATATAGCACTCGACAAAATATTGTTCCGCTAATCTCGTACACCGAATCATAAGTCTAATCTGACTCATGGAATTTCCTCGATAAATACAAGAATAATAAAAGAGATTATTAATAAAAAGATCGAGTCGTTATATTCTCCCACCAACCTTGTCTCAAACCACCCGAACCGACCATTAACTCATAACAAAACTAAATCAAGATTATTCGAATTTATTTTGGATCTTCTGAGTTAGTTGCTTTTATTTGGATTCAGTTGTTTAGCGCGTAATTAGATATTGAAGTTCTGAAGAATCAAGGGATCAAGCGTGAACAAGAGCGAAGTAAAGATAAATACCAGAAGCTCCAGGGAAAGCATTGTGTGAGCTCGAGACCGCGGTAAACTGCACCAGGCGAGTCAATACTTTGATCATGTTGAACCTACATTTTCTACAGAGATGTAAGCGACTTGTGACCATTAATTGAGAAGACAATGGAAATAAATAAATTAATTAAAAGGTGCTAGCTAAGATGTCAGTGCAGATATCTATGAAGTTATTGCCCTCTTCTTTTCGGCTTTTGCTTTTAATTTTTTTTATAGTAACTGAGTTTTCTATAGTTCAAACATAGTGTCTTTTCATGACGGTGTCAACAAGTCGATTGTATTAGACACTATAACGACTTCATCTATATCAGTCAAAATTGCACATGAGTTTCTTTCTCTCCATACTCTCTTTCACATCTTCTCTACCGGCCATAGCCAAAAGCCTCCTGGGGAATACATTAAGGAATTCTTAGACTACTGGTATGTTTTCTACTTCTACTCCTTGAAGGCTGGTTACTTTCATCTTGGATTGTTGAGGTTTCGTTCTACTCCCAAAGTATATTAGCTAGTCTATTACATGGAGATTGATTGAAACTTCAGTGTTCTAAATGGTTATAGGTTGGTGTTCCAAACGATTTATTTAGCAGTTCACATCCTAACTGATTCTCATTTATAAACTTTTGAGAAATAAAAGAGTGGGTTGCTCTAGGATCAAAAAGAATGGTACCATGTGATGGTGGGATAGGTAATGTACCCGTGACAACATCTATGGCTTCACCCAACTGCTCGGCTGTTACATGGGTCAATCAGGCTTGTCCTACAGACTGACTTCCTCTTCCTGCTCCTCTCATGGCTGCATTCCCATGTACTCCTTGTCCTCTCCCAACAACCAAATTCGACGTTAGAGCTAGTGCCCTTAGTACTGGGTTCGGTTGCCCTTATGGTCCCGTTGTTCTAATAGGGTAGGGACAGTACATCTTAATATACCATCCCTTCCTGCAGTTGAAACAAAATCCTGTACCACGAAGGCAATCCTTGGTGAAGTGTCTCCCTCAACATTAAGCACATTGAATGTGTGTAGAGGGTTGGGGCTAATTTATTGGTCATGTTGGTGGTCTTGGAAAAGATCTCTGCTGCTTGATACTGGCTTGCTGTGATGGCTTGGGGAATGTGCTCGGCTAATCATCATAGGGCCTTGGTCAAACCTAGCCTTCTTCCTCTCTCCTCCGCTAAATTGGAGTTCTCCTTCTCAAGTATAATGACTCAGTTTACCAGGTCTTCAAATTCTATGATTGGTTGGATAGAGAGATGCATCCTGATATACGGATTCTTCCCTTAAACTGATCCATCTTCCTCTCGTTAGTGGACACATCATCTGGAGCATACTGGGACAATTCATTGAACAGGTGTAGGTACTCAAAGTCCTTGTGTCAATGCTTGGAATTCCTGCTTCTTGATCTCCTTTCTTCCTTGTGGAGTGTGGGCGATGCTAAATTTCTTGGTGAAATCTGCCCACATGATTGGATGGTTATGGGCTCGGTTTCGCTTGAAATTTAGCCACCAGGTTGCGGCTGGTCCCCTGAAGTGGTGTGAGGCACACCGTACCTTATCTTAATCTGAACATCCTACTGTAGTCAATTTCTTATCAACTACTTGCAGCCAGTCAACTGCTTCTAGTGGATCTATTGCTTGAGAAAAAGCTGGTGGGTGAATCTGTAGAAACTCTCCCAAACTAACTCCAGCATTGGGTTGACACTAACTTGGATTAGCGACTCTCACCATTAGTGCGACTAGAAAATGATTTTGGTTTTGCTGAGACTCCATACAAGAACTCTCCATGAGCATGAGAATGTCTCCTAGGTTGTAACATCCCAAAATTTGTGATTTTTGACAATTTAAATTTAAATTAATTACTTTAAAGAAATTAGATCTTATTTGAATTTTTCTGAGTTTTTCCAGATTTTAAAATCAGTTTCTAGAATTAAAAAGAAATCTTAGTTTGAAAATTTAATACCAAAATAACTTGGAAATATTTTATTTAAGTTCAAAATACCCCCAGAAACTTATATGAATTTTTCTAGAATTTTTGGAGTTTATTTTGTATTTTTCTGAGCTATATTTAATTTTCTAGGATTTTCTGAAAATCAAAAACTAAAACTAAAACCCAACCATCCCCTCCGGCCGCCACGTGGACGGCCGGGATCAGCCCACGTCACCGCCGCCATCCCGCTTACCCCTCTCCCGCGCCCGACACGTGGCCAGCTCGGATCCAACCACGTCTTGCGCCTGGTCGATCTCCGCCGCCCGTTTTCCCCCTCTCGCTGAGCCGAGGGCCCCACTTGTCGGCGCCACCTCTTCTCCCTCTCTCCCACTGACCGCCTGGGCCCACCTGTCGGGGCCGTCTCCCCGCCGCCTCCTCCTTCCCCACGACGTCACCGTCCGCAACCGCCTCCGCCCTTCCCGCCTCTTCCCCTCTTCCCGTCGCCCACTTTCCTAACCGCCCGCACCCCGCACACCCACCCTCTCTACGCGCCCACTTTTCCTCAACCGCCTGTAACCGCTCCACCGCCTCCGCACAAGGCGCCATTGAGGTCGCCGCCGACAGAGTCCGGCGAGCAATCGCCGCCGCCTCGCCGCCTTACGCCGCCCCCCGCCACCGTCTTCGCCGCGCCCGTGCGCACCCCGGCCGCCCCTCGGCTACGCCTCTCCGCCACCGGAGCCCCCTCGCCGTCGTCGACCGAGCCGCACCACCGCCCCTCCTCGTCGCCGACGCGCCTCCGGCCGCCTCCGGTAAAGCCCGAGCCACCTCCGAGTTCCCCTCGACCCCCTCTTCCCATTTCCACACTCGCCGCCGGCCATCACCCGCCGGAGCGCCGGCGAGCCCCGGGCCCGAGCGCCGCCTCGGTCTGCCCGCCACCCGTGCCCACGTGGCATACCACGCGGCGCCACGTCCCCGGCCACCTCGGCTCCCCTTGCCCCGTTAGCGCCACGCGGCCCACACCTCAGCCCCGTGCCACATCAGCTTCCCCTCCGGTCCGTGGACTCAGTCCACATGGACCGGGCCCACTGTTAGTCGGTTTACCGCCAAGGCTGACGTCAGCTGGCGCAATAAATCCGATTTTCCCGTAGAAAAATAATTCGGTCGAAAAAGAAATTCCCTGCTGACGTCATAATTCCGAATTTTTTTTAGAAAAATAATTCTAAAATCCAATTTATTCTTTGTCTTTAATTTTAAACTTCCCGAGGCCCGTACTTTTTCATCCTAACTCCGATTGAGTCCATTCAAATTTCTAAATTCATCAAGAATTCCAAACTATGCATTTCTGCCATCCTTTTAAATTTTTGAAATTTATTTAGTATTTCAAAATTCAAATTTCAAACACCCAGTTCACTTTCAAAATCTTAGATTCATTCCAAATTTTGTATGCACTTCCAAAATTCAAATTCAAACTTTGTAAAATCCTGAGAAAGTTTATTTTATTTTCTTGACTCAAAAATATTATTTCCAGTAAACCCCTTTTCCAATTAATCTTCCAAATACCCTTTCTCCCTCGTTTGAATTCCGAATCCGTTGAAACTTTCTCCTAAATTCTTATAAAATTATAAACTCCTTTCCAGTAGTTACATTATTTTTTTTGTAATGTTATCTATATTTATTTGTTCATTTGTTTTATCGTTTTACGCGTAGAATCCAACGTTGTTGAAGAATTCGAAGACCCGTAGCAAGAAAGTGAAGATATCGCACACGAAGGCAAGTCTCCTTTGAACATTTTGAACCTATTTTTGCAAAATGTGTTCGATTGTTTTAAATTTATTGCATGTGCTATGTTACATAAAATGATAACTTATGTTGTAAGGATAATAGTTAAACCGATAATTTTTATACCCTCATTTGACATTGATAACCTTGTACCTTTAACACCCTAGGACTTCCTTTGTCTCAATAGTGAGACTATTATGAATTTGATAATTTTAGAACGGTAGTAAATGCTTAGACAAACTAGTCGATCAGTACAACCCTAGGGTGGAAAATAGAAAGGAATGATTACATCTAGTAGCAATCAATATTGTTGTTGTTGTTGTTGTTAAGATGGTGAAAGATGTTTTATACTTAGGTGGATGGCAAGATTGGATTGGTGCTGTCTAGTACGAGAACTTAAAAAGTGTATGTTCCACCCAAGTCAATTAAGGACCGACGCTTGTGTTTGTCCAAACTGAGCACTACCGTACAACCACATGTCTATATGGGTATGACCTAGCTGATTAATTTACAATAGACTAGCTTAGGTACCACCAGTGGAAAATGGATACCAGGGTGTACTGGTTATTCATAGTGAGGGATAGGGTTTACTGTACTCATACGGCGCAAGAGGGGGCTTCTGAATGTGGTGGATTTAACCCTTCAGCAGTGAAACCTCAGCGGGTGGTAACTAGCTAGACTAGAGTAAGGTAAAGGCTATGTGACGAATTATCTGGGTCTCATGCCTAAGGAAGCATGTTGGCTATTAAGATAGCTTGTCTCTTGTAGGTAAAGTTGTACAACATCCGCCGAGTGTTAAAACTATTCGAATAGCCGTGCCCACGGTCAAGGGCGGGTAAGGAATGCATTCACATGGTAGAACTTTGGTTTTGGTTTAAAGTAAAGTTTTGGGAATCCGAGAGTGGATGGAACTCTCGGGGTTGTTCAAGTAGTTGAAACTATTGTGGGTGGTTGGAACCCGTAGATTTGTATTTTGGTGGTTGGAACCCGTAGATTTGTATTTTGGTGGTTGGAACCCGTAGATTTGTATTTTGGTGGTTGGAACCCGTAGATTTGTATTTTGGTGGTTGGAACCAGTTATCCAGTGATGGTGGATAGAACCTTCACTTTAAAATATTTAATAGTTTCAGTTAAGATAATTACTATGTTAAAATATTGCCTTCAAATATGTTTAATGATATTGGAAATAAAAATATTGCTTTGTGCAAAAGAACCATATAACCTTCCTTGTTGAGCCTTGCATCTAATGCATTTTCCCAAGACTTGCGGAGTACTTTATGTACTCACATACTACACTTAAAAATAAAATCTCAGAGGAATACGAAGCTCAGGAAGGAGACTACGACTACTTTGTGTGTGGATTCGACGAAGGATTTCCGGAGTACTAGGTTGCGCTTCCCCAGTCAATTGCCTGTGGCGTATTGATGGGTCTTTATCAAGTTTATTTTGCTTCCGCTGTGTTTTGTTTATTTGCGGGGTCTTGAAACCTCAGTTGTAATGAAAAGACCTTTTGGTCGGTACTCTTTATTATTGTAATATTCGTTGTTGGCAATGTAATCATCATTGTTTAACTGTGTGCACTAGCTTTGATCTGAGACTAGTGCTGAAATACACAGAGGGTCCGGATTTAGAAATCCGGGTCCCGACATAGGTTGTTGAGATTATTAGTGTTCTCTGAAGTACTACGTCACCAACTTCTAGTTGGCTTGGAGGTTGCCCTTGTCCCGGCAGAACTCTCTGGTTATCTGATTGACGGTTACCCTCGATTAGAGTAACACCAGTGGATCCTAATCTAATAGTAAGATTAGGCTCATTCGGGTTGTGATCATCCATCCTGTAAAGAGCCCAACTTAGCTTCATTATCTCACTTTAAGGGGTTAGATTTTATTCATATTTAATGTTGTTGATATTATTGATTCTTTTTTATAACAGTTGGAGAGTTAAATTTCTTATAGGTGAAATTGTTCATTCTTTTTAGAATAGCTTCTCATTGTCATGCAACATAGGTTTATATGGGGAATTATCTATTTTTAGTGGTTGAGAGATGATTTTAGGCCTTTCCTTCTATTCTCCACAATGCAACATACACATGCAAATAAAACCTAAAAACAAAGAGAGGCAATAAGAACCAAATCCCACATTACTCTGACTATACATGTCTAACCACGCTCAAGATCATGTTCTCGAGACCACCTAAACTACGTGTTGGGGCCACACTCAAAGATTGCCTTTAAGTGCGGACCTACATTACCCTGGATCACACATGCCCAAGCATACCCAAGACTTCTTGCTTGGGAACGCCCCAAACTTCGCGTTTGGGGAAGCACTCAGGGCTCATTCCTTAGTACACCTAAGACTTTGTTCCTGGGTATGCCCAAAACTTACACGTTCGAGAGCACCATATGCCACTCATCTAGAAAATCTCATATGAAGAATTGAAGTAAGTAAATTTTATTCTGGATCATCTCCCATCACTAGAAGTTATAATCTTTTTTTCTATCTTTACATGTCCTTGATTTTGTGATGGCGGATGAGTTTATTTAGTGGTAAGAGTGAAACGATAAGATGTCGTGGAGCTTGGCTCACTTCTTAACCACTCTAGTTGCTAAGGTTTACTCTAGATTACTCTATGTCACTACTGCTGAAATAATAGTGCAGCACACATGTATTAACTTAAATACAACAATTTAAATGCAGAATGACATCTAATTACAATGAAAATCATATATTAATAGCTGGCCTACCTAGAATCAAGGCCGTTACAATATTAGTGCAGCATGCATGAGTTACATTATCAAATAGAAATCTCTTATTGTCTACATGCATGCTAGAGGAGCTCATTTTACGAATTTTTTGTACAGATAAACCTTTTTTTATTCGAAAATACAGAAATATATCCGCGGGAAATTTTTTTACAAAAATAGGCTCTCGTCGCCTAATGGAGGGGTGACTTGAGCTAATCGCTGTACTCCCGGGTGACTGCAATGAGTCGCTTTCCAATTGAGCGATTGGAGTGAAGTCGCCCAATGGGTAGGCGATTGGAATCCAGTCGCCCAATAGGTGGGCGACTGGAATGGAGTCGCCTAATAGGGAGGCGACTATCCGTGAGTTTTTAGAGTTTTGTCAATTTTGTAGTTTTAAACTGGTAAAAAATCTGGTGTAGTTATAATAAAGGTTTATGTTCACTGTATGTTGTAGGTGCGTAAAAATTATTGAGAAATTTGTTTTAAGAATGAATGACTGTAGAACGATCGATACATACAGTGGTAAGTGATATTTTGATTTTACCGGGAATTAGTGTACGGAGAGAACCGATATGCTAATATTGTAAAATGACTTGCTATCTGAATCATTCAATACGAAAGACGAGATAATAAGCTTATCTGAATAGAAATAAACTTCATAATACAGTTGGGAGTAACATACCGCGTATATTTTTATTACATGCATAACATATAGCATGATATGCGACTAACCTACCCAACTGCTTGTACGACCTACTGTGTGGACCGGGGCCACTTTCCCTTCCTTGCCATCTCGGCGTTGAAATCCTCCGCGGCCTCTTTTGTCTTAGCCGTCATTTCCCTCTTTCTTTCGCGCTCCCTCTCGCGAGCCTCCCGCCTCCCCACGCACGCGCCGAGATGAGCTTGCGTCTCGCATTGTACACGCAGGGTGTGCTCGTTCTTGCGGTGCTCCTCCTCCAGCAACTCCTGCTCTCGTGTGACATTCCACTCCTCGAAGTTGGTTCCATTGGTCCGCAGGGTGGATCTCAAGATCGATCCATTTGCGGTAGCCACATAGGGGCTCTGGAGATTGTAAATACAGAGGAGAGATTGTTAGTGCATGCTGCGAAGGAGAAAAGGTAGGGGAAAATGGTGCATGTCGTCATTACCGACTGCCGATAGGATGCGGTGTCAAAACGTCGGTCGGGGTAGTCACTGGAGTAGTTTGCGCAACCCCAGTAACGCATACCTAGGCTGATGTGCTGTTTAGACTTGAAGAATTTGCAAGTGTCTCCGCACCAACAAAGGGGGTGTCTCCCCCTCAGGAGGAAATTGCGGCGAACGCTCGGTGGAGCAGTTCGGGATGGGGTTGTTGCTACGTGGCCGCTCATTTTGGGGAGCTGACCCTTTAGCACGCTGGGCTTGTTCTACCCAGGCCGCAATAGCCCTTATTTTCCCATCGCGGGTGGCAGCTGATCGTGCTAGGTCACGGGTCTCCTCCCATTCCTTGACCATCTTGTCCCATTGCTTTTTCTGGTTTTTTTGTCCATCCCGGTGGGGCCAAGGAAGCGCGGTGTAGTGTGAGGTTTGGAAGTGCAGTGTGGCCTGCGAAATGGAATGCACACCAATTTATAGGGTCCATTTTCTCACTGAGCAAAGCTGGCCTCTTTTGTCATGTCACTAAGCAAAACTGGCCTCTTTTGTCATATCACTAAGCAAAGCTGGCCTCTTTTGTCATGTCACTGAGCAAAGCTGGCCTGTTTTGTCATGTCACGGCGCAAAGCTGGCCTCGTTTATCATGTCACTGAGCAAAGCTGGCCTCTTTTGTCATGTCACTGCGTAAAGCTGGCCTCTTTTGTCATATCACTACGCAAAGCTGCCGTCTTTTGTCATGTCACTGCGTAAAGCTGGCCTCTTTTGTCATGTCACTGCGCAAAGCTGGCCTCTTTTGTCATGTCACTGAGCAAAGCTGGCCTCTTTTTTCATGGCACTAAGCAAAGCTGGCCTCTTTTGTCATGTCACTGAGCAAAGCTGGCCTCTTTTGTCATCTCACTGAGCAAAGCTGGCCTCTTTTGTCATCTCATAGAGCAAAGCTGTCCTCTTTTTTGGTTTGCTCACTGCAGTAAGTTCTCTCGTTTGGTATAAATAGCACGATTGGGGTCCCATGATATTGTAGGCAGAGAACCGTGCAATTCAAAAAAAGAAGTATGTTCTCTTTTATGGTGAAACATACCATATCGGAAGCTGAGGGGCCGATCGGATATGGGTCACCGAAGGAAGACCTTCCCTTGGAAAGGAGGGAGATCTTTGGTCCACACTACCGCTTGATACCAAGTCGGCGTGCTCAACCAGCATGGCCGAAGTGCCGACACAATGAGGACGCGGTTATGCAGGTCCTGGAAGGCCAGTTCGATGGCGGGCGTTTCTTCCGATGCCTACGCTCCGGGGTACAAATTAGTAACAGTACTTTTTTTGTATTGCCTATGGAGGCTCCATGTTTACCGTCCTTTCACGGAGATGGCGAAATGCGAGTTCTCCCACTGGATCGACCCTCCCCACGAACGATATATTGTCAATTATGTGTATACATTATGGCAACGAATATTTGAGTTGGAGGAACCAATCGAGACTCTAAATGAGGAGAACATCGACCTCCGCCAACAGATGCAACGCGAGAGAGGCAACGAGAGGTCATGAACATAGGAAGCTCGTATGATCCCACATGTTGCTGCGCGAACCCTAGCTGCATATGTGTGTGCCACTACCACGACGGCCAGCCACATCCGAGACGGCCCCCTCAGCAATACTCCATGTGGGTGCCACGAGGCTCGTTTGGCATGTAGGCAACGAGGGTTATGGCTGTGTCGTATTTTAGTACTTCTGTTCGTTGTTGTGTTAATTTAATGTTGTGAGCTATTTCTTTTCTTATGTTTATTGTTATCGTCTGTTGTACTGCTGGAGGGTTGATCTATGTATGTGTCAAGGAAGCTGTACATAAATAATTTGCACAACATTGCATAAACACCAACTAAATTACAGAAAAGAGATGTAACATGCAAGTTATACAAATGGTACATGAAATTTAGGTGTAGTCTGCATAAACTATTGATCAGGACATGCATTGCATCGTCTACCTGTGTGCCCCTCCTGACCGCATCGCCCACAACGTGCACCTGGTGTTCTAGCTTGTGATTCATCCATATCATTTCTAATACGTCGACTCTGTCGCCGACCCTTCCCACCCTTCAGCATTTTAACATCTGGAACCCAGGTCCTCGATGCAATGTCCAAAGTGGCGAAGTTTCCCACCACCCTGAACCCCTGGAGTTCCCCACACCAAGCCTGCAGTATCCTCTCCTTAAAGAAGTACTCGGACATGAAGTTCAAATGATCCATGCCCACGGTCCCGCATGCAGCGAGGACATGAAAGCATGGCTTGTGTAACAAATTAAGCTTGTTGCACGTGCAGTTAGGTTCGTTTGCATGATCTCCAAAGCATACCTCATGAGTAACAAGTGAACGAGCCGTCCCAAATTCGGCTCTATCACGGAGTATGACCTCAAAACGATGCTCCATGTTGCCCATGACCTGCACTGTGTGTAATTGACCCTTTTGTGCCTTCGTCTCCATGTACGCCGTAATTTTTGATGAATAAAGGGCTCCGAGATTGGCCGCATGAAGTGTGGCACTCGCGTGCCTCTCCCTGAATTAGCGGATTGTGCTGTGAAGAACACCTTCCACGATGGCGACAAGGGGCTGCGAACGGAGACCCCTGAGAACCCAGTTGTACACCTCGGCAAGGTTAATTGTCATTATTCCGTACCTTGCGCCATCCGTGTCGTGTAACAGCGACCACTTCTCCAATGATTCCCCCTCGATCCACTACGAGAAACACTTGTTTCGTGAGCTCCTCCTTCTTGAACCACTTGGGTTAGGCTCATCGATTGCTGGCAAGCATTGCGGTTGTGCCGCCCCAGGTGTGACCGGGCCCTTGCTCCTCTCTTCGACGTTCTTCTTGGTGTGCTCATCCAACAACCCCCACAAAGCATCGAATTTCCTCTGCTGGTTCTGCCTAGCCAGCCTCTTGAATAGCTTCATCAAAGATTGTTTCGGGAATTTCTTGAAAAAGTTTGCCCCTAAGTGACGACTGCACCACTGGTTCCTCATGTCCGGCCAACGAAAGGACTCCTCGGGGTCTTCCTGAAGTTTTCTAGCCTTTATAATACCAGCATGCCGATCATGGATTACGCACACACCACGACGAGTGCGTACAACTCCAGCCCTCACATGTCTGATAAACCACAACCAGCTCTCATAATTCTCACTCTCCACAAATGCAATGGCCAGCGGCAATATTTGATTGTTACCGTCAACACCTATGGCCGTCAGGATCTGCCCTTTGTATTTCCTTTTCAAGAAGGTTCCGTCAACAGAGATCACTGGCAGCATGTGCCTGAATGCTTCGATGATAGAACCAAATGCAAACAATGCTCTCTGCAACACCGCATATCCTGGTGGACTTATGGACGGCTTGTCGTGCACAGCGATGTATGTGCCTGGGTTCCTTTCCTGCAATACGTTAAGCATACGAGGAAGGTTGTCGTACGTCGCCTCGAAAGTGCCAAAACGTTTTTCCAACGCCTTTTGCTTGGCACGCCACGCCTTCGCGTAGCCAATCTTGTACTTAAATTTATTCTCCATAGCTACCACAATATACGTGGCCGCCATGTCTTTCTTCTCCACTGTCTCCCCATACATCAAATTGGCTATAAATCCGGACGTCAGGTTACGATGCCACGCCAAGACAGTGTTTAGAATGCAGGAGTGCGGCTCAACCTTGGACACAATCCAGTGAGTCTTATACTTCGGTCTACGTGCGTGCACCCTACAAGAACAATCAGGCTGCTCGCACTTCACAGTGTACTGCTCCTGGCTTAATTTGACGATGCGAAAGGGCCCAAAGCTTGATGGCATCTTGCAGCGCTTCCTTGTCAGCAAACATAGAATGTAACCGAACATCTGTCTCATGATACTCCCATGGTGATTCATGCTCATCATGTGCGGAAACACCCTCCGCATTAAACCGGTTCCATTCCTGGGGGATAGGAACTTCATCCTCATCGGAATTGTCCTCTTCGGCGTTCTCTACAGCTTCCTCTTCATCCCATGCCCTCTGGTCATCAGAGTCCATCTGTTGCACGATGTCTTCATTGTACTCTCCTTCATCGGCTTGCCCAATTGCATCTCTATGGCTTGACGGCTGTAACTGTCCTCCATGTACCGCATCGGCTTCATGACGAGCAACTTCAACATCTTCGCCAACATGCGGCTCGCCCGAGCTGCAAGCACCTTCCAGAGCAATGGCGGACGCACGAGCTTGCGTAGCTGCTTGTAGTGAGTACGGTTGCACAAGCAGCACACACTCGTATCCACGGCGCCGGCACCCTTTCACAAAGCCTTTCCACGAAGCAGTGCGCACCAATGTCTTCAACTCCCATCTGATGTCCGTGGGAGACCGGCTCCAATGCCCTTGCACGACGATGCTGCACATCTCGGGGTCCAATGAAAAACTCCGGGTCAGCCAATGCTGCACATCTCCCATTCGAGCATTCTCGCCATCCGGAAGTACGACAGTGACTTGCGAAAAATTATTCGAATCCACACCATTCGGACCTTCACGAATGGTTCCAGCTCCGTAATACACTCTCAATGTAGTTGCCATTGATGATGTTGGCCTGCATATATGTTTCAATTTTACGAAATATCAAATAATATCGCACAATACTAAACTTCCTATACTATAAATTATACACAAATTTCTATACTACAAAAACCAACATTTCATATAACATACAACATAATCAAAATAAATACCTGATCCAAATGGATGGAATAGTTTCCACTCCTCCTTCCTTCGTCACCTCCTCCTCCTACCGTGGTCTCCTCTCCTTCTCCTATTCTTCCCCTCCTTTTCTTCCTCTTCTTCCTCTCCTCTTCTTTTCTCTTCTCTCTCATTTCTTCTCTCGTTTCTTCTCTATGTGCAGAATGAGTGGGTAGGTGGCGGTGGACGGCTGTGCTGCCTTAACACCCCCCTTGTCGCTCTACCGTTGGGCGACTGAGATTCCAGTCGCCCAACGGTAGGGCGACTGAAATTGAGTCGCCTAACGATCTGGCGATAGAAATGATTCGCCCAACGGTTCCCATATTGACGAAATGTCGCTTTCCGGTTGGGCGAAACGTATCAATCGCGCTCCCATTGGGCGACTGCAGCCTATTTTTGTAAAAAAATTTCCCGCGGGTATATTTTTGTATTTTCGAATAAAAAATGTTTATTTGTACAAAAAACTCCTCATTTTACAACATCACCCAAGTTCATAGCTACTATTACATTATTGATTTGTTACCACTATCGTTCTGCAGCAACCCACACTACTAAAAATGAAGAGATTACCTTAGTATAGGTTACCATAATTACTAGTATCATCATTCATCTCCTCCCTGCCCTCTTCAGTTCTAATTATAATTGGCGGTTTGAACATGGTATTGCTGAAATCTAGTGCTGACTAGGCAATAGATGAAGTAAGAACAAGAGATATTAGAGAATACATATTGCCACAAGGAAAAGATCCTCCTTAAGTCCATAAACCATATCTAATTATATGTGTGGCCCTCAAACCACTGCTCTGATACCACCTGTGGCGACCCGTATCATTACCAATGGGTAATAACAATAGTCAATGGATTATTGTTTGTCTGCCCAGTAGAACACCGTTCCAACGAATAATAAGCCCATTAGAATGATGCACATAGCTACGCTGGGCTACAGTCTGATACAAAGCCTTTAGGGCTCGAATAATACAATACCAAAAGTAGACGGTCTAATTCAGCTTATAATTATACAAAGAGTTCTAAATATTTAAACAACATATTAATTGTACAAATACTCCGGGATCGAGCCCAGGTTGCCACTAGTTCCCAAGTCATCCCAAGTATCGCATAAGGGGTCCACCTCATACTGCTCGTCCTCGTAACCATTCCCTTCTCACTTAGAATAAAATTCCCAAGGAAGGCCACATCCACCATAAGTGAGGATCCAAGCTAGCTATAATCCAAACAAAGAAAAATAAAAGCAAGGCTAAATATAGAGTACTCAGCAAGCATTATTAGAAAAATGTATGCTCTCAATCTAGTATTTCCCTAGATCATCTCTTTTCATTTTCATGACATATAGAAAATAAAGGTTTTATTAAGTTGAGAAAGTGCAACACCCCAGGAGCCACAATGCCCCGGGATGCTACTATTGCTGCTCTACAACTAGCCAATTTATAAAAATAAACTAAAACTAGCAACAATACTACGCAAGATAGTATAAGCGGAAGCGTAAATAACTAAGGAAAAACAGAATAATAATAATTCAATAATCATAATCAACTATAACAAAATATCTATAGGAACGGTACACAAATTTAATATTGCTAAGAAGAAACATTTGTCAATAAGATAGCTAAACAAAGATTAGATTTCTTTCAACTTTATTTCAGCATTAAGATTATAATACAAATGCATCTGTGCGGTGCCGCTCTACCCTTCCCAATGCATGCTCAAAGTCCACCTGTAGGGAGGAGGAAGCAAGAGTGAGATAAAAATCTCAGCAAGTAAATTGTTTAACAAGTTATTCAAACTACAAGCAATTTAAACATCATCATTATAATTCCATACATCCACAATTACAGTTTATGTTCATAAATATTAAACCACCATAAACTTTCTTGAATTATACCTCTTAAATTTCAGATTTAATTAGCATATGAATACAATCATTTTTATCCCATATTAAATGCAAAAGAAACATTTATTCGTCCACAAACCACACTAGATTAATCAACAACATTTATTCTTCCACAATTAACAACACATATATTCTTGACCACAATTCACTATCAATGACGGTAAAACATTAACAAATTAATTCATGATTGACTACTTTAAATCCTCAACCACTACCACTACCAAAGGCAATAAAACATATGTATGTCTTACTTCAATACTATAATACCTCTCATATCCACAATTACTATAAATAATTAAAGCAAAAGAAAAGAGTTTCGTGTCACCATCACAATCACACAAGGGACGAACCACATTCCAAGATCACAACCACAACCTTCATTCTGTCCATAGCTCACAAGAGCCAATTCCACATTACAACTATGAAGTTGTACATTCCACAACATAATTTCACCACATTATATTGCATATGTATGCAAATGATCATTCCACAATGTAATGCATATAAATGCATATGAATGCTATGCTCCACATTACTCTTGCCGTAGCGTGAAGTGCAATGCATTGTATTTCAAAGAATATACGATGCTTCCATGGCGAAGAGGTGCGTCGTATTACAGCAATATACGACGCTGTACCGGTACGGTAGCGGCTATAAGCGGCGACATCCACATACACAAAGGACATGATATGACATGAATGATTGAATGATATGAAAATTCATTAATCACATTAATTCACCCGCAAGGAGCATTATCACGCTCTCAACATACTCACATCCACCACATGCTAATTTCATGATCAACATTATAACATTAAGCAAGAATTACACAATTAAAATATCATGCAATCATGGAAATTGTATCAAATTACGATAATAATGTAAACTGAAAGTAGTAAGAACAACAAAGTTAAACGGTAGCAACCACCGCTACGCTTACTTGCCTCAATCCGACGGCGAAGCACAACAAAAATCAAGAGCGCTCAGGGACAAGTCCACCTGTCCATAAGACAACTCTCAGCACACAACCACAGCATACAAGCACGACACAAATATAAAACATCGCTAGAAACCCGAACCCGCACAATCTCTTCTCCGCTTAACAAACCAACATATTACCCTCTGCAGCAGCCCTGCTTCACAATTTCGTATCTCTAAAAATATAAATCAAAATACTGCAAATGATACCTCTCTGGATTCATGACTTAAAAATCTACAATTTTCATGTTGAACTACTATTTTTATTTGGATCACATCTAGATGTAATTTAATGCCCAAAACAGAGGAAGAACTCTGTTCTGGCAGATTGGACAGCAGTATTCAAACGCGTGCCAACGACAGCACAGAGGTCTAAAAAATTATGAAATTTATACAAAAACTATAACTCTAAATTAGCCACAACTTTCTCAACTACGGCCATGTCCAGAAAATTCATTTACTATTTTTAATCTCCGGATTACCGTCGGATTGTATCAATCTCTCTGCCTGACGGACAGCGGTATTACCGACTCCGTATCTCCCAGATCCCATGGTATAAAAATTTGAAATAAATACATGAGATGCATATGGAAGTCCCCTACAACTTTCCTTTTGGGAAGAACCGCAGGAAAATTCGCTTACTATTTTTAATATCCGGATTACCACCGGACTGTACCAATCTGTCTGCCTGACGGACAGCGGTAATGCCGACTCCGTATCTCCCAGATCCCACGGTAGAAAAATTTACAAACAATACAGCAGATACATCTGGAAATCCTCTACAACTTTCCTTTTGGGAAGACCCGCAGGAAAATTCGTTTTCTAGATCAAAACCGCGAGACAAGCCGTGCTGCGCGAATATATCTAAAATCAGCCCGTGACTAAACTCTAATCGGTAAATTGATCTATTATCTACCATCAAATTCCGTGCCAAGAACCCCAATTAATCCATAAAACAGAGAATTTAGGATGAGGAAAAATTACCTAGATGAAGATTTTTCCCCAATCTTTTCCTCTTCTTCTTCTTCTCCTTCCTTCTCCTTCTTCTCCTTCTCCTTCTTCTCCTTTTCCAAGAGTAGCAATGGGGGGATCACCTTGCAGAGGGGGGAGGAGGCGCAGCCAAGAGAGAGGGGGGCGAAATCTGGGTGGGGCGGCTAGGGGTGGAAAAAGGGGGAGAGGGGCCAAGGGAGGGGGTTTATAAAGGGGGTGCTAGGGTTTGGGAGGGGGTACGGGCCCCCATTTGGTCTGACTGGCCCAAATCGGCTGGCCCACCCCTCCGGACAGCCCAAAATATCCAAATTAATTGTTTTAATTTATTTTATTCATTTTTCAATGTTCTACAATTTATATTTTTCCCTTCCCGCGATTTACCGAAAAACCGGTGATTCCGCGATTGACTAAAAACTTACGCCGTAACGACGTTCGGGATATTACATTCTCCCCACCTAAAAAAGATTCGTCCTCGAATCTCGCTCCTCAACCCACGAGACAAAGAACAAGAACAACCAAGGAAAGAATAACCAACAAATAGAGCAACCCAAGGATAGAACAACTTCGGGTTCTCACCCGTCTGGAAGAACTTGGGTCATTCTTCCACACTTGAACTTCAAGCTCCCACGTCACCTCCTGCTCGGGCTGATTCGTTAAAAGGGCCTCCACATCAACTCCGATGAGTCCACGACACGCGCCAAACAACGTCGAGCACCCTCAACTCTTTTGTCGGCTCTGAGCGGCCAACAGACCCTGTCTTTTTCGCAAAACTATCAAGCCACTATCTAATACCATCCTCCTTCTTAAAATAGTTTCCTCTATTTATTATAGTCGGGATAATACATTGTACCCCTTTTAAAGAATTCAACCACAGATTCCACTCATAACATTACTCGAAGCACAAACAATTACTGTTACAAATGTAACACAGCCACAAGAAGAATGAAGCATTCCCAAGTAACTCACTAGCAACTAGCTTTCCTTCAAAGGACCACGGTTCAAATCAAATGATTCACAACAAAACCATTCACACTCTCCAAATAGACATTTGGAGAAACCACATTGCATAAGCCAAGAGTGAAAAACACTCGACAGACCAAAACAATCATTTTCTTTTCCTAACTGCAAAAGAATACACCACAACATATAACAACTCAATTTGCAGATGACCTCTGCCATAAACACACAGTTTAAACAAGAATCAAGTGAGCATATTATTGCTCGAGATATTATTAATTTCTCAATCCATTCCCTTTGGAAATTTAACTTCCTTGAACCAAGGATTTCCAAATCATCGCCCAACACACCAACTAGATGCCATACACATCTTAAAAGACTTTGCAACCCAAATCAAATACCCCTTTCTTGGAGAGGCAAAAAGAAGTAAATTCCAGCACAAAGGAAGATGTTACCATCTGCAATAAACACAAGACCAGAAGAAATAGCAATGAACTTGGACAACAAAAGATAAGATCACAACTGAAGGCACATGCCTCCTCAAGGAGAACAATATCAAATCACAACAAATAAGAATACAGTATTGCCATTCGAGCTCAAGAAGCTCTTATGCAGCAAAAATATTACCATTTGAGCTCAAGTAACTCTTATGCGGCGAGAATAAGAAGTCAAACACACCTAGAAAAATGCACCACTTAACTTCAACCTCCAATACTTTTACCACACTCTTTCTTTTAAACAAAGTGAACAACCTTCTTTGATTACGGTATCACCTTAACAATTCTAACAAAAGAGAATTGAAGACCACAACACATTAATACCTTAAGAACTAATAAAACCACTCAACATGATACTTTGCTTAAAGCAATTTCAGCTGCCACATAAACCATGAGATCACAAGATCACGTACGCAAATATCAAAACTTTTGATTTAAATAGTATCATGGAAGTTATCAAATTCTTTTATTTAAATAACATTCAACATTATCATCACAACCACATATTAACCATCATGTTAACATCAGAATAATATATTCTTAACAAGCATCATCATATCCTCAAATCCCTTCATAAACTATTCTAAAAGAAACACAAGAATTCAATTCATCATGTTTCTATTATCTAAATAAGATTGTGACTATTTAATCTAGGAAATCCTAGTGCATAAGCCACCATAATAAAACAAAACTCTTAAACAAGATGATGCTAGAGCATGGCAATCTCACAAATCATGCTAGTATAAATCTCTTATTAGATCTCATATATTCAATTCATATTAATGCTCAACTCTAATTTAGCACAAATTGATTGTACTCTAGTCATTACTAGCAATAGTTGATTATTATTTTATCATAACAAAATTCATGATCTAACTCTGTTTACAATCATAAAACAATCATGAACATAGATTCAATATTTCTCCTTACATTCAGAAATTAGAACGAAATAACTTTAAACTTCAATAATACCAGTTTGTAAGACAAGATTCTACAAGTCAATATATTAACATTCATCTATTTCTTTATACATGTGTCAACAATTTAGCATGGTGGAAGATAGATGAATCTAGCAATTGAACAGGCTCATAAAGTATCTAAATAAATGACAGATTAAAGGTTAATATTACCAAGACAATATTCCAACACCTCCTTACTTAATCATTCCAAACGGTCAAATTAATTACTAAGGACAAAAATAATTCAATTTATCCAACATGATAGAAATTTAAACAAACATAATAATCATTCTAGTTCTTTTGCACACCCTCAATAACTCCATGAATTCCAAACATATATAGACAAATTCTAAATCACAATTCTTCCAGAAACTATCACAAGGTGATATCAAAATAATAAAGTACACTTCCGAGGATGCTAATTAAAATTAATTATGCAACATGCTATCATCTCAGCTTGACAATTCATACCTTATGAATTAATTTATAAGATTACTACCTTCCTACTTAAACATAGCAAAACACCTCAAAGGATTTTAACACTCTCTTTCAAAAAGGAGTGAAAATAAACTTCGACACTCAAATTAATCTAAAAGAAATACATAGATCTAAGACTTTCACATAATAATGAGTTTTGCAACTCAAAACTTGCATTAATAAAAGAAAATACCAAGCGAACCAATAAGCCATGATTCACAACAAGACAAAACTCACACGAAGGGACCATCCTTACAAATCAACAATATTCACAAGGAGCAAAAGTGTCTCAAATGTTCCGAAAAGAAATAATAATTGTTTCAAGGAACAGGTAGAGACCAATTGCAAAATAACAACTGTAATGAACCACAAACTCAAGAGAAATTCATTACTGCAATAGGCCAAGAATAGGCCAAAATCAACTCAAGTAAGATAACGATGTTTCTAAAGAAACTCACTCACAACATCTGCAATTAAGTTACCTGAGGTAACTTCATCGCTAATCCCCATGCTACAAACAATGGTATAACTTGGCAAAGCCAAAACAGCACAAACAATATCTACATCTTAACATTGACTATTCTCACTCATAACAGTCATAGGAGCAAATCATAATCATACAAGATTATCAATAAGCATACAAGATTATCTCATAATGTAAAACATCAGTACAACATGTCAAAAGCATAAATGCAATGCTTGACTCATCCCATCCTACTGTGCACCAGTGTGTCAATTTAATAGTTTAATTACCATGGACCTAAAGCCCGCTCTGATACCAACCGTAACACCCCAGGAGCCACAATGACCCGGGATGCTACTATTGCTGCTCTACAACTAGCCAATTTATAAAAATAAACTAAAACTAGCAACAATACTACGCAAGATAGTATAAGCGGAAGCGTAAACAACTAAGGAAAAACAGAATAATAACAATTCAATAATCATAATCAACTATAACAAAATATCTATAGGAACGGTACACAAATTTAATATTGCTAAGAAGAAACATTTGTCAATAAGATAGCTAAACAAAGACTAGATTTCTTTCAACTTTATTTCAGCATTAAGATTATAATACAAGTGCATCTGTGCGGTGCCGCTCTACCCTTCCCAATACATGCTCAAAGTCCACCTGTAGGGAGGAGGAAGCAAGAGTGAGATAAAAATCTCAGCAAGCAAACTGTTTAACAAGTTATTCAAACTACAAGCAATTTAAACATCATCATTATAATTCCATACATCCACAATTACAGTTTATGTTCATAAATATTAAACCACCATAAACTTTCTTGAATCATACCTCTTAAATTTCAGATTTAATTAGCATATGAATATAATCATTTTTATCCCATATTAAATGCAAAAGAAACATTTATTCGTCCACAAACCACACTAGAATAATCAACAACATTTATTCTTCCACAATTAACAACACATATATTCTTGACCTCAATTCACTATCAATGACGGTAAAATATTAACAAATTAATTCATGATTGACTACTTTAAATCCTCAACCACTACCACTACCAAAGGCAATAAAACATATGTATGTCTTACTTCAATACTATAATACTTCTCATATTCACAATTACTATAAACAATTAAAGCAAAAGAAAAGAGTTTCGTGTCACCATCACAATCACACAAGGGACGAACCATATTCCAAGATCACAACGACAACCTTCATTCCGTCCATAGCTCACAAGAGCCAATTCCAAATTACAACTATGAAGTTGTACATTTCACAACATAACTTCACCACATTATATTGCATATGTATGCAAATGATCATTCCACAATGCAATGCATATGAATGCTATGCTCCACATTAGTCTTGCTGTATAGAAGTGCAATGCATCGTATTTCGTCAATATACGATGCTTCCGCGGCGAAGAGGTGCGTCAGACACGGCAATATACGACGCTGTATCGGTACGGTCACGGCTATAAGCGGCGACATCCACATACAAAAAGGACATGATATGACATGAATGATTGAATGATATGAAAATTCATTAATCACATTAATTCATCTGCAATGAGCATTATCACGCTCTCAACATACTCACATCCACCACATGCTAATTTCATGATCAACATTATAACATTAAGCAAGAATTACACAATTAAAATATCATGCAATCATGAAAATTGTATCAAATTACGATAACAATGTAAACTGAAAGTAGTAAGAACAACAGGTTAAACGGTAGCAACCACCGCTACGTTTACTTGCCTCAATCCGACGAAGCGAAGCACAACAAAAATCAAGACCGCTCAGGGACAAGACCACCTGTCCATAAGACAACTCTCAGCACACAACCACACCATACAAGCACGACACAAATATAAAACATCTCTAGAAACCCAAACCCGCACAATCTCTTCTCCGCTCAACAAACCAACATATTACCGTCTGCAGCAGCGCTGCTTCACAATTTCGTATCTTTAAAAATATAAATCAAAATAAAGCAAATGATACCTCTATGGATTCATGACTTAAAAACCTACAATTTTCATGTTGAACTCCTATTTTTATTTGGATCACATCTAGATATAATTTAATGCCCAAAACAGAGGAAGAACTCTGTTCTGGCAGATTGGACAGCAGTATTCAAACGCGTGCCAACGACAGCACAGAGGTCTAAAAATTTATGAAATTTATACAGAAACTATAACTCTAAATTAACCACAACTTTCTCAACTACGGCCATGTCCAGAAAATTCGTTTACTATTTTTAATCTCCGGATTACCGTCGGACTGTACCAATCTCTCTGCCTGACGGACAGCGGTATTGCCGACTCCGTATCTCCCAGATCCCAAGGTATAAAAATTTGAAATAAATACAGGAGATGCATATGGAAGTCCCCTACAACTTTCCTTTCGGGAAGAACCACAGGAAAATTCGTTTACTATTTTTAATATCCGGATTACCGCCGGACTGTACCAATCTGTCCGCCTGACGGACAGCGGTAATGCCGACTCCGTATCTCCCAGATCCCATGGTAGAAAAATTTACAAACAATACAGCAGATACATCTGGAAATCCTCTACAACTTTCCTTTTGGGAAGACCCGCAGGAAAATTCGTTTTCTAGATCAAAACTGCGAGACAAGCCGTGCTGCGCGAATATATCTAAAATCGGCCCGTGACTAAACTCTAATCGGTAAATTGATCTATTATCTACCATCAAATTCCGTGCTAAGTACCCTAATTAATCCATAAAACAGAGGATTTAGGATGAGGAAAAATTACCTAGATGAAGATTTTTCCCCAATCTTTTCCTCTTCTTCTTCTTCTCCTTCCTTCTCCTTCTTCTCCTTCTCCTTCTTCTCCTTTTCCAAGAGTAGCAATGGGGGGAATCACCTTGCGGAGGGGGGAGGAGGCGCAGCCAAGAGAGAGGGGGGGCGAAATCTGGGTGGGGGCGGCTAGGGGTGGAAAAAGGGGGAGAGGGGCCAAGGGAGGGGGTTTATAAAGGGTGTGCTAGGGTTTGGGAGGGGGTACGGGCCCCCATTTGGTCTGACTGGCCCAAATCGGCTGGCCCACCCCTCCGGACAGCCCAAAATATCCAAATTAATTGTTTTAATTTATTTTATTTATTTTTCAATGTTCTACAATTTATATTTTTCCCTTCCCGCGATTTAACGAAAAACCGGCGATTCCGCGCTTGATTAAAAACTTACGCCGTAACGACGTTCGGGATATTACAGAAAGAGTTTCAGATTATTAATGAAGAAGATAACCCATAAGCTCCTGAACTAGGCGATCTGACTACACCCTCTTGAGCGTAGTCCCGATCTCTTGACCGCTTTGGACCTAAGCTCTCCTAGCTTAGTCCTGGTTCCGTCTGCCTCATCATGACGTAGCTTCGAAATCCTACAATTAACAACAACAAGCAAACCTTCATGTAGCACCACACAATACACAAAGACATTAATTGACAAAATTACTCTGTAAAATGCACCATACAAAATGTATGCAATCAAATCATCGATCCTAAACCTAGGACTAAACAATAAACTCATGTGCACACAAGCAATGACCTAGGTCAAACCAAATTCATATTACGATTCAAAAATCTCAAAGCTCAAAACCTGGCCGAAGATCCCTGTCAAGCCAGTCTGACCGCTTGATCTCAATAGTCAGACCGCTAATCCTGAGCAGTTGAATCGCTGCCATGCACTTGACTCTCTATCAGTAAACCATATGTATGGACACGCGCCATGCCTCACACATGCATGAACTCCCCCATGACTAACTTTTGCATAACACCCATCGTCACTAACACCTAAACCAGACTCAAATAGCACAGACTTCACTGAGGCCAGTCTGACTGTGGTAGACAACCTGGTCAACCGCCCAAGTAGCTGCCGGTCAGACCGCCTGGTCCCAGCGGTCAGACTGCCTGAGCCGGCCGGTCTGACCGATTTTCCAACACAACACCAACTCAATTCACAAAATCAAAAATTCAAACTCAATATCAAATACTAATCGTTGTCACGAGGCTACCACCACATAGTCCTTCACTAGTTTTGTGCATTTTTGCCCAAGACAATGGGCATGTTCTTTTTGTTCGAAGCTAACGGTTTTTGGCTTTTGCTACAGTACCTAATATTCAAATGGAGTATTTTCTCAAGACGGGGTCTACAAGTTAAACGATCTACACGTTAAAAGCCCAACATCTGTACCACCAAAATTGCAAGTGAGTATCTCTCTCTCGTAATCAGACTGTAATGTTTAAAATTCAAAATTTCAGCTAAAAGCCATAAGTCATGCAAGATTCCAAACAGGCCCAATGTTTCCCTTGGGCCTCTTATGACTGAGTGCTAGGAAGGTTTTGCAATGCAGTGTGTCTGTACGACGAGACAACTTCTTTTTAGCTATAGCTCTGTTTTTTTGAACTATGACTGCTAGTTTGTAATTGTGATTAATAGCTTTTGGCTAAGAAAGAGCGATTATATAAATAAATTGATAAGTCATTTTAAAAAAATTATCGTACTAAATCATTTTGAAAAGATTGTAAAAAAACATCCATTTGTTTGTCGGAAAAACAAAGAAGCCATGAGCTGAACAATTTTTTCTCCACAGCGCGTCAGGTGTTCAGCACTGCTCCGGCCGGCCTGCAGTAGCAGGTCGTCTCGCTCGCTCCTCTCTCGGTGCGAGACAACTGGGAGATCGACCGGAACGATCGATGATTAATTATGCCGGAAAGAATCGATGCCGCCTCCACGAGTTGACGTATCTAGAATCTGCGATCTAGCATTTGTTTGCATGGACTTGAAAACTCTCCTGGATTTTGTAGTCCTCTGCTCTTGAAATTACCTTGTCGTAACACGGACCAGAGAGCACCACAGAGAAGGCAAAAACTGAAAAATGGTTATATGCACTCGTCCTCTGCGTCCATTTACGCGCAACTATAGTGGTACAAACTTTACGACTCTACCGTAACTTGGCTTCGATTAAAAAAAAAAACTGAAAACTGAGACTGGTACCAAGAAGCCAAAGCTAAAAAAACACACAAAAAAAACTAAAAAAAGGGGCCATGTAGCACCTTAACTGTAACATCTAATCTGGCCCATATTTTTTTTTTACATTCAATGACTGAGAATCTTCCAAAATTACAGTCACTTTTCTCTTAGACTTCCGCATCAAGAAGGCAGAGAAGCGCTTACTCAATACATATATTTTTTTTAGGAAAAAAGAGAGGAGCAAACCAAAAATTGATTACCATATTCCTCATTCATCAATGTACTATGATGAACAAAGCTAAGCTAAACAGCTAGTTGTCCCGGGCGTGCGGCAGCAGGTTGAGCGCCTGGAGGAAGGTGTTCTTGAGGCGGCCGAGGTGCGGGCGCACGTTCTGCTTGTCGAGGTAGGTGGTCTTGAGCGCGTCCCAGCCCTGCTTGTGGATGGCCATGGGGTCCCTCAGCACCGGGTGGTCGCTCGGGTACTGCTCGCTCAGCGTCGTCTCGTCCAGCTGCACGGCGTACTCCAGGTAGTGGATCTCCATGCCGGCCGACGGCTCCGCGAACGTGTTGCGGGCGAGCCATTCCAGCCGCCCGTACGGCACCACCTGCACCAGCACGGCGCCGGCGGGGAGGAACACCATGTTGGTCAGGCCCGCGCCGTGCACGCCCACCATGACGTCGCACGAGTTGACCAGCCGCGCCAACTTGGACGTGTCCGTGGTGGTGTCCCGTTCGCCGATGCGCACGTCGAACCCCAGGCTCGCCGCCATGTCCGCCATCGCGTGGTCGTTCATGAACGCCCGCCCGCGGGAGGGGCGCCGGGAGATGATCAACAGGCGGGGCCGCCGGCGGATGTCCCACCGGTCGCCGCTCGGCGTGGCCATCGCGCGCTCCAGCCCGAACGCGTTGCGGAGCATCTTGCGGAAGTCCACAACCGAGTAGCCCGACGGCGTCTTAGAGGGGTCCACGCCGAGATCCTTGTGGAACGTCGGCCCGACCACCGCGCTGCGGTAGCACCGGACCTCGTCGTCGGCGTCGATGTCCACCACCTCGTACCGGCTCATCTGCTGGAAGATCTGGATGTACTTGTTCATCCACCACGACTTGTAGCTGCTCACCAGGAACTGGACCTCGCCGGCGAAGCGGTGCGCCGTGATGAACGCCGGGATGAGCACGTCCGTGTAGTCGTGGAAGGGGTTGCCGGTGAACCCGGCCGTCGAGATCACGAAGGCGGTGGCCGAGCTGTTCGACGTGCACTGCGGCGCGGCGCCGTCGCCGGAGGGGAGCGGCCTGAGGGACCACTCCTTGACGTGGGAGAGCGCGAAGGTGTCGTGCTTCCGGCAGTACGGTTTGGTCTTCCACTCCCGGTCCAGCGCGTCGACGTAGATGGTCTGGCTGCTCCCCACCACGCGCACGTCGCAGTAGGATAATTTTTTATTTTGTTTTTAAAATAGTTTATCGAGTTATTTTTTTTTAAAGCAGATTATCGACATTCGATTTGTTCACATAAATACTTATATTAAAATCAAAAACTATTAACCGTAACTATAAATCATTAGTCATAGTCGAAAATATTCCATCCTAAACCAAGCAAAAAAGGGTGAGTTTAAGACATGCTGAAGATTCTCCCTTTTTTATGTCTTTTTTTTTTTTTGTTATGCAGTGGAACCTAGCTTTGAAGGGATTGAGAGGCTAAGCTAAGCACTGGAGCTGAATAGAATCAAATTACGTGGCAATGAAGTGAAAAATATATGCTTCTCTCACGTTATGCATACCCTACTTGCAGCTTCTGCTTGGAACACGGTTGCTGTAGGAGTAATAGCCTGCTTTGCAGTGCTAGTTTAGCTTGGGTGATTTTTTGGTTAATATCCTCTAGGGCGCAAGATTAAGAACTATTTATATAATAGCACTACAACATATTTTTTTTAAATTTAGCTCTGGACTCTAATTTTTGCAAAAAATAGTTCTATTCCCGAGCTCGGCCGATAACACTTGTCACCTGCCGTGTCCCAGAGCTCACCAGGATGTGGGCGCGTGGCAGGGACAACACGTGGGAGCCGGTGGGGGCACTGGCATGCCGAGCTCTCTTGGCTCAGCAACGCCATGCGGAGCTGCGCTAGCTCGACAGGTGCTGCCGAGCAGCCCCATCTTGGCAGCGCCCTGACGAGATGCCCTAACTTGGCAGGTGTTGATGCAGCAGGTCTCGCGCCCCGTTTAGCCTTTTTGTGCTAACCAGTTGAATATTCATGCTTTGATACACATAAAAAATATATTATCCTGACACGCTTTTTTCTATATCAGGGTGGAAAATTTTTAGGAAGATGCAAGGGGGAGTTCGGAGGGGCAGATAAACTACCATCACCAACTCTCTGTGTTAAGTAGTAGAGATACGTTATTGCAAAAAATTATCGTAATGGACCATGTCTAGCCCAACATAATACTTTCGTAATGAAGGTGTGAATTACATGGCGTGTAGGGTTTGAATAGATGCTTATATTTGCCTCACTACTCGTACGGTACAAGTGGCAATATGCACGAGTTATCAACCCTAACTACATGTAAGATACATGTGCGTCTTTTGGAAGTCATGCTTGTAGTCATTTGTCGTATACATTTGGACTATCGGTACCTTTCCCTTATCTCCTTTGCGGGCTTTAGCCCTCATTGCCTGCACCCAGTACTCGACTTCCATAACTTATATAGGTTTGTCTCGGTCCGAAATATCCTAGCGTTTAACCGGAGCATCGGGGACCATCAGCTCCTTTCCTATGTCCTCTGCCACCCTAGCCTTTCCCTTGTCACCTAGAGTGTAAGGTATTCAACGTGTGAATATTTCCGGTGCACCAGGGAGTTGAGCATGTATTCCTGCTCGACGAATGCCATGTCATACATATCTGGGTTGTCAATCTGTTGGAAGAAGTAGCAACACTCTGTGGTCTGCCGTTATGCACGAAGGTTAGTGATGTGTAAAATAAAACATGCAATGTGATTTGTTAATACATGACATTCACTTACAAGAATTTCACCACATGTGTAGTGCGCCTGGGCGGCTGTGGCTGAGCGTTTGGACTAAATGATATATGCTGGATTACCACAGTCACACTACACCCCCAAAAACTCCAATGGCATGGGTGCATCCTTGCAAGAATTATCAGGATAGGATCTCTTCTTCTTAGGCACATACTTCCGCTTGTGAAGCATCTCTCCATAGTTCAACATCCTTAACAACGGCGTAGTGACATCCTCTACATGTGTTCTATTAATATTTTTTGTATGAATTAAATAGTTTGTTTAGTGTGTAATTAGGATCTGTAGAAAATTATAAATGTAGAAAAGAATAGTACAACTTTCGTATGAAGTAAATAGTCGTACAAAATTTAGTCAATATAGTTATAGAAAATTAGCATCTGTATAATCTTATAGTTGTAGAAAATTTAGTGAATATAGTTGTAAAAAATTAGCATCCATAGATAATTATAGTTGTAGAAAATTAGCATCTATAGAAAATTAGAATCGGTAGAAAATTCTAGTTGTAGAAAATTTAGTCAATGTTATGAACAAAGTATGCATCCGTAGAAAATTATAGTTGTTCAAAATTTACTCAATACTTTCGTATAAAGTAAATAGTTCGCTTTGTGTGAAACATTATTACGTAATATTTATGATTAATTATGAATGAATGTATTGTCATTCGTACATTGAAAATTCATGCGTGCCGTTAGAACTGGTACATTGGCATTTAAATTAGTATGTCATGTAAATTGTCGAAACACATCAGGAATTATTTACAGTAGGAGAGAGTTCGAGCAGCGAGAGAAGAGCGACATTGGTGTGCGTGGGAGCCGACCGAGAGTTGATGCTTATTGGGTCGGACGAAAGGGAGCAGTGTCGGTGCGAACGAGGATAGGTTACGCTATGAGGATAGTGTAGTTGGTCATGATTGGCGAACAGTCATAGGAATGTAAATTACAATACAATAGTACTTCTATAATCTGTGATGTGAATTGACTAGTTGGAACATTGCAAATATTTGCAGTCAGACATCAGTAATACCGATACTCACTACATTAAAAGTGCATTACGGTGTAGGCACCATTCGTGAAGGTTCGAACGATGTCAACTTGAGCAGCATTGTGCAAGCCACTCTGGTATACCTGAACGACAAGAATGATCGAATTGCAGATGTGATGCTTTGACTCACCTGCAGCTTCTCCTTGGACTCTAAGGTGTGCAGTGTCGTTAGACAAGGGCTTTGGAGCTGGTCTCCCACAGACATTAGATGGGAGTTGAGAACATTGCTGCACACTGTTGCATGAAAGAGGTTTGTGCAAGGCTGCCGACGCTATGGATACGAATGAGTGCTACTTATGCAACCATGCCCAATAGAAGTTGTACAAGGCCGTGCCAACAGCTATCATTCGAGTGGTGTGAGCAGCTTAGGCGTCCATCATGTTGGTCAAGAGGAGGAATCGGAGGCTGGTGTCATAGTGGTTGTAGAGAAAGTTGCTCATGACTAGGCTAATGCGATACATGGACGAGAGGAAGAAGGGTCGTGGCATGGTGAGCCTACAGGACAGGCTGATGAAGGGGAGCGTGTGGAATATATAGTGCATCCAATAGAGAGTGATGACCGGATGGCCTGGGTTGTAGAGGAAGCTGTACAGGAGGACGACGAGGATAGTTTCGATGAGGATGAAGCTCCCATCCCGTAGGAATATAACCGGTTTTATTATTGAGGGTGTTGCTACGCATGACGAGCATTAATCACCGTTGGAGTATTATGGCATAGAGGTTCGGTTGCGTTCAATATTTGCTGACAAGGCATCATTGCAGGATTCCATCAAGCTGTGGGCCCTGTCCATGTAGTGGACTTTTCGGGTTGTGAAATCTAACTAGGAGAAATATATCGTGAAGTGGGAGTAGGCTGGTTGTCCTTAGAGAGTGCACACACGTAGACTGAAGTATGAGACTCACTGGATTGTCTCGAAGGTAGCGCCGCACTCCTGTATTCTCAGTAGTGTTTTGCCGAGGCATCATAACCTAACAGCCGCCTATAGCCAATTTGATGTGCAGAGAGATAGTAGAGAAGAAGGACATCGAGGCCACGCACATCATGGTGGCTATCGAGAAGAAATTTAAGTACAAGATTAGCTACGCGAAGGCATAGCGTGCGAAGCAGAAGGCTTTGGAAAAACGGTTTGGGTCTTTTGAGGTGGCGTACGACAACCTTCCTCATATGATTCAGGTGCTACAGGATAGGAACCTAGGCATGTATACTGCTATGAAGGACAAGCTATCTACAAGGTCGACATATTTTGCTATGTTATAGAGGGCCTTCTTAGCCTTTGGTGCGTGCATCGATGCATTTAGGCATATGCTTCCCGTGATCTTTGTTGACGAGACCTTTTGATCGACAATTATAAGAGCCAGATCCTTACAACCATTGACGTTGATGGCAACAATCAAATTCTACCCATGGCCATCGTATTTGTAGAAAGTGAGAATTAAGACAGCTGGTTGTGGTTCCTTCGACATGTGTGTGTAATCCATGATCGCCATGCTAGGATAGTGAAGGCTATAAGAAAACTTTAGGAAGACCCCAAGGAGCACTTTTCTTGGCCGGATATGAGGAATAGATAGTGCATTCGTCACTTGGGGACCAACTTCTTCAATCAGTTCTTGAAGGAACCATTTATGAAGCTAGCTATGTAGAACCAGAAGCAAAAATTTAATGCTTTGTGGGTGTTGTTGGATGAGCACAACAAAAAGGACATCGACGAGAGGAACAAGGGACCAGCCATGCCTAGGGCGGCACAACCTGAATGGCTCATAACACTAGCTGAGCCTGACGCAACTAGTCCAAGGAGGAAGAGCTCATGGAACAACAAGTGCTTCTTGTAGTGGATCGAGGTCGAGCCATTCGAGAAGTGGTCCTTGTTGCACGACACGGACGCCGCGAGGTACGGCATAATGACAACTAACGGCTTAGGTGTACAACTGGTTTCTTAGAGGACTTTATTCTCAGCCCCTCATTGTCATCGTGGATGATGTTCTACACAGTAAAAATCAGTTATTTCAGAGAGAGCCATGCAACTGCCGCACTTCATGCAGGCAACCCACAAATATCGTACTCCTCAAGAATTACGGCATACGTGGAAGCAAAGACAGACAAAGGCCAATTGCACACGGTGCATGTGATGGGCAATAGGGAGCATCGTTTCAACACGCTCCTCTGGGATAGAGCCGGACTTGGGATGGCTCATTCTCTTGTCACCCACGAGGTATGCCTTAAAGATCATGTAAATGAACCTAACTGCTCGTGCAATAAGCCGAAGCTATTACACAAGCCATGCTCTTATGTCCTCGCCGCATACAGAACTATGGGCATGGATTCTTCGAACTTCTTAAAGGAGAGGGTGATGCAGGTGTGGTATGGCAAGCTTAGTGGGTTCAGGGTTGTAGGGAACTTCACCACCTTGGATATTACAAAGAGGACCTAGATTCCAGATGTTGACATGCTGAAGGGTGGGAAGGGTCAGCGACAGAGCCGTCGTATTACAAATGATATGGAAGCGCAAGCCGGAGCGCTGGGTATACACTACGAGCGCTACGGTTAGGAGGGGCACATAGCTAGACAATGCAAGGCACCTACTGATGTGTAGGTAGATCAGCATGGTTTTCGCAATTAGTTGTTGGTGTGTGCAAAGTAGTTTCAAGACTACAAAACATTGTACGTTGTAATCTATACATTGTTAGTTGGCACATTTGATGTACGTAGTGTCATAGTAATTGTATCATACGTTGCATGTACCATTTGTACAAATGTTGTGGTATTTCCCCTATTCAATACTGCTTAAAGTATTGTGCTTGTAGTCTAGTATTATTTTATTTGTTTATTTACAAGTTATATTTACTACTGCTTTACATTTGATGTTCTTTGTTTCGCGTAAATGCTAACTTGAAGTCGTTTTGCAGGTATGGCTCATGAATTTCGCAGATCGTATTGGCATTACGGCCTCCTGTATGAGCACGTCGACCAGCTGTATCGCACGTCGTGTTGTGTCCCACCTCTTGGGAGTGCGGAGGAGGCGACTGACTTGGGGGTGGTCCGTACGCGCACACCTCAAGTGGCCTCGAGGCTTACCCATGATAGACAGCCAAGTTTGCACTCTAGCGGTGTTGTCTTCTCGCCATACGTAGGTTGTGTATTGACCTTTTTTTGCTTCACAGGTTGAGCGATGCTAGAGTACTACCTCTCGCCCAAATGATGCAGGCCACAGACAAGGATGGTCTGGCAGCAACTGTGGGTGTGGACGACGGTGCGGAGCAGTCGTGTCGCTTCCCGTTCGACCACTCCCTACTGACAACTTTGGTGGGCCGGTGGTGGCCAGAGACGCACACTTTTCACTTCCCATTCGAGGAGATGGCCCCTACTTTGCAGGACGTCTCGCTACTGCTCGGCATTCCTACTGCGAGAGCTACTGCCTTCCTGCTGGAGGCCCTGGCTAGTTGGCGGACGGACCTGCTGGCCAAATTCCAGGGAGTCCTTCCGCCTAGGTCCGCGGAGGAGTACTACATCTTCCCACCGCCTGGGTCCGCGGAGGAGTACTACATCTTCCCAACTATACCTACAGTAATATGGGCCATCGTTGCAGTGGTCTTGTATTTCTGGGTACATGTCTGACGCACTTCCAGTTCAATCCGTTGCACTCTCCTATTCATAGTATGATCTTAATAACTTTTGCTTATACTCAAGTGGAGCAGATGGGCCCGGCCGTGGACAAGCAGTAGGTATCGCGGCAGTTGAATCCTACTTGATGTGGCTATTTAGTTGGATGCTCTTTATCACCAGCCACAGCAACACCGTCGACGTGTGCCTCATTGCTCATGCTAGGGCCATCGACGACAGGGAGGCCCCCCACATTAGCTAGGGTTCGGCCACACTTTCCACGACCTAACGCGGCTTGTGCGATGCGTGCCGTAGGACCAAGGCCAACTCAGTCCTCGCGGGGTGTCCGTTACTACTACAACTATGGTCGTTCAAGAGTTTCAGCCTTGGACGGCCCATATTCGAGGACATCACTCCGTACGGAGCGGAGATGTACCTGGGGGCGTCGTGGATTGGCCTATGATGGGTTCTCTCTGGTGTCGTAGATAGGTACGTAGTCTCACTTACAATTAATTCCTTCGTATTATAGATCATCCTATGTAACAACCAGTGTTCCTTGTAGGTATAGTTCGCGCACGTACATGTTACATGGGTGTATCTGCCATTTGTTGAACAGTTCGATCGACTTACAGCTGTCGATGTGCACTAGGAGCCCTATTCCCAGAGGTGCCAGACAGCTGCGCTCCTGATGGGCTGTTCTCACTGTTTTGGCACAACCAGGCTTTCTGGCTGATGTGGAGGAAGTTTGTGTTCAACGTCTTCGTGGAGAACTACACGGCGCATCATGTCATGGGCCAGTTCGGCCTACGCCAGGTCGTTCCAGTACCAGTTGGGCTACCTATGCACATATGCATCTAGGGTTCGCGCAGCAGCATGTCAGATCGTATAAACTTCCAATGTTGACGACCTCCTCGTTGCCCCTCTCGCGCTGCATCTGCTGACGGAGGTCATTGTTCTCCTCTTTGAGACTTCCAATCCGTGCCTCCAAGTTAAAGATTTGCTCCCACAACATGTCCACGTACCTCACAATGTATTGTTCATGGGGGGATCGATCCAGCAGACGAAGTCACATTTGGCCATCTATTGGAAAGGAAGGTTAACATCGAAACTCTACTAGCAGTAATACAAAATAGACGATTGTCTAATTATACCCCTAAAGTGTGGGTATCGGAAAAAACATCGCCTGCCATCGAAATGGCCTTCCGCGACCTACACAACCGCGTCCTCCCTATGTCTACATTCCGGCCACACCGGTTAAACACATATGTTTGGCATCAAGCGGTTGTTAGGGCTGATGTCCTCACTCCTTTCCAGTGGAAGGTCTTCCTTTGGTGACCCATATTCAACTAGCCCCTAGACGTCTAGCATGATATGTTACTCTTGGATGGAAAATGTAGTTCTTCCTACTATCAAGGGGGTAGTTTTGCGCAGTGGCAAGACCAGACGGGGCAGCTTTGTGTATTGACAGGACCAGACAAGCCATCTTTTCGTAGTGACAAGGCTAGACGGGCCGGCTTTACGCAGTGACGAGACCAAAGAGTGCAGCTTTGAGCAGTGGCAAGACCAGATAGGCCAGCTTTGCATAGTGACAAGACCAAAGGGTGCGGCTTCGCACAGTGACAAGACCAAATGGGGCAGCTTTGCGTAGTGATAAGACTAGATGAGACAGCTTTGCGTAGTGATGAGACCAAAGGGTACAGCTTTACGCAATGAGAAGCCCAGACAAGGCAGCTTTTCGCCAGGAACTTTTCTGAAAGACATGACATCACTCTGCCTCGCAGGCTACTCACATGAATATAACCACACCATGCCAACTCTTTGCCTTATAAAACGAGGTGAAAGAGATATGGGAGAGAACACTACATAACCAAACCCAACACTACAACATAGCTTGCGTCACCATGTCGAGATGGACAAGAGGCAGAAGAAGCAATGAGACAAGATGAAGAAGTAATGGGAGGAGACCCGCCAACTAGCAAGGTCTGCCGCGGCCCGCGATGAACAAACAAGAGCTACGGCGGCCCGGGCCGAATAAGCGGAGCGTGCTAGGAGGTCAGCTCCCCGTAATGACGCCCCCTGGTAGCAACAACCCCATCCCGAACGTTCCAACCAAGTATTCGCTGCAACACCTGCCCTAGAGAGAGACGCCGTCCCTCTATTGGTGTAGGGACCCATGCAAGTTTTTTAAGTCTAAGCAGTGGCTTATCCTAAGCATGCTTTATTGGGGTTGTGCAAACTACTTTTGTGATTATCTCGACTGCCGTCAGGACACGAGCAGCTAGCCGGTAAGAACTAGTTATAGTATGTCCCCCCTACTATTTCTCTTTTATGGTATGCACTAACAATATCTCCCGTCTACCCTTAGTCCCCATAATCTCTATGTGGCTACCGTAAGTGGATTAACCTAGAGATCTACCGACATGACCAGTGGGCTCTCAACTTCGAGGAGTGTGATGTCAAAAGGGCATGCGAGATCCGGGAGTAGGAGCGCCGCAATGATGAGCAAACCGAGTATATACGTTGGGAGACGAAAGCTCATGTTGAGGCGTGCACGCGCAGGGCGCGAGGCTCGCGAGAGGGAGCGCGAGAAAAAGAGGAAAATGACAGCCAAAGCCAAAGAGGCCGCCGAGGAGTTCAATGCCGAGCTCGCAAGGAAGGAAAAATAGCCCTGGTCTATGCAGTAGGTCGGCCATTCCGCACTAGTCCCCTAAAGGTTGAATTTATCTCCATTCCAAAAAGGCGCATATATATCGTACGAGTACTTTGGTTTGTTGCATCACATGATGCTCTTTCTTATGCTTGTAACCAAACCCTATGCGCCATGTTACGTCTATCTTTATTATAAAATCTATTTTAATTCACAAAAGCACTTGTCCTCGTCTTTTCGCATTCAATTCTTCTGCGTAGCATGGCATCCAACAACATGAAAAAATGAGTTCTCCTCTATGTATGAATTTCCGATTGCAAAACAATCACTTACCTTCGTACTTACCAATCGTTGCTATCTCAATCGTTCTCAAATAAAATTTCACAAAATTTCTTACACTACAACAATAGAAGACGACCGCAAACTGTTATTGCGAATCTAACAGATTTTCTACCTTTCATAATCTACGAAAATCATAAATGGATAAACTGACTTTGTCTCCCATTTTTCGAAAAATACAACTCATAGACAAAATTTGATAAATGTTACCTACCTACAACAATTGTCATTTACCTCCATGCACGGTCAGGGGCCCAGATACGCAAAAATGGGCGAGTTCGGTGGCTCAACAATGAGCGATCGAACTGCAATCGCTGACATTTGGCGACAGTTCCATCACCGACCGTTGGCGATCAGAATATGTTAGAAATTGGCTCATTTGATTATGACTCATTTCCTTAATTCGAAAGCATGCATGATTTAGTACCATAGTGTTAAGGCAAGGTGAGGAAGACCGATTTGTAAGGTGGAGTCCTCACCACTCCTTGAATATGGATAGAGATGGTATGTGGAGGGTTCTGTGTAGTCACACGCACGTGCGCACGCGTATTCACGTATTTTCGCGTGAAAATCGCGTGACTTGTGACTTGTTACCGAGCCGTGATGTGGCGTGCCACTTGGGATTTGCTGAACTCTGTACCACTCTCTGTGTTTGAATGAGATTCAAACATTTGAATTTGAGGCTTTATTGGGATTTTGATGACAGGCAGTTACCAGTGGATAAATGGCTGGTTAAATATGTCAGTTACTAGTGGGTAAATGGTTGTTTTAATCATGTCAGTTATCAGTCTGTCTATTTATATGCCTGGAGATGTCCAGAGTATGTGTGAGAATCTCACTGCCTCTATTTTCTTCTTCTCTGTGATTTTGTGCTGTTGTGCTATACCGTCTGAACTGCATCGACCTTTCTTCCCGGCGTGCACCTAGAAGGAGGGAGAGCGGCTATTTCCGAACCATTGCCGTAGAGAGTATCTGCACGGGGCGGCAATAAGGTTTCCGGGCAGCGCACATCTGCGTGAACGCTCACTGCACTGCGTCATCTACGCTCTGCACTACGTCAAGCCTGCACTGCTTGTCGTTTGTGTGTTCGTTCGACTTTGTTAATATAATTTACTTATGTATTTTCTGAAGTATGATGAGTAGCCTGCTGTTAGTAGTAAGTTTTACATGACTAGTTTATTGTATTTGCTTCCTAATAAAATTTAGAATTAAAATATTGCCGACATTTACAACAAAATATGCCGTCCAACGGTCTAGGGATAGCCTCCTTGTCGCACAGTCGTTGGGCGACAGGTTGCCATCGTTCAATGGTTCGGCGATTGGAGGTCATTCCTGTAAAAAAATTTACGCATGTATATTTGCATAATTTTAATTAAAAAATAGATTATTTACAAAAAAATTCTTTCGTAGATCATTGTTACCCCTTCTACGGGCTGCGCCACTATGGTCTGTCTGCCCCCTCAAGAAAGTCCAGAGTTAGGTTTCGTGAATACTAATGGGAACCAGAGCACGTATGTCATGGCAAATCAAATGGCTAGGCACGTAAATACGCCACTGGCATCATGCAAATACCATCCCTTAAGCTCGGCGCCGGAGGCTCCAAACCTGTAAGTCCTACCGAAAAGAGTTGGCTTATCCCTGAAATGGGACGGTTGTGACTGTGCCGTGATGTGTCACTTGATAGACTAAGTTCATCTTTATTTTTACTGAATCATGTACCACTCTTTCTGTTTGAATGAGACAGTTACAAGTGAATTTACATTGCTTAATTCATCAGTTATCAGTGCATAATTCTGTTTAAAACACAATAGTTACTAGTGAATAACTGTAGCGTCCTTAAAAGGGCCTGGAGACGTCCAGGAAAAAACAGAGAATTTTGCACCTCTATTCTTTCTCTACTTTCGCTTCATCACAGGATGTTGTGTTTGTGCCGCCGAACCTCGTCGACCTTTCTTCCCGGCGTACACCTAGAAGGAGGGAGAGCGGTTATCTCCGAACCGTTGCCGCAGAGAGTACTTGCACGGGGTGGCAATAAGATTTCTAGACAGCGCATCTGCGTGACCGCTCACTGCACTGCGTCATCTACGTTTTGTACTGCGTCAGCCTGCACGGCTTCCTGTTCTTCATCAGGTTAACAAGTAAGTCATTTGTGCGTACTTACGATTTTGTTACTATATTTTTTTGTATATTCTGAAGTATAATGAGTAGTCTGCTGTTAGTAGTAAGCTTTATATCACTAATTTATTATATTTATTTTTTTATAAAATTTAGAATTAAAATATTATCTACATTTGTAAAACTCAGATCGCGACGTCCCAGCTCGGCTGACTACATGCGTGCGTGGACCGTCAATCGCGGCGCGTTAGAAAGCTCGGAGGACGAGGTGGTGGAGGTTTCGTGGCGAGCTGACACGAATTTTGGAGAGTTTTTGAGGCGCGCACTCCATAAGAATCTGTCTGTCGGTAGTAGTATACTAGAGAAGGGCTTGATCGGAATGTGATGGAAGCTAGGAGCTGTTTGCTGATCTGACCTGCGGTGTGTACGAGTAAGCTTAATTGATCAGCTCTCTCTCGTCATGTGCTTGCATAGCCGGTTTGATTGATTGGCCTGTGACCAGGAGTGGAGCCAAAAATTAGATATAGAGAATAACATAGATAAAAAATAGAGTAGAACCAATGAACCATGCCATATTTACCGATTCAATTGTCACATATCACAGTAATATATTTCGTAAATTACAATGCAAAGAAAATTACATCCCTATTAACTTAAACTTAGCTCTACGACTACCAGCAAGATCATAGGCCTTAATAATATCATCATGACTAATCTATGCGGTCAATTCCTTTTTAATATAAATTACCAAACAATCTCGTAGAAATCCATCTACCATTGTACTTCGAAGTCGCGTCTTCTTAAGTTTTATAGCTGAAAAACATCTCTCGGTGGTTACAGTTGAAACCGGAAGAGTTAAGACTAATCTTAACAACCTGTCCACCATATGATAAGATGAATCTTTACCAGTCTTAACTGGTCCACTTGTTAGATTAGCAAGTGATGGTAATGCACTTAGGTCTGGATGATTGCATACATCAAGTTGAAAATGTGGCAATTGACACTCCAATTGAGCTCTTTCTTAACTTGAGAAATCAGTAGGATAATATTTTTCCACTTCACTTTGGGAGGATAATATTCTTGACTTGAGAAATCAGCAGGATCATTAGGTGAAATTTACTTTGCATTTTTTTGGAGGGGCCAAACCACTAATTAAATACATGTAATTAACTACATAATGAAGAATTAGTAGAAGATTAGGGGGTGAAGGATTAGTAGAAGATTGGGGGGCCAGGCCCCTCCCAGCCCCTGCCTCCGCCACTGCCTGTGACGTCAACAGGATAATTCATTTCTAGCTCCGTCATTTTGGTTGAATCTCCAATGAAATACGGTTTCCGTGTGGACTTATTAAACCATTTGGTTTCCTCGTGTACCTAGTAGAGGTGAAAACAGATCGGATACGATTGAATAGTCTCAAATACGAATACGAATACATATTTTTAAAACGAATATGAATATAAATTCAAATATTCTCGAATACGAATACAGATATTTTTAAATACGGATTTTCTTGGATACGAATATCGGATAAAACAGATTTCTAGCGGCTTTGCCGATTTTTCACCGGTTTTTGGCCGGTTACCGGTTTTAAACTATCAAAATTCAAATTTTGAATCACAAAATTTGTACGAATTTTTCATGGGTTCCACAAACGGATCGAATACGAATCGAATAGTCACGAATACGAATATTCTCGAATACGAATGCGAATACGAATATTCTCAAATACGGATACGAATATTCTCGAATACGAATACGAACATTCTCGAATACGGATTTTACTTATCATATTCACGTTTTCTCGAATACGAATATCAGATAAAACGAATTATTCGTTACCGTTTTCCATCCCTAATATCCAGTGGGTGGTGTTTGGTGTCTAAATTTGGTAATGCTAGCACTACTGCTCTTTACGCAGGGCTAAGAAAGTGTAGCATGCCATAGGTGCCGAATGAACGAAATATTAGTCTTGTTGTGGCTATGAATCAAACATTAAGGAGTGTTTGGTTCATTGTTCGACTTGTGATGTGCCATACTTTCTTAGCACCATATATCGTATGTTATAGACATTGTTTTGCCTAATCTTACCACACATGAGGCCAATAATTTGCTTGCCACAGAAACATGGGCCTACCACATTTTCGCAAAAAAGTTGTGGCATCACGAGGCAAGCATCAAACTGTTACAAAATCTAGCCCTGGGCTTAAAGTCTTGGTCCATAATGGGCACTTCACCATAAAGCTATAAATAGAGAGTGCTATTAGCGATTTTGTAGATACATGAGAAAGAGAAAACAATAAAGAAAGACTAGAAATTCTTCCTCCTATCTTTGTGTTTCAATCTACTATTTGAATTATTGTGTGATTGATCTAGATTTTACATAGCAGAGGAATCGATCGGACTGGACTCACCAGCGACGGTTCCTCAACACGTTATCAACACGATGAATTGAAAGGTAATCATCGAAGCATTACTAGATTGAATTGTCTATATCTAGATCCCTTTAAATTCCACAAATTTTGCTTTCTAGATTATTTTTCTACGGTGCAAATCCGCTCTAATCTACCACGCGCAGACTTGAAGTCGTCGGCACAATGTCGATCTGTAGATTACATGAAGTCACGCTCGCCCGAAGCTGCCGCTGGCCTCCCCACGCGGCGCTGCCCCCGCACAGGCCGCCGCCATGATTGAGCACCGTGAAGAAGCCGCCGCCGCCGACCTCCCACGCTGGCCGGCCGGAAGCCATCGTCGGCCCGCACGCCGCCGCTCCCGAGCGCCTGTGCGCTACGAGGCGGTCGCCACACGGACCCTACCGGCCACAGCTTAGGTGCCGTCCGTCGCTCGGGTGCCGCCGCCACCACCGACGAAATGCCATCGCGCCCGAAGCTGCCCAGTCCTGCCAGCTATCGCTCGACCTCATGGGCCTCATCCACTTCCAGTGCCTCCACGCTTGCTCGGTTTTGAAGCCATCGGTCGCCATAAATTGGGTCCCCGGCCGTCCTCCCGCGCTTGAAGCCGTCGGCTACCGCAGCTTGGTTCCCCAGCCGTTCATCCGCGCTTGAAGCCGTCGGCTACCGCAGCTCGGTTCCCTGGTCGTCCGCCCACGCTCAAAGCCACCGAGCCACCGCTGTTCGCATCACATAGCTTCCCGCCGCATGGAGCCGGTCGACGCACCTGACCACCGCCGCCAGAAGCACAGTGTAGCGCTGCCGCCACACAACGGAGCCAAGTGGCTAGGGTTTTAACCCGAGCCACCGGCATTGTAGGCTGCCAGGCCGTGTGGGCCAAACGGGTACGTAGTCTAGCTTGCAATTAATTCCTTCGTATTATGGATCATCCTATGTAGCAGCTGGTGTTCCTTGCAAGTATAGTTCGCGCACGTACATGTTACATGGGTGTATCTGCCCTTTGTTGAGCAGTTCGACCGATTCATAGCTGACGACGTGCACTAGGAGCCCTACCCCTAGAGGTGCTAGTTAGCTGCACTCCTGATGAGCTGTTATCGCTGTTTTGGCGCAACCGGGCTGTCTGGCTGATGTAGAGGAAGCTCATGTTCAACGTCTTCGTGGAGGACTACGCGGCGCATCATGTCATGCGCCAGTTCGGCCTACGTTAGGTCATTCCAGCACCAGTTGGGCTATCTATGCACATATGCATCTAGGGTTCGCGCAACAGGATATCAGATCGTACGAACATCCTATATTGATGACCTCCTCGTTGCCCCTCTCGCGCTACATCTGCTGACGGAGGTCATTGTTCTCCTCTTTGAGACTTTCAATCCATGCTTCCAAGTTAAAGATTCGCTTCCACAACATATCCACGTACCTCATAATGTACCATTCATGGGGGGTCGATCCAGCGGACGAAGTCACATTTGGCCATCTATTGGAAAGGAAGGTTAACATCGAAACTTTGCATAGTGACAAGATCAGATAGAGCAGTTTTCCACAGTGATAAGACTAGATAGGCTAGCTTTGCAAAGTGACAAGACCAAAGGGTGTAGTTTTGCGCAATGGCAAGATCAAACGGGACAGTTTTGCGTAGTGACAAGACTAGACGAACCAGCTTTGCATAGTGACAAGACTAGACAGCTCGGCTTTACGCAGTGATAAGACCAAAGAGTGCGGCTTTGAGCAGTGACAAGACTAGATGGGCCAGCTTTGCAAAGTGACAAGACCAAAGGGTCCGGCTTCGCGCTGTGACAAGACCAGACGGGGTAGCTCTGCGCAATGACAAGACCAGACGAGATAGTTTTGCGTAGTGATGAGACCAAAGGGTATATAGCTTTGTGCAGTGAGTAGCCCGGACGAGGCAGCTTTTCGCCAGGAACTTTTCCGAAAGACAAGGCATCACTTGCCTCGCAGGCTACTCACATGAATATAACCACACCATACCAACTCTTTGCCTTATAAAACGAGGTGAAAGAGATCTGGGAGAGAACATTACATAACCAAACCCAACACTACACCAGAGCTTGCTTCATCACGTCGAGATGAACAAGAGGCAGAAGAAGCAATGGAACAAGATGATAAAGTAATAGGAGGAGACCCACCAACTAGCAAGGGCTACAGCGGCCCGGGCCAAATAAGCGGAGCGTGCCAGGAGGTCAGCTCTCCGTAATGATGCCCCGTAGAAGCAACCCCATCCTGAAAGTTCCAACCGAGTGTCCGCCGCAACACCTGCCCAAGAGAGAGACGCCGCCCCTCTGTTTGTATAGGGACCCATGCAAGTTTTTTAAGTCTAAGCAGCAGCTGAGCCTAGGCATGCTTTATTGGGATTACGCAAACTACTCTTGTGACTATCCCTACCGCCGTCAAGACACGAGCAGCCGGTAAGGACCAGTTATAGTGTATTCCCCCTACTATTTCTCTGTTAAGGTATGCACTAACAATATCTCCTGTCTATCCTCAATCCCCGGAATTTCTATGTGGCTACCGCAAGTGGATTCACATAGAGATCTACCGATATGACCAATGGGCTCTCAATTTCGAGGAGTGTGATGTCAAAAGAGCCTACGAGATACGGGAGTAGGAGCGCCACAACGATGAGCAAACTGAGCATATACGTTGGGAGACGAAAGCTCATCTTAAGGTGTGCACGTGCAGGGAGCACGAGAAAAAGAGGAAAATTGCAGCCATGGCCAAAGAGGCCGCCGAGGAGTTCAATGCCTAGCTCGCAAGGAAGAACAAATAGCCCCGGTCTACGCAGTAGGTCGGGCCGTTCCGCACTAGTCCCCCGAAGGTCAAATTTATTTCTATTCCAAAAAGGCGCATATGTATCGTATGAGTACTTCGGTTTATTGCATTATATGATGCTTTTTCTTATGCTTGTAACCAAACCCTGTGCGCCGTGTTACGTCTATCTTTATTATGAAATCTATTTTAATTCGCAAAAGCACTTGTCCTCATCTTTTCGCATTCAATTATTCCGCGTAGCATGGCATCCAACAACATGAAAAAATGAGTTCTCCTCCGTGTATGAATTTTTTATTGCATAACAATCACTTACCTTCGTACTTACCAATCGTTGCTATCTCAATCGTTCTCAAATAAAATTTCACAAAATTTCTTGCACTACAACAATATAAGACGACCGCAAACTGTTATTGCGAATCTAACAGATTTTCTACCATTCATAATCTACAAAAATCATAAATGGATAAACCGACATTGTCTCCCTTTTTTTTTGAAAAATACAACTCATAGACAAAATTTCATAAATGTTACCTACCTACAACAATTGTCATTTACCTCCATGCACGGTCGAGGCCCAGATGCGCAAAAATGGGCAAGTTCCAATGGCCCAACAGTCGAGCGACTGGAAGTGCAGTCGTCCGACGGTTGGGTGACAGGTTCTAGTCACCTGACTGTTGGGCGACTGTAATTATACCGTCCAACGGTCTAGGGATAGCCTCCTTGTTGCTCAGCTATTGGGCGATAGGTTCCAGTCGTCCACGGTTCGGCGACTGGAGGTCATTCCTGTAAATAAATTTAGCAGGTATATTTCGATAATTTTTATTAAAAAATAGGTTATTTACAAAAAAAAAATTCTTTCGTAGATCATTGTTACCCCTTCTACCGGGCTGCGCCACTATGGTGTCTCTGCGCCCTCAAGAAAGTCCAGAGTTAGGTCTCGTGGATACTAATGGGAACCAGAGCACGTATCTCATGGCAAATCAAATGGCTAGGCACGTAAATACGCCATTGGCGTCATGCAAATACCATCCCTTAAGCTCGGCGCCGGAGGTCTCCAAACCTGTAAGTCCTACCGAAAAGAGTTGGCATATCCCTGGAAAGGGACGGTTTGGACGTTTTCGGCATGTTGGTAGAGTTTGGTAGAATGTTAGCTTCGGTCGTTAGGCGACTGACGGCTGCGTCTACCTGCGCTTGGGCTCTTCCAGGACCTGAATTAACTCACAGGGCAGCCATGTGAAGCAGTACTAGCCCCGAGCCCTACCCGGAACGACTCGCAGTTCTCAGATCGCGACGTCCCGGCTCGGCTGACTACGTGCGTGCGTGGACCGTCAATCGCGGCGCGTTAGAAAGCTCGGAGGAGGAGGTTGAGGTTGTTAGATATATGGGTAATATTTTAATTTTAAATTTTAGTATGAGATAAATATAATAAATTAGTGATGTAAAACTCACAACTAACAATAAGCTACTCATTACATTTCAGAATATACATAAGAAGATTATGGTATGAAAATCGAACGAACGAGCGAACGACCTACTTTTCGCCTGATGAAGAACAGAAAACAGCGCAGACTTGACGCAGTGTAGAACGTAGATGACGCAGTGCAGTGAGCGGTCGCGCAGATGTGCGCTGCCTAAAAACCTCATTGCCGCCCCGTGTAGGAACTCTCTGCGGCAACGGTTCGAAGATAGCCGCTCTCCCTCCTTTTAGGTGCGCGCCGGAAAGAAAGGTTGGCGAAGTTCAGACGGCGCAGTACAATAGCACAAGTTGACAGAAATTAGAGATGCAGGCAGTGAGGGAGTCTCTCTCTATATACCTTGGACGTCTCCTGGTATATATAGATATGCAGATTACTCTCTAGTAATTGTCCCATTGAACTGAAATAGTTCACTGGTAACTGCTCAATTATTCACTGGTAACTAATAACATTTAACTAGTGATTTACCCACTGATAACTGCCTGTCATCAAAAACCCAATTAAGTCTCAAATTCAAACGTTTGAATCTCATTCAAACAGAGAGAGTGAGGTGCAGAGTTCAGCAAAAATAAAGATGGACTTGGTCTGCCAAGTGGCGCGTCAAGTCACAAGTTACGTGAAAATATGCGAATACGCGCGCGCGTGCATGCGCTGTGACAAGACATAACCCTTTTTATACTATCTCTATTCATATTCAAGGAATGGTGAGAACTCTACCTTGTAAATCGGTTATTCTTATCTTATCTTAGCAATATGGTATTTAATTATGTATATTTTTAAATTAAAGAAATGGACTATGTTTAAATGGATCAATTTCTAACAGAGATTCCGTGGCGAGCTGACACGAATTTTGGAGAGTTTTTGAGGCACGCACTCCATAAGAATGTCTGTCGGTAGTAGTATAATAGAGAAGGGCTTGATCGGAATGTGATCGAAGCTAGGGAGCTGTTTGCTGATCTGACCTGCGACGTGTACGAGCAAACTTAATTGATGAGCTCTCTCTCGCCATGTGCTTGCACAGCCGGTTTGATTGATTGGCCTGTGACGTGAACAGGATAATTCATTTCTAGCTCCGTCATTTTGGTTGAATCTCCAATGAAATACGGTTTCCGTGTGGACTTACTAAACCATTTAGTTTCCTCGTGTATCCAGTGGGTGGTGTTTGGTGTCCAAATTTGGTAATACTAATAATACTGCTCTTTCGGTAAAATGCAAAGGAAATCATCTGCTGTAAGACAATGAGTGCAGAATATGTTAGATGTGGGTTTGAATCCTAAGTGGTATGTAGTTCAAGGTAGGAATTTTTTTCATGAGATGAGTTCAGGGCATGATTTTATTTATAGCGGAACCTCAGATGGAAACTTGGCCTCTTAGTACCCCTCTTCCATTGGGACGAGGGTGGCATCATCAGATAAGTTTTGTTTTCTAATTGTCCTTATTGATATGTTTTCTTCCACTTGAACTATTTTTAACGGCAAGATATTTCATTTACTTCATATTTAACATGCTTAACGTTCAAATTATTGGGGTACTGTTGTGGCATGCATTGGGTGTTTTTCTAACCCACCTAGATTCAATCCTCGTATTGTGCCTTATTTAATCAAAAGTATACATACATCTGTATGTACGTTTAGTAGAAAAATATATGCTCACGCTCCTTGATGCTCTAAAACATTTGTAAAATTTTTAGCATATGTAGTCGACGTAAACAAATGTGTGCTTGTGGCATGAGTGGGGCTTTCTATCTATTATCTCAATAGTTCGCTCATCCCATGCAAACTAATTCTAGGGTCCCTTAAAAAACTAATTTGAGTATCGAGGAGTATTTAATAAATCCTTAAATATGACTTTAATATGTGATTAAGGAAAAAGGACCCCGTAGTCGTAAACCTCTAGAGGTTGCTCATCGAGTACTCTGATCGGAGAAACACTGTGCGTGTTGCTCGACTGAATGACTGCTCGGAGATTCTGTGAAGTGGTATCTGGACCGAATTCCAGGATATTTCTTTTGTGTGATGGATAGAACACATGCTTTATCCACTCGAAACTACATGATGTTTCAGTGCTGAGTCGCTGACAACAACTGCCATGCAGTTATTCCTCAAGTTCGTCTCCCACTAACAATAACCGACGATCAGACGTTCTTTCTCTAACAGTACTACGTTTCCGATCAAACACACTGGTTCCATAAGGTGTCTTCTCTGACGGATAATTGGCGCCCCTTCAATCTTATTTAAGGGTGACCAAAGAAGGCAGGAGAACAAGAGAAAAGAACTGAATCAAGACACATTCAAGTCAGTGCAATTCAACAATTTGGAGTTCAGTAGATTAAGCGAGTCATATTCTTCTAGTGAGAAGAACATTGAGGCTAGAGCAAGTTTTCAGGCATTTGCAAAGGCATCCTATAATCAGTATATAGTAATAAAGAGCATTCACATTCTCTCCCAAGGATTTCAGCCATCTTTCTTATTTTATTTCGTAAGACTGGCGACTCAATCGTTGACAGTTGGCGTCGTTCGTGGGGAAGAAGGCGTTGAATCCTTGAAGTTTTCTTTGTTGAGCAATCATTGTCCTCCCCTGTTTCTGTCAGTGTCACTCATGCGATCATGGCAGAAACCTAGGGCGAGGTGAACTGGTTCGATTTGGCAGACTACGTTGACCTCAACAGGGAAACCATGAGGGAAGAAGGCTCTTCGACAATGAAGCCACTCCTCCCCCTCGTTATGAAGGACAAGCACATAGACCAGGTGATCTGTGATATCACCTAAATCAAATATCTGGTAAGAGATACTATGTGAGTGTCTGTGACCGGATTGGAGCACTAGTTCCTCAGTATGACTACCGGAGGAATTGGTCTCCAACAGACTATAATCTGGCTCCTTTCCAAAGAAGGCACCATGACTTGATTATAGGCTGTTGGGCCTTCAAGCGCTTCTTCGCTTCGGACAGTTTCGACCAAAGAAATCTTGAGAAATTCGGTGGAAAACAAAATCCATTAAAATTTCTACATATTTACACCACTACCATCAAAGCCGTAGGAGGCAATGATAATGGGATGGTAAACTACTTGCCTATTGTTCTATAAGGGTCTGCCCGATCTTGGTTGCTTATCCAGCTGATCGGATCAATCTTCACCTAGGAGCAGCTTTGTGATATATTGGTTGTAAATTTCCAGGGGACGTACAACCACCCCAGAAAAGAAGACGATCTCCACCGAATCCTATAGGATCCCAATGAGACTTTGTGATAGTATATCAAGAGGTTCAGTCAGGTTCATAATTCCATTCCAAAGGTTGCAGATTCCTTTGTCATCTAGGCTTTCAAAACTGGTTAAGGAATAGATGTTTTACAAAGGATATTGTGATGAACCCTCCAAGGACAATCATTGAACTGTTCGACATGGCCGACAAGTATGTAGCTACTAGAGAAGCTGTTGAATGGAACAAGGCCACCGACCGGATGAAGAAAATACCTCAACCCTGCCTGGAGAAGAAATAAAAGAACCCCAAGAAGTATCCCAAAGGTAAGAATAATCGCAAACCCAACGCTAAAGAAGTTTTTGCGATTCCAGAGAAGTATACAAAGGGAAAGAAGGATTATTCCGGTTAGAATAGATCCAAAGTCCTGACCGATGAGTTTAAGAAGAATAAAAGGTGGTGTCTACTTTACCAAGCAACAGGGCATGATCTACACAGCTACTGTGCCTGGCAAAAGTTGGGAGATTTTTACTCGGACAAGGACCTTTCTCTCCCATTCAGGAGATTAGAGAACCAAGCCCAAGAAGGACAAGGATGACGATGAAGAGATGGACTATCAGGAGACATAACACACAGTCGATATCATCTTTGGCGGGTCCTCCTCCTACGAGTCCAGACAACATTGGAAGACTGTGAAGATTGTGGACCTCACTGAAGCACCGATCACCACCAAACCATCCATTTGGTCAGAAACAATCATATCCTTTTGCCAGGAAGACTATCCCATTCCTTCAATTTGACCAGGTAGATTCCCTATCACCGTAGAACCTACCATAAATAATTGTAAAGTTAATTGAGTTTTCGTAGATGGTGATAGTTCCTAAATATTCTGTTTTTAGGAGCTTTAAAAGAAATGCAAGTTTCCAAGATGAAAGTATTGCCAAACTAATAGGGCAAGTCTCCCTACCGATTACATTTGGAAGCCCAGACAACTTCCGAACAGAAAGGGTCTCATTTGATATGGTAGATGATGCGGATACGCACAAGCTTAGCACTTTTCAGTCAAATACATTATTTCACTGGAAAAAAGTATTGAGCCGCATTAAATATTGTCAGGTGAATTTGTTTCTTAAGGAGTTTCTTTTAATTGATGATGAACTTGGAATACTACATCATGCTATTATTTTATGTATTCTTAGGTATGATTCATGTGAAACTTGGGAGAGCAAAAGGGAGGAGCACAAGTACTTAAACTACAAGTTTTGGATAAGATTTTCAAGCCAAATTCGGATCTCCCACGTGCTCAATCCAATTCAAACTCGGATTCAACTCAGGATTCAATTCGGATTCGGTTCGGGACAGCCTGACAGTCAGTTACTAAAAAGGCCATAACTTTCACAAACGGAGTCTGATTCAGGTGTTCTTGTACTAGTTCGAAAGATAATTTCAAGGGCTACGCAATGGATCTGGCCCCACCTTCAAATTCATCACGGATTAAAAGTTATGACCGAAACATTATAGGTTTTTCTTTTTGTGTGAGTTTGTTTCCAAATACATGTAGGGATGAGTTGGAGTTGATTTAGGACCTCTTAGCCAGCCATGAGGTGGACAGAGAATTATATATTAAGAGTTAGACCCCCATTGTATGTGTGTACCCTTCTTCCTAGTTCTGATGTGAGGTGTGTTTTGGAGTTGTATTTCTTCTTCTTTTTTTGGTGTGTGTGTTCTCAGATGTGAGAGATGGCAAAAATGGATGTAAATAATTTCTTTATGAATCATTCAACTCTCTATATCAACTTGAGGAGCTTTGTAGTCAAACTGTGCTGACTACTCTTTCTTCTGTGATTTAGCATCCTTTTTGCACAAGCTCTTTCTTGTTTGTTATCTGTTCTTTTCATGCTCTGTTTTAGAAATCTGTCTCAAGGTCATTTGACCAGTTCATCCCAAGAGCCAAGATCTAAGAAGCTGCATTTTCTTTCAAAAATCTGCTTGTTGCTGTCTTCCTCTGTTTTCTAGGGTTTTCTGTTCCTAGTTGGCAGAGCATTTCTGTTTCCCTGACTTTCTCGGTTTAGGCAAAAGATGGTTTGGTTTGTGTTGTGAAGATAATCTATGTTGTGATCAAGAGTCCCATGATCAATGACCTGAGATTCACAAGCTAGTTTGGATTTTTGTCTTCCCTTTTGTTCGGGAAATCAATTTGCTGTTCAGGATTTCAGTAAATTGGTTGTTTCCCGCTCTGTCCATTTTCTTGCCAAGATGTCCTTTTATTCTGTGTCTTGTTTTCTTGAGGATGGTTGGCAAATAGTTTGATTTTTGATCCTCTGACCTGAGAAGAATAGTGGCTGCTTGATCTCTCTTCTATTTTCTTTGTCCCCTAGCAGTACTTACTGTTTCACAGTTTTTGGGCAGCTGCTTTTAGTTCAGCTCTTTGTCTCCTGCACTTTTGGTCTGCTGCTTTCTGTTCTGCTTTTTCTTCCCGATTTCCTTTGCCCTTTCTGTTGGTGGTTGGTGATGAATACTTTTTCGAAAATAGATTTCGCCATGCTTCACAGATTTCTAGTTTTAGTTCTTCTTCGCTTTCAGCAGAAGAAGTTGTTTGGCCAGTTCCATCCGATCGGTGTTGGTCTCAGCTTGGATTTTAGTTTCTCTGTTTCTTCTTGAGCTGCTACTTCAGGTTTCAGTATAGTCTGAAGCTTCTGTGCTAACCTTTTCGGATTGGACCTTCTCTGCTTTAAGTTCAATCTGCAGCTTTTGATTTTTTCTGTTTTCGGCAAAATCTTTCTCTGTTCTTTTCTTGCCTCGGTCTGGTTGTCTTCCACCGACTGACTCAGTTAATTTGGTAGTAGGAAAACAACTTTGGTTTTCTGGACTAGTTCTTGGCTCTTTGGTTTTTGTTCATTTCTGTCTCTCCTTGTCTTTTCTGACTCGTTCTGATTTTCTTTGCCAGCCGTGTCTTGCTTACGCCTTTTGTCGGCCACTGCTTTCTCGCTTGCCGACTCTAATATCCTCTCGGCTATAGTCCATTCATTTGTCAGCTGAGACTGTTTTTACTCTCCCTGTTTAGTGGCCTTTTTGTTGGTCTGAGTTAGGTTCGGCTGTGGAACCATACAGTGGCGAAGCTAGGAATGAAATTGAGGTTGGGCTGAACTATTTATAGGTCTAAACTAAGTTGACGCAAAATTAGTCTTTTACTCTTATAAAATTTCAAATTCATATAGAAATTATAAATTGGATGGAGACAAACAATAAAAAAATAGAGAAATAGAAAGTAGATACCTCGACAATAGAAGACGCCATGAGTGCGGAGCAGCGATAAATCACTTATGTATAAACATATCAAAATTAGTAATATAATAGACATTATAAATGACAATGAAAATTTAGATCATATGAAACATACCAGAATTAAGCTAATTTAGATCACGAGACAATATAAACAAAATGTGACATCTTTTTCGCACTCTATTCAATGTTCTTATCATTTTCACGGTGGAGGGCTCGGTGGCGGCGGTGCCTTCGGGGCACATGCAAAACCACATCATCACGGAGCGGCGGCGGAGGGAGAAGATCAACTAGAGGTTCATTGAGCTCTCCACTTGCAGGACCACATCATCACGGAGCGACGGCGGAGGGAGAAGATCAACTAGAGGTTCATCGATCTCTCCATCGTCATCCCCGGACTCAAAAAGATTCATATATATATTTCAGTTTCTTTCTTCTTTTTTTCTTTGAGTGATTATCTCTTCTTTAATTTTATGATTTTCACTACTCTTCCTCCTCCTCTTCTTCTTTAATTTTATGATTTACATATATTATTTCACTTTCTTTCTTTCTTTGATTGATTGATTAGCTTTTTTTTTAATTTTATGATTTCACTTCTTAATTTTATGATTTTCACTTCTTCTTCTTCTCCTCCTCTTCTTTAATTTCAGGCTTGTTGTTAACCTTCCCATCAAGAAGAGTTAGTTTCTCTTTGGGTTTGTAAGTTTCTCTCTTTATTTCTCTCTATTTTTATATTTTTACTATGTACAAAATTGCCACCGGGGGAGGTGAGGCTCAAGCCTCACTAAGCCCCCCCGGTGGCTACGCCCCTGGAACCATATCATTCAGAGATCTTGTTGTCAGCTGGCTGTTCACTGTTTGGTTTAATTAGCTTATGACAGCTTTGGTCTTTGGTCAATCGGCAAATTTGTCTTTGGCTTCTAGTGAGCAAATTTATTCTTTCTTCATAGCTGCTATAGCTATCGGAGTAGAAATTTGAGTGAATACTTGGGGGCGATTTTTTAACGCACCATTCAACCCCCTCTGTTGCCGTTTCCAGTCCTATAATTGGTATCAGAGCCGATTAGCTCTTCCTCGTAGATCTTAACCGGTCTCTAGAGCCATGGCAACGGACAAGTATTCCACGAAGCCCCCAATCTTCGATGGGATCGACTATCCCTTCTAGAAGAGTCGGATAGAGACCTACATTAGGCTCAGGGCTACGCCATCTGGCGGAAGGTCAAGACCCGATATGTTGTTCCTGCCGATGAGAACATCAATGCCGAAAACATGTCCGATGTTGAGGCGAATGCTAAGGTGAGGAACATCATAATTCAGGGTCTGAGCAGAAGCGAGTTCGATCGCATCTCTCATCTCAAGTCGGCCTTCGACATCTGGGTGACCCCTCGATGCATACCATGAGGGCACCACCCAGATTAAGACGGTACGACAGGACCAGCTCAAGCGAGATTACAACAAATTTGAAATGCTCGCTGGAGAGTCCCTAGATGAGTGTGGTGGCCCCAACCACATTCGGGCGAATTGCCCCAAGCTGGAGAAAGGCAAGAGCAACTACGGCGGTTCGAGCAAGAACGTCTACACCAACAAGAACCGCGACAAGAAGCCGCCAAGCAAAGAGAAGAAGTTTCGCAACCTTGGCAAAGCCAAGAAGCTTTTCATCGCGTCCTCACCGCCTTCAACGACCTCGACCTCAGCGAGGTGGAGGGGTGGAGCGACGATAATGGGAAGGACGAGCAAGATCCCAAGGATGGCGATGACTTCTCCGGCATGTGTTTCATGGCCCTTGAGGGCGACGTGAGCGACAACGAGCTCTATTTCGACTCCGACGAGGTATACCCCTCCTATGACCAGCTTAATGATGTTTTTCTTAAGCTAGGAAAATTTCATACTAGATCTAGAGCTAGATGTAGCGTGTTGGAGAAGAAAGTAGATAGATTGTCACGTGAGCTTACTTCACTTATATCTGCTCCCTCCCGTGATGAATGTGATATATGTTGTCTTTGCTTGGTGACATGGAGAAATTAAGGACCTCTCATGCTAGTCTGTCCTCTGAACTTGACATAATTAAGGTGGAGAATATTGGTCTTCTTGCTGAACTAGAGATGAGTAGGGTAGCTCCTCTTTCATCTGCTACTGTTGAGACTATTTCTTGCACCTCATATGAGAATAAAGATAATACTTTTAGAGGTCTTTATATCATGCTTCTCGATCTACCCGAGACTTGTGAAAGTTGCAATAATTTAAAGATGAATCTAAAAAGGTCTAACATCCCAAAAATTTGTTTTCTTTAATAATTTAATTTGAAATTAATTATTTTAAAGCATTTGGTTTTTATCTGGATTTTATGTGCTTTTCTGGATTAAAAAAACAATTTCAAAAATAAAAAGTATTATTGTAAAATTAAAATAACAAATTGAAATTAGAAATATTTTACCTAAGCCTAAAATAGCTTTAGGAATGTTCTATGAATTTTTTGAAATTATTAAACTCTATTTCCTATTTTCTAAGTATTTTTAAAACCTTCCTAATGTTCGTGAAAAATCTAAATCAAATTTAATCCTCAACCTCTCTCCTCAGGCTGACAAGTGTCAAGCCCTGGCTCAATCCATCCTCGCCCGACTTAATCTCAGCCCTCCCTCTTGACTTACCCGTTCGCCTCTTAGCCGACGGCTTATATTTAATCCTCCACCGTCCGATCTAATCTCGTGCGTCCATCTTCACCTACCCCTCTTCGCTTTCCATCCGACGGTCCCGATTACCTCCTTGCGCCGCATCGCTCATCCGACCGTCCGCTCTTTCCTCTCTTTTTTCTCTATCGCTAATAAACCGGTCCTACCTGTTAGAGTAATAAATCATTTTCCTTTATAAAAATAATTCGTCCAGAAAATCAAAATCCTTGCTGACGTCATAAATTCCTTTTCCACAGAAAAATAATTCCCTTGAAAATCATTTCCCTTGATGATGTCATAATCTGATTTTTCAGTTCAAAAATAATTCCAGAAAATCAGTTTATTCTTTTTCTCTCAATTCAAACTTCCGAGAGCCCGTTCTCTTTCGTTTTAACTCCGATTGGACCCGTTCAAATTTCTAAATTCATATAAAATTCCAATATATCCATTTATATCATCTTTTAAAATTTTGGAATTTTTAAATTTATTTGGATTAAACTAAAGCTTAGAAAGTAAAAATATTTTAAATGGTTAAAATAAACTTGAATTAAATTCTAAATTATTTTATTTAATCTTTTCATTTTCCAGGATTTTCGTAGGATTTTCTTGAATTTTTCGGAGTTTGTTTGAGCTCAATTTCAAAATCTCAAAAAAAAAAGAGGAGAGAGAACCGAGCGTCGCATGCGCTCGCCATGGCTGTGGATTTTGAAGCTTTGATTCCTCATTAATTTCTCCACAATTTTTTGTGAAATCAAGTGCATTCACTTCCTCTCATCAAGAGCTTTCCATTCCCAACCGTTCCTCTCCTCATTCATATGAATTTACACGAAATTGAAACCGTCACATTGAATTGACATGGTCATTTGATCTCCCTCTCCCGTCCACCTCTGCCCCTATAAAAGGGAGCGCCGGGTGCCCCTTCTCATCCTCACCCAACCTCCAAAATGTCAAAGCCTCTCTCTCTTTCTTCTCTTCGCAATAGCCATTTTTCTTTTGTGAACCGAGCGCCGTTCCTCGGCCATTTGCGCCTCTAACAATGGAGTTCCGCCACTTTTGACCATACCATCGGCTTCGCCTTTGCACGTTCTACGCGGTGCTTCTCTGGCCTTCGTCGGATCATCGCCGGAGCATCGCCGGACCACCGTGGCCAAACCGCGCCATCGTTTCTCTCCTCGCTGCGACCCGACCGTGCATGTTCCATCAAAACCGACGTGAGCATTGTGTTCTCAAGGTCCGCCTCTTCATTTCGCCATAAACCTCACCCGCTAACTCCTCTCTGTTTGCCCGGAACGCCGATGTCAACCCGTCGGTCGCCGAATGTCTTCTCCGCCGTGTTCCGTCACCATCCGATGTTCTTTGGCCGAGCCATCTATACCGTTGAGTTCGCCTCGACGCGTTCTACACCATGCTTCCATCACCATCACCCGAAGATTCCTCGAGTCATCATCGACCTTGTCGAGCCAGACGCTGAAAACGTGCCTTCGCGCGTATACCACTTTTCCGGTAAGTGCTTTGATTTTTGTTCGCGTCATATCATGTCCTAGCCTACAAGTAATTTATCTACCATTTTTATTTAATTTTTCGTAGATCCAATTTTCAGAAATTGAGCTTTCCGCAAAAATGGCCATTTTGACTCCGACGCTGATTCGCTGCCTCTGCTGAGTTTTAGCTCAGGCCGTAATTTTTCTTAGACTTGCCTCGCCGTGTTCTACGCTGTACTCACTTCCTTTTCCCCAAAAAGCCTCCACAAATTTTTGCCTCCGACACCTCGCCGTGGCCGCCAATGGCATCTCATGTCCCCATCTATCCGATGGTGTTTTCCCCAATCCGTTCGCGTAATATCGTGCCAAACTGTCCCAGATAGCGACCTTCCAAATAGTTTTAGATTCGCTTCCCCGAGCATCAAGATATCAAGTTTTTCTTTTTTTCTCTACCGTCGTCGTTCAAACGTCGATTGTATCGTATCCGTTGAATTTTTAGCCTAGCCAATAATTTTCTTAGCTTCACCATGTTCGTGTTCTACCCTGTTCTCATCCTACATCTGCACATTGCATACTCGGTACTATCTCTTTCCAACCGGTCGATGTCGCTACCACTGCCACATCGCTGCTTTTTCCTCGCTAGTGATTGCCGCTGTTCCTCGACACCGTACCCACGTCACCACCTTCGCCTCATCACCGGGGTTCTATTTTGTCCGTTCGCCACCACCTCGCAACCAACCGGCACCGTACTGTTCAAAAAGTAATTCTCGGATTTTGTTATCATTTCATGTGATATCTAAAACTTCCAGATATCCGTTCTCCCTTGTTCGAACTCCGAATCCGTTGAAACTTTCTCCTAAATTCATATAAAATTATAAACTTTCTTTGAGTAAATATATTAGTTTTTGGTAATTTTATTTGTATTTATTTGTCGTTTGTGTTATCGTTTTGCGCGTAGAACCCGACGTTGTCGAAAATTCTCAGACCCGCAGCAAGAAGATCAAGATATCGCGCACGAAAGCAAGTCTCCTTTGAACATTCTGAACCTATGTTTATGAAATGTTTTGATTATTTTTAAAATTTAATGCATTGCATAAAATGATAATTTATGTTGTAAGAATAATAGTTAAACCGATAATTGTTATGCCCTCATTTGACATTGACAACCACGTACCTTTGACACCCTAGGATTCTTTTGACTCAGTATTGAGATTAATATTTTTTTGCTAAATATTAGAACGGTAGTAAAATGCTTAGTCGTGCTAAATAACTTTTGTAAACTTGGAATGGGAAATTATATTTCATTAAACTAGTCCATGTATTCAGAAATTTAGTGACGATTGGTGTTGCCGCTGTTCTTTAAAATAAAATAAAATGTGAGAGTTGGTTTAGACTTAGGCGGATGGTAAAATTGGTTTGGTGCGGTTAGCACGAGAACTTGTAATGTGTATGTTCCGCCTTAGTCAATTAAGGACCGACTCCTGTGATTGTTCAAACTGAGCACTACCGTACAACCACATGTCTGTATGGGTACGACCTAACTGAATAACTTACAATAGTCTAGTATTGGTACCACCAGTGGAAAGTGGGTGCTAGGGTGTACTGGTTATTCACAGTGAGGGACAGAGATTTACTGTACTCATACGGCGCAAGAGGGGGCTTCTGAATGTGGTGGATTTAACCCTTTCAGCGGTGAAACCTCAGCGGGTGGTGACTAGCTAGACTAGAGTAAGGTAAAGGCTTTATGATGAATTATCTGGGTCTCATGCCTAAGGAAGCATGTTGGCTATTAAGATGACTTATCTCTTGTGGGTAAAGTTGTACAACCTCTGCAGAGTGTAAAACTATTCGAATAGCCGTGTCCACGGTCAAGGGCGGGCAAGGAATGCATTCACATGGTAGATCTTTGGTTTTAAAGTAAAAGATTTGAAAACTAGAGAGTGGATGGAACTCTCGGATTTGTGTCCTGGCGGATAGAGCCAGTGTGGGTGGATGTAACCCGTGGTTTTGAACCTTGGCGGTTGGAGCCAGTTAACTAGTGTTGGTGGTTGGAACTTTCACTAGAAAATTATTGATAATTTTTGTTAAAACAAATACTTTATTAAATTAATGCCTTCGAAAATATTTAATGGTATTTGAAATAAAATATTGCTTTGTGCAAAAGAACCATATAACCTTCCTTTGTTAAGCCTTGCATGTACTGCATTTTCCCAAGACTTGCGGAGTACTTTATGTACTCACATGCTACACTTAAAAACAAAATCTCAGAGGAATATGAAGCTCAAGAAGGAGATTAGACTACTTCGCGTGTGGATTCGACGAAAGTTTTCCGGAGTACTAGGTTACGCTTCCCCAGTCAATTGCCTGTGGCGTATTGTTGGGTCTCCGCTAGATTTATCTTTTGCTTCCGCTGTGTTTTGTGTGTGTGTGAGGTCTTGAAACCTCATTTGTAATAAAGAGGCCTTTTGGTCTGTACTCTCTATTGTTGTAATAAAGCGTTGTTGATTATGTAATCATCACTGTTTGACTGTGTGCACTAGCTTTGATCTGGGACTAGTGCTGTAACACACAGAGGGTCCGGATTCGTGGGTCCCGACAAAAGGGCAGATCATAAAATTGTTGAGTTACAAGTTTTTCTACTTGAGCCCATTGCTTCATATATGAACTGTCCCAAGTTGACTGCCGAGCTTCAATCTGTTTCCAAACGGTTTCAAGAGATGATTGATAACAGTAACAAATTGGCTCAATATGCTTCTAAGGATCATGTTAGCTTACCATGCAACAACTATGATAAACTAAAATCTAACTTGATTGCTTTGGATGAAAAATGTGTGAAGCTAACTAAGGACCTTCTAGAAAAATCACATCCTGCTTGTGTCTTCTGTGCCGAGGTGTTGGAAAAGGATAAGGACATGGTAGAGACGTATAGGAAGAGTTACGAAGACCAAATGGCTAGGATTAGGACTGCCCCCTGTGTGTTGAGCGAAGCCCTCAAGGTTGAGGCGGCCGTGCATAAGGAGAGATACGCATGTGCCATTCACTCTTCTGCTATTGGTTCTTCTTCCTCTCCTCCTGCTGTCTCTTCTCCTTCCCCTTGTTCGTTGGAGGCAAGAAAAAGCTGAATCTTATTCGAGACAAGTCCATGATTTCCAAGCTTAGTCAAGGTCTAGGATATGATTACTCAGAGGATGTTAGGAAGCATCCACCTGCTGTTCTCAGACCCAAAGCAGCAGATGTGATCGAGGTCAAGCCCCAAACCAAAATGGTTGAGTTCAAATCTGCCGGCTTTGTCCAAGGGATTTCTGACAGTAAGGTGGTAACACCTATCGCTTCTACCTCTCATAAGGTGAAGTATCATTGTACCTTCTGTCAGAAGGATGGATATATGATCGAGAGATGCTTCAAGCGCGCCAAGATTGCGCGGAGAGACCGTGTTCAGGCTCTTAGGCGTATTCAGGGTCAACCCCAGACCTTGAGTGCACCTAAGACCAACACGAGGCTTAGGGTTGATCACTCTGAGGTGTTTAGGCAGCATCGAGGACTTGGTTTTTCTGGTGTTTCTGATTTTCGTCCTCGATTTGCCTCTTATCGTAACTTTCGCCGTTTTGAGGGTAGATCTCGTTTCCTCCAACGAGATAGCTATCCGCGGTGAGATCAGCATGTTGTTGGTACTTCGACTCGCTCTTCCGTAGCAGTCGGACCCAACAACAGCTTCAGGTCTACTCATAGACCTTCTGGCGGTTTGAGCGACGGAGAGCGTAGGGTAGATAGAGGTCAGTCGTATGTGACTACTTTTTCTGCTCGACGTGTGACTCAGTATTGGGTTCCAAAATCTATTTTGATTTATCCCAGTACTGAGACTTTGCTCTCTTGTTGACTCAGGCTCATTGGGTGGAAGGAGAGGTTTGGCTCGTAGACTCCGGGTGTTCTCGATACATGACCGGAGACTCTCATTGGTTCACTTCTCTAGCCCGAGCTCCAGGTGATGAGATTATCACCTTCGGAGACTCTTCGTCTGGGCACGTCATCACCAAAGGTATTGTATGCGTTAATGATTCACTTATTTTAAAAGATGTTGCCTTGGTGAGTAAGCTGCATTACAATTTTCTTTCGGTTTCCCAGCTTACCGATGATGGTTTCGAGGTAAACTTTAAGAAAAACGCTTGCAAAATTCTTGATTCCTTGGGTAGTCTGGTTTGCGGGATTTCTCGTTATGGGAGGATCTTTCGTGCTGATTTTGTTGAGTCTTCTGGTGATCCTCTCCGGTGTTTGGTTGCTTCTGAGTCCCGTGACCTTACTTTCTGGTATAGAAAACTTGGTCATATAGGATTTGACCATTTGACCCGAGTTAGCGGCCACGATCTCATTCGTGATTTGCCGAAACTCAAGATGGTCAAAGATCTTATTTGCGCTCCATGCCGGCACAGCAAGATGGTTGTCGCTTGTCACCCTCTGGTCACAGTGACTATGACCGATGCACCAGGACAGCTGCTCCATATGGACACAGTTGGACCAGCTCGAGTGCAGTCAGCAGGAGGGAAGTGGTATGTTCTTGTCGTGGTCGATAACTTCTCGAGGTACTCTTGGGTGTTTTTCTTAGCCTCGAAGGATGAGGCGTTTACACATTTTTGAGGTCTTTTTAGTAGGCTTTCTATTGTGCTTCTGGGTGCCTTACGAGCGATCCGCGATGATAATGGCATGGAGTTCAAGAATTCCTACTTCGAGAGGTTCTGCGATGAGACAGGTGTAGAGCACCAGTTCTCTTCTCCATACGTCCCCCGCAGAATGGCGTTATGGAGAGGAAGAATCGTACCTTGGTCGAGATGGTCAGGACGATGTTTGATGAGTATTCTACACCTAGGAAGTTTTGGGCTGAGGCTATTGCGACCGCGTGCCATGTTTCGAACAGAGTTTTTCTTCGGGCACACTTGCATCGCACTTCCTATGAGTTGAGATACGGGCGAAAGCCTAGTATCTCTCATTTTCATGTGTTTGGTTGCAAGTGTTTCATTCTGAAGTCCGGGAACCTAGACAAGTTCGAGTCACGATCTTGTGATGGTATCTATCTAGGTTACTTGACTTCTTCGCGGGCGTATAGGGTCTGCAACTGCGAGTCTAGCAAAATGCTAGAGACCTGTGAGGTGACTTTCGACGAGGCCAGTCCGGGGACTAGGCCCGATATCTTAGGTTCTTTAGAGCAGTCCGAGACTATCTTTGTGGATGATGAGGAGGATAGAGATGAGGGTTGTCTACCCGATCCAGTCCCTTCTCCTCCTCTTGAGGTGCCTTCTTCTACCGCACCTCGAGGAGATCCGCCCATGCCTTCAGCTTCCTCTGGAGCTAGTGTCTCTGTTCCTACCGCGCCAGCTCATTAGGTAGAGGCCACTTCTTCTTCTCATCTAGGACCTCCTCGATATATCCAAAAAGACCATCCTTCCGAGCAGATGATTGGAGACCTCTTTGAGCGTGTCACACGCTCAAAGTCTGGCATGTCACATTTCTGTCTCCATTCTGCCTTCGTTGCCACCTTTGAGCCCAAGGATGTTTGTCATGCTCTTTCTGATGAGTCTTGGGTCAATGCCATGCATGAGGAATTAGAGAACTTCGAGAGAAACAATGTCTGGTCGCTTTTAGAGCCCCCTCGAGGTCACAATGTCATTGGGACTAAGTAGGTGTTCAAGAATAAGCAGAGTGAGGAGGGGTTAGTTATTCAAAACAAGGCTAGACTGGTAGCTCAGGGCTTCTTCCAGGTTGCGGGTCTCGATTTTGTGGAGACCTTTGCCCCTGTAGCTAGATTTCAAGCCATTAGAATCATGCTTGTCGTTGCAGCTTCTAAAGCTTTCAAGCTTTACCAGATGGATATCAAGAGTGCCTTCCTCAATGGGTTTGTTGAGGAAGAAGTCTATGTGAGACAACCTCCAGGTTTCGAGAACCTCAAACCATGTCTACAAGCTTTCCAAAGCCTTGATGGACTTAAGTAGGCCCCTAGAGCTTGGTTGAGAGGTTTAAGTCCTATCTGTTAAGTCATGGTTTTGAGATGGGTAAGGTGGATAAGACCTTGTTCATTCGTAGACATGTGTAGGACCGAAATGACGACAGAGGGGGGTGAATGTCGTTCTCTTTAAAATCGCCCCCGAGAATTCGGAAAATTAATTATGCTGAAAACTGGAACGCATGCGATACTAAAAAATTCAGCATAAATCAAAGAGTAATCAGTAAAAATTTCAGCTGAAAATATTGCCGTTTGATCTGCATGCAAAATCGTCAAAGATCAGTAAAAAAAATAAAAAAAACTGAGACTGAAGAACTAATCATCAGAAGAAGAACTAGCCGAACACAAAAGAGTCTGAATAAATGGTAAGAAGAGATGAAGGCAAGACTAAAAATCCTCAAGATTCTGATCGGCAAGATAAATCATATAGCAACTGCAGAGCAGGCAGACTGAAGACCAAAACTGAAAGGAGACTACACCCTAAAAAGTCTTCTGAAACTGTAATGCAAAAACGGCAAAAAGGAAAGAAGGCAGACTGAAAATGAAAAGAGAAAAGAAGCTGCCGACAAGAGATCAAAGAAAGATCAACTAAAGCTAAACTGCAGAGCGACAGAGAACAGTAACAGGAGAACACAAAGCAGCAAAAGAAAAGCAAGAATAGCATGAACCGGCGGCTTCAGCCACCAAGTAATTCTTCCGATTTTTTTTATTATTAGTTGACACGCCATAGATGAAGAACAGCCCTTGCTAAGCACAACTGAAAAACGGACGAACTCTCCGATTTATCATTTGACTCTCTGGGAATGAAATTGTCATTTGACCATGAAACTTCTCCACGTCCAGAGCAAGACCAGAAATGAACATACTTAAGCACGGAACATTATCCAAGAGTAAAAATCAAGAGCCAGCTTGAGAGTCAGAAGAAAACAAAGCAAGGTACAGAGAGACAAAGAAAAGATCGAAGGCTCAGAATGACTCAACAAAAGATATCTTGTAAAAAGAAATACAGAGACATGCATGATTAAGTAAGAAGGTTTACAGCCATATTTCTAAATCATGCCATATTTCTAAATCATACACTAACTAAGTCCCCATACGTATGGACATTAGAACAAGAAAAGTAATTACAAGACTCTCAATCCATCCTCACCCTCTCAATCCTCAAGAACACCAAGAGCCTCACATGCTTCTTAGGAGGAACACACACACACCAAGTGATGAATGAGCACTAAAACACTTGTGATCCTCAAGGGGGTATGCAGCCCCCAACACCTATTTATAGCCCTTGGCTAACGGGTCTCCAACCCGTTACGCCGGCTAAACCCTAATGGAGTCGTCTCCCGCTTGTGCAGTCTTGCGAAATTCCCGTTTTGCCCCTCCTGCACCTTCCGGGAAGCTTCCGCGCTCCTTGCCTCGCACGCCTCGCAACCACCTCGAGTCCACGTCGTCTTCGACACATCCCGACTGCTCGACCTCGCCGCCACTGCGCCTAGTCCGGTCCACCGTGTCTCGCCACGACTTCGCCTCGACGTCCTGCAGCCACCACAGACAAGAAACACATCAAATAGCACCGTTCGATATATGAAAGCGTAAATAGAGATCAAACCTGTCGACTCATCAGAATATGCAACCTAAACCCATACGACTAGGTTCGACCAAGTCCGACCGAGCCCGTTACGCCACGCAACGTCTAGGTCCGAACCAACCGACTCAAACTCGACTTTTCCTAAGCCGATGTCAATTACTCATCATAGACACGGGATGACCTCTCATGGTCTCTCAACATGATACTGACTTTCTGCTCGTCCAGATTTATGTCGATGACATTATCTTTGGCGGCTCTTCTCATGCTCTGGTTTCACAATTCTCGGATGTCATGAGCATCGAGTTTGAGATGAGCATGATGGGTGAGTTTCTTCCTTGGCTTCCAGATCAAGTAGACTCGGGAGGGTACCTTCTAGCATCAAGGCAAGTACACTCGTGACCTCCTGAGATGCTTTGACATGAGTGATGGTAAGCTGGTGTCAACTCCGATGGCTTCTACTGCCTCACTTGACCCAGATGAGGATGGCGAGCCAGCTGATTAGAAGGAGTATCGCAGCATGATTGGCTCCCTATTATACCTCACTACTTCGAGACCGGACATACACTTCTCTGTGTGTCTGTGTGCTCGATTTCAGGCTTCTCCTCGCGTTTCTCATCGCCAGGCAGTGAAGCGCATCTTTCGGTACCTTCGAGATACCATTGACTATAGTATCTGGTACTCTTTCTCTTCCTGTCTTTCCCTTAGAGCCTACTCGGATGCAGACTTTGCTGGCTGTAGGATAGATAGGAAGAGCACTTCTAGCACTTGCCAATTCATTGGCACTTCTCTTGTTTCTTGGTCTTCTACGAAGCAGTCCGGTGTGGCACAGTCCACCGCAGAGGCCGAGTATGTTGCTGCCGCAAGTTGCTGCAGCCATGTACTTTGGATGGCTTCGACCTTGCGGGACTTTGGGTTAGCTATAGACAGTGTTTCACTTTTTTGTGATAACACTTCTGCAATTAATATTGCTAAGAATCCAGTGCAGCATTCTCGGACCAAGCACATTGATATCAGATTCCATTTCCTTAGAGACCATGTAGAGAAGGGTGATATAGTGCTCCGCCAGTGGAGAGTGACCACCGCTTGGATATATTTTACCAAGCCTTTGGATAGCTCTCGATTTTCAGCCTTGCGGGGAGAGCTTGGGATGGTTTGTCCTTATGGACTGCTGTGAGGGGGAGTTTTGTGCTTCATGATCTATCTTATTTATTATGCTCTTGCTTCTTTCTGTTGCATTTCATGGGGATGCATTTGGGTTAGTGCTTCTAGCATAGGCTAAGAGTGGTTGTCTTGCGTAGCTGCTTAGATTGTTTTATCTCATCTTATGCTTCTAGGTTGCTGCTTCTAGTTGCTTCTCTTCTCACTAGGTTGAGTTCACTCACTTCTTACGATCTAGCGAGAGTCGGGCCACCCTTGGGTAGACAGGGTACGTGTTTACTCCCTAGTGAGTTAGTAGACGAGCTATTAGACCTAGATTCATATGGGGTAGATGAGAGTCAGTCTGAGCCATAGTCTTCTCTATCTATGCTTTAAGGACTGCCGTTGATTTCTTTGCCAGCTTCTCGTATTTGTTGCTTTGGTTCAGGGGAATACATTTGTGATTTTCTAGATCTTAATGTTGACATAACTCCACTTGAACTAAAAGTGTTTCACATGTTGAGGGGGAGCTGGATTTTCTTGCATTTCATTCTGCATTGTAATATAACTACATAGAGCCTTGATTATTATCCTGTTATGACATGTTTACAATGCATTACATCTTGCCATGATATGTGTTTACTTGCTAAATTTATCATGACTTTATATGTGTAGACTAGTCTTTGCCATGATAAGTTGATTAAAATGCATAACTTGAATTAGTTCATGTCATGCTAGCTCTTGTGACTAGTCTGTCTTTAGTTATCCGTTTATGATTCAAGCCATGTCAAATAGGCTAAGATGAGTCTTGAATCTTCATTGAGCCTTAGAGTGAGCTATGTTAGTTCTTTTATGAAGCATGAGTTAGTTTTTAACTCCTTATTCTTGAACTACATTCAGCATAAGCAAAAAGATATCTTTTGTGCGAAAAAAACTGATCTCATCAATTCTTTCTCATAAGACTGCTTGCCATTGCACTCGGTATGAACTCAGTGGGAGTTTTGGATGACCAAGATCATTTTCTTAAGCTTCTAGCTTGGAATGGTCGCATAAGGCTCGAGATCTAGCACATGACTTAACAAAAATCTGGTTGGAAACAACTATGAGTTTATAAAAGGAAAAACAAATTAATTGTGCAAAATTTGCTTAATTACAAAATGATCAAGTACTTGAACAAATGATTCATCTTTGAACATATAGCACTCTAAGTTGGCTCAATTCTAGCTTGACATGCTAAGAAATTTGATTAAATTGACATGGTTTGCATCATCTTTGGATACATTTAGCTAGACTATAATCTTGGATAACTTGACATGCTAAGAAATTCGATTAAATGCAGATTATGACTTATTTGGCTTAGTTTGTCTATACATACATTGCCATGATCTAGATAGCATTCTATTGTGTTATGGCTTGATGTAATACTTCAAAAGTTATTTTGAATAATCTTCATGGCTCTAGTGCTTAATTTGAATAACATATAGCCATTTCATCCAAGTCATGATTTATTTTCCTCCTTACATCTTGATGATTTTATTGCCAAAAGGGGGAGAAAAATGGAGAAAAAGATATCTCATTGGGAATTTTTAGAGCTTTTGAGGAAAACTTGCTTTTTCTGTTTTCGCTCTAGTATTCTCTTTTATCAACATGGTCATAAGCCTCTTTGCATTTCTTTGGACCATGTTTGACTTTCAAACTCAACTTTATATGTTTTTTCGATGTTTATCAATATACTCATTAAGGGGGAGATTGAGAGACCATGTGGAGGTGCTCCCATGTTTGTGATGAGTAATTGACACGTGTTCTGGAAAGTTTGAGTTTGGTTTGGTCGGTTCGCGCCAAGTCGGTGTATGGCGCAGTTTGGTTCAGTTGGACCTGGTCGAACGCGGTCGAAGGAGTTTAGGACGGTTATTCTTTTTCTCGATCGGTCATTTGGGTTTGTTCGTATTTGAGTGTATCGACTAATACATATGTTGATTCCATTATCTCGAGCGGTGCTATGTGATGTGTTTTTTTGTCTGTGAAGGTTGTAGGATTTTGAGGCGGAGTCGTGGCGAGGCACGGGATGACCGGACTAGGCACAGGAGGTGCCGAGGTCAGAACGGTCGAGATGTGCTGAAGACGGCGCGGACTCGAAGTGGTTGCGAGGCGTGCACAACAAGGAACGAGGAAGCTTCCCGGAAGGTGCAGCAGGGGCGTTTTGGGAAAAGCGCAAGACTGCAAAAGCGGAAGCGGATTCAGTTCGAGTTAATGGGTAAAGCACGAAAGTAGTTGAAGCTATTGGGTAAAGTGAAGATTGTAAACCCATTAGTGCAGACTATAAAAGGAGATGGAGAGGCATGAGTGCAAGTTGAGAGTTTAGGGTTTATCTCTCCATGTGTGTGTCCTTCTTCCTAGTTTTGATGTGAGGTGTGTTTTGGAGTTGTATTTCTTCTTCTTTTTTTTGGTGTGTGTGTTCTCAGATGTGAGAGATGGCAAAAATGGATGTAAACAATTTCTTTATGAATCATTCAACTCTTTGTATCAACTTGAGGAGCTTTGTAGTCAAACTGTGCTGACTACTCTTTCTTCTGTGATTCAGCATCCTTTTTGCACAAGCTCTTTCTTGTTTGTTATCTGTTCTTTTCATGCTCTGTTTGAGAAACCTGTCTCAAGGTCATTTGACCAGTTCATCCCAAGAGCCAAGATCTAAGAAGCTTCATTTTCTTTCAAAAATCTACTTGTTGTTGTCTTCCTCTGTTTTCTAGGGTTTTGTGTTCCTAGTTGGCAGAACATTTCTGTTTCCCTGACTTTCTCGGTTTAGGCAAAAGATTCACAAGCTAGTTTGGATTTCTGTCTTCCCTTTTGTTCGGGAAATCAATTTGCTGTTCAGGATTTCAGTAATTGGTTGTTTCCGCTCTGTCCATTTTCTTGCCAAGATGTCCTTTTATTTTGTGTCTTCTTTTCTTGAGGATGGTTGGCTATTTAGTTTGATTTTTGATCGTCTGACCTGAGAAGAACAGTGGCTGCTTGATCTCTCTTCTATTTTCTTTGTCCCTAGCGGTACTTCATCGTTTCACGCTTTTGGGCACCGCTTTTAGTTCAGCTCTTTGTCTCCTGAACTTTTGGTCCGCCGCTTCGCTCGCTTTTTCTTCCTGATTTCCTTTGCCCTTTCTGTTGGTGGTTGGTGATGAATACTTTTTCAAAAATAGATTTCGGCGGCTGCTTCAGCATTTCTAGTTTTCGGTTCTTCTTGCCAGCAGCAAGAGTTGTTTTGATCGAGTTCCAATCAATCGGTGTTGGTCTCGCACTTGATTTTAGTTTCTCTGTTTCTTCTTGAGCTGCTACTTCAGGTTTCAGTATAGTCTGAAGCTTCTGTGCTAACCTTTTCAGATTGGACCTTCTCTGCTTTCAGTTCAATCTGCAGCTTTTGATTTTTTCTGTTTTCGGCAAAATCTTTCTCTGTTCTTTTCTTGCCTCGGTCTGGTTGTCTTCCATCGACTGACTCAGTTAATTTGGCAGCAGGAAAACAACTTTGGTTTTCTGGACTAGTTCTTGGCTAAAGATTGGTGTCTTTGGTTTCTGTTCATTTCTGTCTCTCCTTGTCTTTTCTGACTCGTTCTGATTTTCTTTGCCGGACGTGTCTTCTGTTTACAGTCTTTTGCCGGCCAGTCTGTTTTCTCAGTTTTCCAGCTCTAATATCCTCTCGGCTATTGTCCATTCATTTGTCAGCGGAGACTGTTTTTACTCTCCCTATTTAGTAGCCTTTTTGTTGGTCTGAGTTAGGTTCGGCTGTGGAACCATATCGTTCAGAGATCTTGTTGTCAGCTGGCTATTCACTGTTTGGTTTGATTAGCTTATGACAACTTTGGTCTTTGGTCAATCGGCAAATTTGTCTTCAGCTTCTAGTGAGTAAATTTATTCTTTCTTTATAGCTGCTATAGCATCAGAGTAGAAAATTTGAGTGAATACTTGGGGGCGATTTTTTAACGCACCATTCATCCCCCTCTGTTGCCGTTTCCGGTCCTACAATATATTAGTTCACAAGGGTATTTACAACTCATACACATAATTGAAAGTTTAAAATACCCCAAAATGCTCATTTTTGCATTCTTGACGAATTTATTGAAAATGAGTTTTAATCTTGGCTTATAGTTGGAAATGCTCCACAAATAGTGTTTATTTCTGTGTGAAAAACTTTGGAGCAATGTACAACAATATATCAAACCTCCTAAAAAATTCCATCTCTTGGCGTGCTCCCAGAAAATGCGGAACTACCGGCAGTCAGTCTACGGTACTTTCGGCTTTCGGAACTACCGGCAGTGTCCCTGCGGTATTTCCAGTTTTCGAAACTACCGGCAGCGAATGTGGTACTTCCAATATTTCTGGAGAATGGCTGATTTGATTCAAAATTTGATTTCCAATTTCCTCAGCCATTTCAATTGCTCCTCTCAGTCAAGTTGATTCTTATTAATCATTGTTAGCTACCCTCAAATATTTTGTAGGACCGAAATGGCAACAGAGGGGGGTGAATGGTGCCTTCAAAAAATAAAATCCTCCCCTCAAGTATCCACACAGCAGAAGAGAACTCACTGAAAATCACAGATAGGCGAATGAAACAAATCCGGAGAGAAAAACCGATTCTGGGCTGTTCTGCCAGCAAGCGGTAGTACCGCTGTGAGAAAAATCAACAGAGGCGGGCTCCGTTCGGGTTTAGCGGGCGTAACGGGGTGGAGACCCGTTAGCCAAGGGCTATAAATAGGAGGGAGTGGCTGCATGCCCCCTCATGGCTTTGGGAGAGAGTTAGAGTTTGCTAGAGTCAAAAGAAGCTTTAAGAGTTTGTTTTGGCTTTAGGCTTTAGTAGTTGAGAGTTGGTGGAGAGAACAGGAGTGTGTCCCCCTTCGATGCCTTTCTCTGTGTGCTCCTCTTGAGTGTTCATGTGTTCCTGAGTCTAGGGAAAGGAAGAGGAGGAGTTGAGGGCTATGGTCCTGTTCTTTTCAGCTTCTAAAAGCTGCTTTTTGGTTTTTCTACAGTAACTAGCTTTTAAATGGAGTATTTTTTTAAGATAAAGTCTACTAGTTAATTGTAGTACATACTTTACTGACTTTATTTATATCGGCAAAAATTATATGTGAGTTTCTATTACTCTGTAATCTCTTGTACAAACAGCCCAAAAACCACAAGCCGCAGCCAAAAGCCATAAGCCGCAGCCAAAAAGAACAGGACCTATGTAATCCATCTTTTGAATGTACATGTGTATGGTGATGTCTCTATGATCCTCAATATCAATATGAGATGGTTTGGTTGAATTTGATTAAGTCTCTGGCTCTCTGTTGGTTTTGCCTTCCATGCTTTGATTCTTGATTTGTCAACCGAAAGTCCTCACAGGAAACAAAACTCACGCTGGTGTTTGCACTTTGTGTTTTTCGGGAAATGAATAGTAACTAAAGAAATACGGGAAAACTTCAAAACGAAAACAGAATTTGTAATTGGACTGCGAAGGCAATGTTCTTCAGAGAATGAGCACACTTTATTCGTGGTCATGTTCCCTTTATAATGCAAAGCTAATCGACTACATGCATACATCTACTTTGATGCTTATGATCTAGAAAACTCGGTCTACACTACTGATCTGGAAAATAACAGTTTTGGCCTATTCTATCGAATTGAACAACCTCAATTTACATGCACCTACTCTTACGCATTTCATCCTGAAAACCAGGTCTCTCCTAGACTCAGCACACAAGAAATAGTCAACATTTCACCCCCCCTAATTCTTGTTGCGGTTGATCTCCCTGATCCCGATTTTCTCCCGAAGTTCCAGAAAGCGAACTCGGTCAAGCGGCTTTGTGAAAATGTCTGCAAGTTGATTTTCCGTTCTGACAAACTCAAGAACAATCTTGCCTTTATCAACACAATCTCGGATGAAATGAAAACGGACATCTATGTGCTTGCTCCTGTCATGAAAAACAGGATTTTTGCACAGGGCAATAGTTGACCGATTGTCCATTTTCAGCTTTGTAGGTGCAGTCTCTTCATGCTTCAGATCAGCAATTAATTGACTGAACCATATTCCTTGGCAAGCTGTAGTTGTTGCAGCAATATACTCCGCCTCACAAGAAGAGAGTGCAACAACTTTTTGCTTCTATGATTGCCATCCAATCGGGCTTTCTCCAAAGAAATAAATTACCCCTGTGGTACTTTTCCTGTCATCGGTATCCCCTCCTAGGTCACTATCACTGAACCCGATCAGACTTGGATCCTTGCCTTCTTGCTTGGAGTAGTGACATCCAAAATTCAGAGTACCAGCTACATATCTGAGTATGTGCTTGACTGCCATAAGATGATCTTGCCTGGCGTCTTCCGTAAATCTGCTCACATATCCAACTGCAAATGAAATATCAGGACGTGTATGCACGAGATACCTCAAACTTCCGACAATACTTCGGTAGACAGTGGCATCTACTGAAGGTTCTTCACTCTTCCTCGTCAGTTTCAGCCGAGGTTCCATGGGTGTTGCACATGGTTTACAATCTGCAAGTCCAGCTTTTTCTAGCAGTCTTTTGGCGTATGCATACTGGTTTGAAGTGATGCAGCCAGCCTTTTGTTGCACTTCCACGCCTAGGTAATAACTCAGCAGCCCCAAATCGGTCATCTTGAACTTCTTCTTCATTTTTGCCTTGAAACTGTTTACATCCACTAGATTTTCACCTATTATCACTAGATCATCAACATATACTCCAACTAGCAACATGTTACCTTTTGATCCTTGCATGTAAACACCATGTTCTGACACACTCCTGGTGAAACCGAGTGAGGACAAGGTATGATCCAATTTAGCATTCCAAGCCCTCGGTGCTTGTTTTAGCCCATGCAGCGCTTTGTGAAGTCGCAATACCTTGTGATGCCACTTGTCTTCGACAAAACCTGGAGGTTGAACGACATACACCTCCTCTTCCAGTTCCCCGTTCAAAAATGCCGACTTCACATCCATGTGATGGACCATCCAGCCTTCTTGCGCTGCCATTGCAAACATCAACCTTATAGATTCCATACAGGCGACAGGAGAGAATACCTCATCAAAATCGACACCAAATTGTTGGATGTATCCCTTTGCAACGAGACGTGCTTTGTGTTTAATCACAGCCTCGGTCTCATCACGTTTCAATTTGAACACCCACTTTAAACGTATTGCCTGATGCCCTGGTGGCAGATCCACCAAACTCCAAGTCCCATTGTTCTCAATGGCTTGCATCTCCTCTGCCATTGCTTGTCTCCAGGATTGATACTGTTGAGCTTCAACAAATGAAGTCGGCTCCTCAGCCACCGTTAAATGCAGCTCTTCCACTGGGTGTGAGGTAGCCAGCACATTGTTTATCATGCGAAAACATGGTAGCACTTCCTCATCATCAACCGTGGCAAGAGCTTCAGTGGTGGGAGAAACAAATTCAACTGCAGTTCCCGTTGCTGCCGGAGTTTGGCTCCCCGGTGCTGATGGGCTGCTTTGTCCAGGTATCCCACCTTCTGCATTCTCCACAGACTTTTCCTGATACTCGATGCTGAAAGACATCTGCTCCGTGGACATTCCTGCCCAGTCCCAGCTCTGGTCTTCATCAAATATCACATCACGTGTCACCTGAACTCGATTTGTGATGGGATCATAAACTCTGTATCCCATAGTCCCGGCTGAATAACCAATGAAGACCATTGGGGTGCTGCGATCATCAAGCTTCCCTTGCGTCGGCTTCGTGTTCTTCACATGTGCAACACACTCAAATGTCCGGAGATAGTGTACTGCTGGTTTGCGCCCGTGCCATGCCTCAAACGGAGTTTGCCCATTGAGGCTCTTTGTCGGAGAGCGATTGAGAAGATAAACTGTTATGGCAACCGCCTCTCCCCAAAATTCTGCTGGCACCTTCATTGCCTTGAGAAGACATCTTGCCATGCCAACAATTGTCCGATTTCGCCTTTCGACTACGCCGTTCTGCTGTGGCGTGTAGGCTGCAGAATAGTGTCACTCGATGCCGAGGTTCATGCAGTACTCCTCGAATTGAGTTGAAGTGAATTCACCCCTGTTATCTGTGCGGAGGACACACAACCTCCTCCCAGTCTGGTTTTCAGCAGCAGCTTGCACACGTTTGATTGCTGCCAGTGCCTCGCTCTTCAATGTCAACAACTCCAACCACATGTAGCGGCTAAAATCGTCGACTAGCAAAAGGAAATACCGCCGCCCTCCATTGGTAGCTGGAGTAATTGGGCTGCACAAATCCCCATGGACCAGGTCCAAGCGATCTTCAGCACGAAATTTTGCCTTCTTTGGAAATGGACATCTTCTTTGCTTCCCAGCGAGACAGGCTTCACACAGCTGATTAACATGCTTTAGTAATGGCATGCCTCGCACCATGTCTCGGCGTGTCAGCATATGCAGACTGTCGAAGTTTAGGTGGCCAAATCGGGCGTGCCATCGCCACGCCATATCTCCCTTCTGAGCCAACAGACACACCGGCCGAGCAGTCTCGATCCGCAGCACATAGAGTCGATTTGGTCCCCGTCTCACCCTGGCCAGAAGCTGGTGTTGACTGTCCCAGATTTTCATAACTCCATGTTCAATCTCCACCTTCGCGCCATTCTCATCAAGCTGTCCTACACTGAGAATATTGGCACAGAGGTCTGGGATGAAGTATACTCCTGTGAGTGCCCGTTGTGTACCCCCGTAGCCGGTGAGCAGCACTGTGCCGATGCCTCGAATGTCAACATGTGAGCCATCTCCGAATTTGACAGAGCCATTCACGCCAGTCTCGAGATCTGCAAAAAGCTCCTTCCGACCTGTCATATGGTTCGTGGCACCCGTGTCTACGAACTAGGTGTGGTCGTTGCTGGCTCCATCCATGCCGAGCAGCATCTGGTCATGCACTCACATCGAGGCCTTCACCTGAGCTTTGGTGGGTGACCCATCAATTCCACTGGTCGGTGCGTGCACATCCAGTGGTGTCTCCTCCCTGAGCACCGTGATCCGCGTCGTCATGCCACACGCTTGTGCCATGAGAAGTGTTGGCTCATCGTCTTCATTCTGCGTCAACAGAGCCTTGCCATCGCGTCTTGGTTGGCGACATTCTCTGGCCCAATGGCCGTGTTTGCCGCAATTCCGGCATTTGTCGTCGCGGCGCGGTCGACTCCTGTTTTCACGTTCGCCAAAATCGTTGCGTCCAGTGATGACGCTCCGTTTGCCCGTGCTGCCGCGCCCATCATGGTCTACATGCCTGTGATCACCACACCCGTCATCATCGGTGCGTCTGTGATCTCCCCGCCCATGACGTCGATTTCCACCGCCTCCACGGAGAAACTTCGAGGGTCTACTCCCCGACTGCTGATCCTTGTACCGGGCAACCCACTCTTCCTCAGTGAGGAGAAGTTTCCCTTCGGAGCTTGGACGTGCGCCGTCGCTCAGGCGGTCTTCAGCCGCCTTGAGGCGTCCCGCCACCTCTTCAACCGTCAGCGTCTCGAGATCGAGTAGAGTTTCGATGGAGAGAGCAATCTGGTTGAAATGGGGAGGAACAATACACAGCATTTTCTGCACTACTCGAGGCTCCTCAATGTCGACATCGAGTATCCTCAGCGCACTGACAAGACTTGTGAGACGCATTGTGAAATCGTCCATAGTCTCGCCGTCGCGAACTGAGAAGTCCTCGAATTCTCGCCGGAGCTGTTGCTCCTTGGCTCGTCGAACTCTGTCAACGCCAACACACAATATCTTGATGGTATCCCACGCGTCCTTCGCGCTGGGTTTGTTGGCGATCACAGAGATCATCTCCGACGGTACCGCACGGCAAATGGCCTCCAGCGCCATCATATCCTCCTGCGGTTCAGCCTCGCCGGTCTCAACAATGCTCCACAGTCCCCTTGCCCGAAGCATCACCTTCATGAGTGCAGACCAGTCGCCGTAGTTGGTCCGTGTTAGCATCGGATACGCCGTGCCTCCACCAACCTCCCTCACCACCTTATGAACCACCAGAGCCTGACTGCCGCCGGCGCCGTCTTGACGCGTTCCAGAGTGGAAAGGTGTGAGGGAGCGTCGTGGTGAAAGGGAGCGACTTCCAGCCATCTAGGATCGAGCACAACACAAGCTCTGATACCAATTGTCAGCCAAAAGTCCTCACAGGAAACAAAACTCACGCTGGTGTCTGCACTTTGTGTTTTTCGGGAAATGAATAGTAACTGAAGAAATACGGGAAAACTTCAGAACGAAAACAGAATTTGTAATTGGACTGCGAAGGCAATGTTCTTCAGAGAATGAGCACACTTTATTCAGGGTCATGTTCCCCTTTTATAATGCAAAGCTAACTGACTACATGCATACATCTACTTTGATGCTTATGATCCAGAAAACTCGGTCTACGCTACTGATCTGGAAAATATCAGTTTTGGCCCATTCTACCGAACTGAACAACCTCAGTTTACATACACCTACTCTTACGCATTTCATCCTGAAAACCAGGTCTCTCCTAGACTCAGCACACAAGAAATAGTCAACAGACTTTTTGTGTTTTGAGTTGTTTCTTGTTGAGAAGGCCAAAATGGGTTGCTCTATGGTGGGATGATGCCTCAAGATCATTTGATCAGTTAAAATCCCAAGAATTCATTCTTGATTTCAGTTCTTGAGTTTTTGTGTCCTCTGTTCTTCACTTCATTTCTAGGGTTTCTCGATTTCTCTTCTTTCCCTTCATGAGAGGACCTGAGATTTGATCTGGAGTGTCTTGTAACCATTGCTAATCTAGCTGCAAAAGCTCATGATCAAAGATTCAAGGATTGGAGAGGAATTTAGTTTTTGGTCTCTCTGCTGTCCTCATTTCGGCAAAATCATGTTTTCACTGTTTGGACTGATCTCTGTCTGCATCTTCCTCTCTATGGAATCGATTGACTATTTGGTTTATAGTCACAATCCTGCAACCAGAGATGAGCAGCAGTAAATCTCTCACGGACTCTCTGATTTCAGATGACTGGAGTATTTCCTGTTTCGGCTGAATTTTCGGTTCAGTTCAGACTTCGGCAGCAGGCTTACTTTGCTGTTTTCAGTTTTTGCTGCCTGCTTCTTCTTTTTCTCTGCCGAGTTACTCTTTAATATGTCTGTTCATTTCCTGTTTTGAACTGCTATTTAGCGTAAAACTCTGTTCTCAGTTGATCTGAAAAAAGGCAACAAATGTTTGACTATTCAGATTGCAGATTGCAGCAGATAATTTTTGCGGTCTTCTGCATACAGTCCAGAGCTTGAAGGCTTCGGCCAGTGCAGTTTCAGTCGGCAGCAGCCTCTGCAGTTTTCGGTTCTATATATTTTTAGCCTGCTGCCTTTGTGTAGCTTCTTGTCTCTTGGCTGCAGTTTGGTGTTCAAAACTTCAATGAGTGCAGCACCCTATTTCTTTCGGCTTCAAGTCCATATGCTGCTCTGCTGAACTACTTCTTCAGTAATTACTATTTACAGCCTATTGTCACTGCTGTCTACTCTGCAGATTGCCTCTGCTTTATTTTTCTCTGTCTTTGCTTTGCTTTCTTGCTTGCAGCTTTTGCAGTAGAAATAGTGTGAAGTATCTATTGCCTCCTGTGGAGTCTGTTTTCATTCGAATGATTCAATGTTGCAAGCTGCTCTCATCTAAAGGCTTTGATTCCTTTTAAGTTGGCATTCAACCAATCTGTCACAAACAGTTATACTTTCGGTTGAGTAGATTACAGGAGAAGATTTCTGATCGTGTGGTTGATCTCTGTGTTTGTCAGTTGTGGATTGCTTTCGACCGAGTTGATTTCACCTCTTTGTGTTGATCTTGCATTTGGCTCTCTAGTAAAGTTGTCAGTCTGAGTTTGTTTTTCCAGTAAGCATTCAAATTTGTTGCTTCAGAGCTTTTATAGTCGTCGGAGAAGAAATCTATGCGAATATTCGGGGGCGATTTTTGAAGGCACCATTCACCCCCTCTGTTGCCATTTCCGATCCTACACTACCAAACAAACCCCGAAAATGTGTAAACGTCTCATCCTTCGAGGCTAAGAAAAACACCCAAGAATATCTCGAGAAGTCATCGACCACGACAAGAACATACCACTTCCCTCCTACTGACTGCACTCTAGCTGGTCCAACAGTGTCCATGTGGAGCAGCTGTCCTGGTACATCTGTCATAGTCACTGTAACTGGAGGATGTGAAGCGGCAACCATCTTGCCATGGCGGCATGAAGTGCAAACAAGATCTTTGACAATCTTGAGTTTCGGCAGACCACGAATGAGATCATGACCGCTAACTCGGATCAAATGGTCAAATCCAACATGACCAAGTCTCCTATGCCAGAAGGTGAGGTCGCGGGACTCAGAAGCAATTAAATATCTGAGAGGATCACTAGAAGACTCAACAAAATCAGCACGAAAGATCCTTCCAAATCTAGAAATCTCACAAACAAGACTCTCCGAATAATCAAGAATTTTGCAAGCGTTTCTCTTAAAGCTCACCTCGAAATCGTCATCGGTAAGCTGGGAAACTGAGAGCAAATTGTAATGCAGCTTACTTACTAAGGCAACATCTTTCAAAATAAATAAATCATTAATGTGCACAGTACCTTTCGCGATGACGCGTCCAGACGAAGCGTCTCCAAAGGTGATAGTCTCATCACCTGGAGCACGAGCTAGGGAATAGAACCAACGGGAGTCTCCGGTCATATCACGAGAACAACCGGAGTCTACAAGCCAAACCTCTCAGCACTTGGATAAATCAAAATAGATTTTGGCACCCAATACTGAGTAACATGTCGAGCAGAAGAAATAGCCACACACGACTGACCTCTATCTACCCTACGCTTTCTGTCGCTCAAAGAAGCAGAAGGTCTATGTGTAGACCTGAAGCTGTTGCTGGGTCCGACCGCTATGGGAAGCGAGTCGGAGCATCGGCAACATGCTGATCATGCCGTGGGTAGCCATCTCGACGGGGGAAATGAGGTCTACCCTCAGAACGGCGGAAGTCACGACCAGGGACGTATCGAGAACAAAAACCAAAACACTCAGAAAATCCAAATCCTCGATGTTGCCCAAACCCATCAGTTGAAGCAAACCTAGACCTCGTATTGGTCTTAGGTGCACTCAAGGTCTGGGGCTGACCCTGAATACGCCTAAGAGCCTTAACACGGTCTCTACGCGTGATCTTGGCGCGCTTGAAGCATCGCTGGACCGAATGTCCATCCTTCTGACAGAAGGTGCAATGATACTTCACATTCTGAGAGGTGGAAATAGCACAGTGGGTGTCAGACCCCCGATTTTACTATCCGGAATTCTCTGTGATTTTTTTTGCACTATTCCCTGGATCAGTAGATAGTGCTCACAGATATAGAAAATGAATATCAAATACATACCATGCGGAAGCATAAATAAAATAGTAAATTTACACATGGGCCGATTAGGCCGAAATCGAGAAGTTGCGATGGCGGAAGAACGGAGCACACAGGGGGAACCCTCAGGACGTGCCCACAGGCAGCCAACTAGAGGTTCGCGACCTAGCCCTTGACATCTTCATCTTCTTTGCCATCATGACCAATAGAGTTGCTGAGGCGTAACGATCTGATTCTTGACTCTGGATTTTTTGTGAGAGCGTGTGTGAGCACACTAACCACTGTGCTCTGCGAGCCAATACACAGAATGCAAATAAATAGTATACATGGCTTATCAAAGGAAAGGCTTGGGTTGTTTTATTTTCCAGAAATTGCTTTTGGTAGCATTATCATTATCGAATCATAGTGTTATAGTTGCTACCTAGGACTCCACACGGCGATTACCATAATTGACTTAATCCACCGAAGACACACTCTCTTTACTGATTACTGTTTAAGACTTCGAACAGCGAGTGTCATTATTTACTTAATCCACCGAACATACACTTTCCAAATTGATTGCTATCTAAGACTCCAAACAACGAGTGACATCATTTAATTAATCCACCGATCATACACTTTCTATATTGTTTGATGTCTGAAACTCCAAACAGCGAGTGACATCATTTAGTTAATCCCCGATCAAACACTTTCTATATTGATTGTTGTCTAAAACTCCAAACAGTGAGTGACATCATTTAGTTAATCCACCGATCAAACACTTTCTATATTGTTTGCTGTCTAAAACTCCAAATAGCGAGTTACAACATTTAGTTAATCCACCGATCAAACACTTTCTATATTGTTTGTTATCTAAAACTCCAAACAGCGAGTGACATCATTTATTTAATCCACCGAACATACACTTCTTATATTGATTGCTGTCTAAACTCCAAACAAGGGTTGACATCATTGATTTAATCCACCAAACGTACTCTTTCTATGTTAATTGCTGTCTAAGACTCCCAACAACGAGTGACATCATTTAATTAATCCACCGATCATAAACTTTCTATATTGTTTGCTATCTGAAACTCTAAACAGCGAGTGACATCATTTAGTTAATCCCCAATCAAACACTTTCTATATTGATTGTTGTCTAAAACTCCAAACAGCGGGTGACATCATTTAGTTAATCCACCGATCAAACACTTTCTATATTGTTTGCTGTCTAAAACTCCAAACAGCGAGTTACATCATTTAGTTAATCCACCGATCAAACACTTTATATATTGTTTGCTATCTAAAACTCCAGACAGCGAGTGACATCATTTATTTAATCCACCGAACATACACTTCTTATATTGATTGCTGTCTAAACTCCAAACAGCGGTTGACAACATTGATTTAATCCACCGAACATACTCTTTCTATGTTAATTGTTGTCTAAAACTCCAAACAGCGGGTGACATCATTTATTTAATCCATCAATACCTTTTGTATTCCGAATTCCTAATAATCCAATTTTGTAATCACTATTCCTCAACTCTTCACTTCTGAATTCTAATGATTCTCTAACATGATTCATCGGTACTTCTTCACCAAGAATATCATTAATTAAGTTTATACCTCAATTATCATATCTCCAAATTTTCCACAAATTCAATTCATCCATCAAGATCAAATCCTAGTAATCCCATTAAATCCAGCAATTACCTTTACACTCTTTTAATTCTCCAAAAATCATTTAAATCATCTATCTAGCCTATCTATTTATTTAGACTCCACCAATTTATTTCTCCTAGACTCCTTTCTATCATTTCGTTCTTATAATCGACATGAATCCACCAATCATCGTTATGTATTTACCACAATAGTCACCTTCTTTTCTTACGACTCTATTTATTCTTCTTGTCATTTTTTTAAGAGAAGTATCATCATTATTTGCTTTTGAAATATAATCAATAAAAATTTCCTGAGACTTAGCAGTTTGAACAAAAACATAATGTGTATGAGAATGCAATAATAGTAGCGATTCAGATTCCATCCACCATTACATGGCATCTACACCATATGCTTAATCCTTCAGCGTTATAGCCGCTTAACTTACCATCAAGGCGACACCTGTGGCAAAGACAAATCGAGCTTTCGCTGCCCTCCACTTTTCCATTCCCACCCACAAAGTTTTTGAATAGAACTATATCTGGTTAAGTTCCCATGTCCGCCCCTGACTGTGGGCACGACTATTCGAATAGTTTTGACTCTGCAGAGTTTGTACACTTTCACCACAAGAGACAGTCAACTCGTTCCCCACATGATTTCTTAGTCATGCAGTTGAGCAGACCATCACAGTGACTTTTCAATGTATCTAGTTCCTTTTGTCATCTTACCTTATGGGAAACTGCCCATTTGCGGTGGGTCCCATCTATGTACGGGATGTTCCCTACATTACTAACGCAGCCGGACTCCACTTCCCGTAACGATTAGAATAACTGGAAAACTTTACCCTCCACTTGGTGTCCCTTTAGGCCTCCTTGCCCTTGCATATCCACTTCTATCCACTACCAGTGAGATGAGTCCGGGGGTTTCGATAAGTTTACTTAGTCAAGTTGTACTTTACAGACTTGTGGTTGCACTGTTTTACGTGGAAGGTAATGACAAGATTCGGTCCTTAAGGGTATCTGGACGGTTCTACCACTAACCACTTTGTGCTTCCACTGCACCACACACACCCTTGAACCATCCGCCCAGATATTCAAGCAATTGGGGTTTTTGGGAGCATAAAATAACCATATCCAACACATATCAGTCATTACCACCATGACTACCCAACCAAATTTTCTCATGTTTAAAAATGATAATGATGCTTGGGGCATTTCAGCGCCACCGAGTATCTACGCAATACTAAGCATGGCGTATAATTATGGACTTATTTTCGAAAAGTTACTATCATAAGTTTGCTAGGGCGACAAGGTTCACATAATGAAGTATTCAAAAAGGGAGTGTAATATTAATCAAGGTAAACATGGGCATATAACTAGGATATTAAATTAAACATGTATTTGTATATAAAATAATAGCATGCAATTTGATAATTTAAACAAAAATAATTTGCAGAAAATGTAGGTTTAACATGATCAAAGTATTGACTCGCCTGACGCGGTTTACCGCGGTCTTGAGCTCACTCAAAGCGATCTCACTCGAGGGGCTGAGCTTCTGATCTTTATCTTCAATTGCTCGATCTTACTTGATCCCTTGATTCTTCAGAACTCCAATATCTAATTACGCGCTAAACAACTGAATCCAATATAAAGGCAAATAACTCAAAAGATCCAAATAAATCCGAATAATCTTGATTTAGTTTTATTATGAGTTAATGAGCGGTTCATGTGGTTTGACACAAGGTTGGTTATACAAGGTTTATATTTTAATATTTATTATTTAGCAAAATCTACCTTTAAGGTTTATTTAAGATGACATGTTAATTATTGGACACCTATGCCAATTATTTTTAAGGATGTCTTTACTTAATTTGAACATATAACTAACGCCACTTTTCTTTATTAATGCTTTTAATTAACTTAGATTTAAAGTAAATACTAAAGGCTCATTAATCGTTCATTGTGATAATTAATTCAAATTTGAATGTCCCATAATTTCTTTTACATCCTAATCAAAATTTACTAGCTTCTCTAAATGATTCTCTATTTTCCTTGATTTTCATTAATTCAATGAGCTCTAAAAATCATGATTTCAATTCCATTGGACAGATCTTGAATTTAGATGAATTTAAAATTTTGTTTAATTTAATTTGGAGTTAAAATGAATAAGTTATGCCTATTTAAAGCTTTTCGGTTCAATTAAAATACTGAAATTATCAAAATCTGACATGTGGGGCCCACTGGCAGCGACCCACTCACGCGGCCCGACCGGTGGGGCCCAGTTAACGCAGCTTTTCTCTCCCCACTGCTTCGACAAAGGGACCCACCGTCGGCGGACACGTATGCGGGCGTCACGACAAAGGGGCCCACTTGTCACCGTGGAAAATAAAGAAAGGTGAACCTCGGCTGCAGAGCCGGGGCTCGACGCATGACCGAGGGAGCCTCGGGGAGAAGAGGATTAGCGCTGCTAGCCAGGGGAGCCTCAAGGTGTTTCTTACCCTTATAGGATGTTTTATCCTTTTAAACTGACACAACAATCCTCTTCTTCCTCCGGCCGAAGGATAGTGAGCTCGCCGCCGATAGAGGAAGCGGTGACCGAGCGTGGGCATCCCCAAAATGGATTGCTCGCGCCCGCGCCTACCTCTGGCCGAGGTCTCACCAGACAATTTGCCCAGAGGGGTGGCCGGCAATGACTCCAGGCGGCAGCGGAACAAGGGAGAAGGGAATACGGCGGCACACCAGGTTAGAACTCGATTGAGGGATAGGAGAGCATCTATATGTGATTAGAATGCTACCTTTCTGGTCATAGGAGCTCGGGGATGGCCGTGGCGGTCTGGCGGTGTGCAACGGCGGTGAGCTGGGGAGGGAGCTCGGCGCCGACGAGGTACGGGCAAGGGGAAGCTCGGGTGAGGTCGACGGTGGCTTCGCGATGCTCCGAGGATGGTTCGGGTGAAGGGAATTAGGCTAGCTCAGCTCGAATCACCGGCGAGATTGTCGGCCGGCCGTGGGGAAGAAAGGGCTCCCCGGCGAAATTTGGTGCACGGGAGCTGGATTGCTTGCTATGGGTGGGAGAGGGAGGTGTTGCGGTGCGTTTGGGAGCCTCGGAGGCTCGATAGGCGGCAGTAGCGGTGGCCACGACGCGGCGCCACAGCAGGCAGCGGCGTTGTCGGGCGGCGATGGCAAGCGACGGTGTCGGCGACGATAGCGGGAGGTGGAGGCAGGGCAGTGAGATTCGGGGCGAGCCGCTGCTCAGCTTGGCTTACGCGGCCTTGTCGGCCGGCTTTTGCCGATGCAAAGAGGAGGAGGGGGACCCGAGCGTGCGCGGGGAAGGAGGAAGAAGAAGGCGGCTGCAGGTGCGGTAGGCCAATGAGCGAGAGGAGGAGGTGGGAGGGGGAAAAAGAAAAGGGAGGAGAGAGGAAGAGAAAGGAGGCCACATGTAAGTGAGAAGAAATATAGAAATGGGGAAGAAAAAGGGAAAAAGAGTTCAAGCAAAGTTTTTGAATTTCTAGATTTTAACTTAGATTTCTTTCTCTCATTTATGATTATTAATTTCAATTTTTGCATGACATTTAAATTTTAAATTCTCAACTATTCAGATGTGAGCTGTTAAAATTTCTTTAGCCATTGCTTCTCTTTTCTTTAAGTGAATTAGATTTCAATTTCTTATTCCCATTATTTAATATCTAAATTTTAAGTTGTGTGTAAATCCTTTGATTTTTCTATTTCTTTTATTAGCACCAATTTTGCTTTTAGAGTTGGACCTTATTTCTTAATATTTTAGTTTGCATGCCACAAAACTCAAAAGATTTAAATATTCAAAAGAAATTCTGAACGCCAGCAAAATTCGAGAAAAATTTTAAAAGAAATTTCATAATTTTGGATATCAAAATTTTGGGATGTTACAATGGGGTTTCGCCTTCTGTGAGGCCGAAGCAACAGGTGGAATCACCTTGCTATCAGAAGTCTCTTGGACAATGCCCGCTGACTTGAATTGAACTTTCTTAGTTCTGGGCTTGACCTCGATCGCACCTTCTGCTATGGGTCTAAGAACAGCAGGTGGATGCTTCCTCACATCCTCAGAGAAATCGTATCCTAGACCTTGATTGAATTTGCAAATCTTTGATTGGTCTAGAATAAGATTAAGCTTCTTCTTGCGTCCTACAAATCTCTCGAGAGTGTTCATAAGATACTAACACTCCCGGAAGAGAGAGGTGCAAGAAGAGCAGGGGGAAGGAGAGACAACAGAAGGTAAGGGAGTAGAGGAAGAACCAACAGCAGAGGAACGAATAGCTTGTGCACGCACAGCCGACTTGGAAGGGACAATCCTACTGCTAGCCAATTGGTTCACGCCGCTAGGCGTCTCTACCTTACCCTGGGCTCCTTCCCAACATCAGCACAAACATTACAAGCATATGATGGCTTCTCTAGAAGATCCTTAGTTAGCTTCACACATGTTTCAACCAATGCAATCAAGTCAGATTTTAGTTTGTTACAACTATTACATGGTGAGCTAATAGGATTCTTAGAAGCATATTGAGCCAATTTGTTATTGTTCTCTATCATCTCTTGAAACTGTTTGGAAACAGCTTCAAACTCAATAGTTAATTTGGGACAATTCACGCATGAAGCAATATGCTCAAATAGAAAAGCTTATAATTCAATGATTTTATGATTTGCCCGTTTTAGGTTCATCTTCAAATTATTACGACTTTCACAAGTCTCGGGCAGATCGAGAAGAAAGGTATAAATACCTCTAAATGCATTGTCCTTATCCTCACATGAGGTGCAGAATGTAGTCTCAATAGTAGATGAAGGAACATCAACCCTAGTCATCTCTAATTCAGCAAGAAGACTAATATTCTCCACCTTAATTATGTCTAGTTCAGAGGACAGACTATCATGATATGTCCTTAGCTTCTCCATGTCACCAATCAAGGCAAGGCATGTATGACATTCGTCACGGGACGAAGCAGATATAAGTGAGGTAAGCTCCCGTGACAATCTATCTACTTCCTTCTCCAACTCGCTACTCCTAGCTTTAGATCTAGTATGGAATTTCCCTAGCTTAAGAAAAGCATCATTAAGCTGGTCATAGGAGGGGTATACCTCGTCGGAGTCAGAGTAGAGCTCGCTGTCGCTCACATCGCCCTCAAGGGCCATGAAGCACATGCCGGAGAAGTCGTCGCCGTCCTTGGGTTCTTAATCACACGTCCCATCATCATCGCTCCATCCCTCCACCTCGCTGAGGTCGAGGTCATCAATGGCAGTGAGGACGCGGTGGAAGAGTTTCTTGGCCTTCCCAAGATTGCAGAACTTCTTCTTGCCTTGGGTATGAGATGGAGTCTTCTTGTTGCGGTTCGTGTCGATGTGGTCGTTTTTGCTCGAACCGCCGTAGTCACCTTTGCCCTTCTCCAGCTTGGGGCAGTTCGCCCGAATGTGGTTGGGGCCACCACACTCGAAGCAAATAATTGGTCCTCCTCTCTTTATGTCCCTCACTCTCTTGTATGCGTGGGAAAATTTTCTGGCTAAGAGAGCGAGTTGGCTTTCTGGAAGATGCTCTAGTTGATCATCAGCAATATCACATAGAGCAGCAAGAGAGAATCCCGAAGAAAAGTCAGAAGGTCCAGAAGCAGAGCTGGGATCGGTGACTAGTGCCATCGACTGCGACTTCGACCTACGAGAGACTATGTCAATCTCGTGAGTCTTGAGGCGTGAGTACAACGCGTCAAGAGTCAGGGTCGAGAGGTCGGTCATGTCTTTAATCGTGGTCACCTTCATTTCCCAAACACGCAAATCAAGAGCAGATAGCATCTGTCGAGCATTGTCCGAGTCGGAGTACGTGAGACCGATGGCTCGGAGGTTGCTCAGAATCTTGTGAAATCACGCAAAACACTCATCCAGGGACTCTCCAGCGAGCATTTCAAACTTGTTGTAATCTCGCTTGAACTGATCCTGTCGCACCGTCTTGATCTGGGTGGTGCCCTCATGGTATGCATCGACGGTCATCCAGATGTCTAAGGCCGACGTCAGATGAGAGATGCGATCAAATTCGCTTCTGCTCAGACCTTGAGTAATGATGTTCATTGCCTTTGCATTTGCCTCAACATCAGCCATGTTTCCGGCATTGATGTTCTCATCGGCAGGAACAGCATACCGGACTTTGACCTTCCGCCAAATGGCGTAGCCCTGAGCCTGGATGTAGGTCTCCATCCGGCTCTTCCAGAAGGGATAGTCAATCCCATCGAAGATCGGGGGCTTGGTGGAATACTTGTCCGTTGCCATGGCTCTAGAGACCGGTTAAGATCTATAAGGAAGAGCTAACTGGCTCTGATACCAATTGTAGGACCAAAATGGCAACAGAGGGGGGTGAATGGTGCCTTCAAAAATAAAATCCTCCCCTCAAGTATCCACACAGCAGAAGAGAACTCACTGGAAATCACAGATAGGCGAATGAAACAAATCCAGAGAGAAAAACCGATTCTGGGCTGTTCCGCCAGCAAGCGGTAGTACCGCTCAACGGTAGTACCGGCGAGCTACACGGTAGTACCACGATAAACTCGGCCGAGTCGTCACTGTCCGACCATAGCGAAGTACCGACGGAGTAGCGGTAGTACCAGAGCGCGGTAGTACCGACGTTGAAATTGCGGTAGTACCGCACACTACAGACCGAAGAACAGCAGGCGACTGAAGATCCAGAAATTGAGAAATTCGCAAGATTCTTGGATTCTTAGCTTAGGAATCTTTGAGAATAACAAGGAAACACTCCCAGAAGAGTAAGTCAAGAATCAATTTCAAGAATCCACTGGAAAATCAAAAGAACAAGAATCCCCTGTCTCAAAAACCTAGACCACAAAAAAGGCTGCGCCCAATCTGGGAACGAGGAGATTTGATGATTCTTCCTTCCGATTTCGACAATGGGATGCTCAGGTGATCTTGATAATCTCCCTAGTTCATAGCATCAACAAACAATAACTAGAAAATCAAGAAATCACTAAAAGATGGAGGAAAGGAAAAAGACCAAGAAGAACAGGGAACGAGCTGTGCAACTCAAAATCATCTCAAATCAAGATTTTTCATATAGATAAACAGAGATGAAAGCTTACAAGAGATGCTACAACTAGTTCATCCAAAGATACGTTCCCATACGCATGTACATTCGGAATGAAAACAAGAAATAAAGAACATATCCAAGTCACAAAGAGAGGGGGAAAGGGCAGAACAACAGCTGCTCTTCTCCCACCAACTCCTCAACAACCCAAAAGAAAAAGGAAAAGACTCACACAACACATGGAGAGAAAAGAAACCCTAACTCTCACTTTCTCCACATGCCTCTCCCACTCCTTTTATAGTATCCACTAATGGGTTCATAACAACACTTTATCCATTAGTACCAACAACCCTATTGCTTTATCCACTAACTCGAACCGAATCCGCTTCCGCTTTTGCAGTCTTACGCTTTTCCCAAAACGCCCCTGCTACACCTTCCGGTAAGCTTCCTCGTTCCTTTGTGCACACCTCGCAACCACTTCGAGTCCACGCCGTCTTCAGCACATCCCGATCGTTCTGACCTCAGCACCGCATGTGCCTAGTCCGGTCCTCCCATGCCTCGCCACGACTCCGCCTCGATGTCCTGCAGTCAACATAGACAAGAAACACATCACATAGCACCGCTCGAGATAATGGAATTACCATACGCAATAGTCGCAAAACTAACCAAATCAAACTCAAGTTCTATGCACTCACTGCTCTGACTGCGCGCACGCGGTAGTACCGCTACCCAACGCGGTAGAACCACCGAGCGGTAGTACCGCCGTGTAAACGGCAGTAGTTCGGCACAAAAAATTCTGGAAACAGCAGCAGCATAGCAGTAGCGATCCATTTCACAAACTTTTCAGCATACGCGTTAATTACTCATCACAAGCATGGGAGCACCTCTCACATGGTCTCTCATATTTATTGACTCCATATGCTATTTTTCTATTACCTTGATTCATTTTAATTAAAATGGCATCCTCCAAAGAGTGGTAGAATCTCAAGTCATCTTGACCTAGACATGTGCTTCACTCCTATTCTTACAAGTGACATCATCCATATCCTTCAAGTGATATCCCTTAATTGTAAAAATTAAGTGGCATGCTTATTTTCTCCAAATGATGTCTTTTGGATTGATATACTTTTCATTCTTGGCAGGCAATTCTTTCTTAACCAAGCTCTTCACATATATGATATCATTGATTTCCAAATAATATTATTTTTCAAGTGGTATCTACTCTTTTAACTTGGTATCTCTTTCCTTTGGAAAATAAGTGGTATCATTTTTCCTTCAAAGTGGCATCTTTAAAAGTGATATCCTTTTTCCTCTTGCCAAGATAATCTTTGCTATTAACCAAGGCTCTTTCTCCTATGATATCATGTTCTTTCAAGTGGTATCCACCTTGATAAGTGGTGTATCCTCTATTGATATCATCCTCCTCCACGTGTTATTTCAAGTAACATCTTTTCTACAAGTGGTATCTCTTCTTCAAGTCAAGTGAAGATCATTAAAGATGAAGTACCAAAGCTTGACCTTGTGAGAAACAAGTTAAGCATACAAGAGGCATCAAGTTTTTATAAATGGAATCAAGTAATTTGGTTCCATGTATGCTCTCAAATAGTACAAGTGGTATCAAGTTTTCTACAATTGGAATTAACTATACTTGACATCACTCATGTTTACAAGTGGTATATTATCACAAGTGATTAAAAGGGAGGAGATAAGAAAAGAGAAGAAAAGCAAGAAGAGGATAATCCCCCTAACACAAAAGAGGAGAAAACAATTTTCGGGGAGTTTTTCTTTGTGAAAAATGTATAATACTTTTGTGCTTATTAAAGCAAAAAGGGGTAAAATATTACTATTGGGAAAATTATTTTATTTGCCCAAAATTAGCTTTAGGTGAATAAATGTGTTTCATTCTCTTAAGCTCAAAATGAATGAATGTGTTTCATTCTCTTAAGCTAAAAATAAAAAATCTTGTCTTTTGCTAAAATGCTAAATTCAAAAGTTTTACAAGTGCATTAGAACAAATTCATATTTTTCATATCTTTTAAAAGAAGACTCCTTTTTCAAAAATTCTTTTTGGAAAAGTTTCTTAGGAGTCCAAAATTCATTTCTGCAAAATTTCAACGCATTTCAAATTGTTTTGAGAAAGTTGTGTACTTTTCTCATCTTATCAAAATGCAGAAATTTCAGAAAAATCATGTTTTGAGCTGATTTATGATTTTTGTATCTTTAAGTAGGCTCATAATCTGAGGTAGCTACAATTATGACTTTTAATACTCAGATATCATTTTATACTGACGAATTTTCTCAGAATTATTGGATATTTTTATGTCAGTTTTTCAGGTAGCTTTTGAAGGCCATATGGAATGCAACAAAATCTGAAAATGATCCAAGTACTACAAGTGATTCATATACAATTGTTATCATTTCAAGTGGTATATTTCAAGTGGAATCAATGTCAAAGGCCCTCAATAAGTTACCAAGAGTAAGATTATTTGAATGTGTTTCAAATATCTTCAGTTAATTTAAGTGGTATCATTTTGGTCATATGTAGTTTTGCTCATACCTTTTATGACCACATTATGTTAAATTAATTGGCATCAAGCTCCTCGTGCTCTAAATTGGTATTAAACCCCTCAAAATGGAAAATCTTTTTAAAATGGCTTAACTTGTATTCTTTTATTTTTGCAATAATCAATGCTATTTGTGTTAATTGACTCTTTTTGGTGCTTAACGCCAAATAGGGGAGAAATTTATGATAATAGCTTTGAATATTGAAATAGATATTGATAATGGGGGAGAGAAACTTAAAATTGTGATAATGCCAAATGGGGCAGAAATAATAGAAATGCTATTGCTAATAGGGGAGAAATGTGATAATGTGTTTATCAAGGAGAAGTTAATTGAATGATACCAAAATGTGAAAAATTAAAATTCTAAAGATAAATGTTAATTAATGTTTTCACCTTCTCTCATGCGCTTAATTTTATATCATTTAGTCATTTTCACCAATATGCTATTATCATAAATGGATTTGTCATCAATCACCAAAAAGGGGGAGATTAAAAGATCAAGCTCCGTTTAAGATGATTTTGGTGTTAATGACAAATATCATAATGAGTTTTTAATGATAATATCATATACCATTATGTTGTTTTAGTGATAATGATAAATGCATATATGAGACTAATATGTTTGATTGAGTGTTATTCTTGCTTAGTCTCATTTAGATGAAAAGGTGAAATCAAAAGATGTATGCATTCGAAATCAATCTCTCATATATTAATGCATTCCTTAGATCCAAAATATAGATTGAACTCCACTAATTGTTCAAAATGAATATGTGCATATGTCTTTACTAAACACACTTGTATGCATACATTTAGGGGGAGTGTTTTGGAGTTTCATAAGTAATTGATCCATGCTTTCTTAATATGCATATTTGTGATCTTTACATTGAAATACATTGTTGAGTATATATATAACTTGTGTAGTTCATATATACTCACGTGTAATCGGGTTGTCAACTAACTCCTCTATTATGTGTTAATAGTTGAATAGTCAAATGACAACCGGATAAGTAAGCTTTGTGCTTATCTTAGAGTATACAAATTATTGTGTACAAGTTGTATACCCGCAAATCAATTTTTATATCTCATGATTTGTTGAGATTGTCATGAATTACCAAAAAGGGAAGATTGTTGAATCTTGTCCCTCTATTATGTGTTAATGGTGAAGTTTGGTAATTGATGACAATTGTTTTGTGGACTAACAGTTTTCATGAGTTGGATGAATAGGTTCGGTTCCACAAATAAGGAAGACTTGGGATGACTTCATGTGTTGAAGATCATCGAGTCAAGATGCGAGAAGAAGATGGATTCATGTGTTGAAGGCTATCAAGATGATCATGTGTTGATCAAGTAAAGACCATCATGTGTTGATGGAGTTGATGAAAAGATGCATTATGTGTTAATGCATATCGAGAAGATGACCCAAGGGAAAGGTATGGCTAGTTAGGGCTAAGGATGTGTTTCTAATCTTTTACCGGTATTGGTGTTTGGTTGGAAGACCGGATTGCTAGTATAGGTTGTCGTATTATTAAGAGGGGTCATGTCTAGTAGTTTGAGTCTCCTCATGTGTTGATGGCTCATCCCCACCTCGTTAGCTTAAATTGACATGAGGCTATATTTGCGAATGTGTTTTGCAAATAGTTGAAACTCATGTGTTGAACTTCTTTGTAACATGGGACTATGTTTTACAAATGTGTTTTGCAAGTGTTTGAAGTCCATGTTTATATTCTTTGTGATATGAGGCTTATATTTGCGAATGTGTTTTGCAAATAGTTGAAGCTCATATTTAATCTTTGCGTCATGATTTTAAAAGTGTGCAAATATGTTTTGCAACTTGTTGGAAATTATGTTATATCCTTGTGTGCATGATATCGTAGTTTGCAAATGTGTTTTACAAAATCTGTTGAGATATCTGCATTGCTCAGGTAAATGGGAACTACCAGCTCTGTGAGCGGTACTACCGCAGAACGGAAGTATCGGCATGTGTTGCGGTACTACCGGATGTGTGAGAGGTCGGCTCTGTGTGAGCGGCTGATCCGGCGAGCGGAAGTACCGGCTCTGTGTGAGCGGTACTACCGGACGTCGAAAGCTCCGGACCTCCTGCGGACCCTTTTTTCAAAGAGCGCCAAGTTCTGGCTCGGCTCGAGCGGAAGTTCGACATGCGGTACTACCGGTGAGCGGTACTATCGGCAAAATGAACGGCAGTACTACCGCGCCGACTGTGTAACAGCTAGTTCAGAGGTTGTGAGAAGACCCGGCGAAGTTGTGAAGGTCGGAGCTCACCTACCCGGAGCGGGAAAGAGCTACCACTAGTGGATTGAGGTGTTTCAGCTTAATTCGTAGAGCCGGTCCGATTTGTTCGTGCTAACCTCAACGTGGACTAGGGGAGAGCAGCAACTTTCCGAACACCACAGCAAAACGTCATTGTGTCAATTGTGGTTTGTTTCCTTGTGCCTTATTTACATTCAAGCAATTTACATTCATAGAATTAAATTGATTGCTTGTATACCTAGGATTGCAAACCTTGACCTAGACTAGAATTTGGTGCACTTAGGCGATTATTCTTGTTATAGGCGATATTTGAGCTAAACCAAATTGATTTACGTTTCCGTATTATATACTTGGTTTAGGCAAATATAAAAGCTCTTAAATTAATTAGCAATAATTTGTAGAGAATTTTTAAGATCACCTATTCACCCCCATCTAGTCGGCCTCCTCGATCTTACTGCTCCCTTGCTGTGCCACCTTGGCCTTCCCACGCCAACAAGCTACCACAGCCAGAGAGCCGCCATGAGTACGCGTTGTGCCTCCAGTGAAGAGCTCTCTGTTAGTCTTCATGTCTGTTCCTTTGAGTCAATGACAAATGGGCCTCACCTACCATACTCCCCAAAATTCTAAAAATTCCAACAAAAAGAAGATGCTGAGGAATATTCCCTCATTGTAGAGTTTCAAGATTTTCCTTTCCATTCAATCTTTCAATCGCTCATTCTCCGTCATCCGAACTCCGAATCTAGTGTTTTGAATTTCTAAATCCATCTAAAATCCTAATCTACCTTCCAGTATATATTTTATATTTTTATAATTTTATTTGTATTTATTTATTTATGTTTCTCGTTTTGCATGTAGAATCCGACATCGTCAAAGAAATTCCTGACCAGCAAGAAGAGAGCCACAGAAGGCAAGTTTTCCTTGAGCATATTGAACTTAGTTTTATCAAAGTTATTTACTATTTTAAAATTACATGAATTGCTATTTCACATAAAATATTAACTTCTATCTTAAGGTTATTAGTTGATACGACATTGTTATACCCTCATTTGATGTTGAAATCCTGGTACCTTTGTCACCTTAGGCTACCATTGTTTCAGTATTGAGATTATAATACTGTTTGATAATTTTAGGATGGTAAAATTGCTTAGATAAGCCAATCGGTCACTGTAACCCTATGAGTGAGAATAATGTTATCAAATATCTAAATAATTTGTTTTTAATCAAGTGTTTGGTAATAGATATTGTCATTGATTTATAAAATAAAATAAAATAATAAAAATAATTTAGACTTAGGCATATGGTAAGTTTGGGATGGTGCAGATTGAGCACGAGAACTTACATCGTGAATGTGCTGCCCATGCCGTACAACCCATACCGTACACATACTCAACCATGTTCATACATCGATCCTAACCCTAGGGCTAAACCTGAAACTAAAATGCATAATTTCAGCGCCAGGTTGCCAAAAGCTGGTCTTACCATCATTACCTAACCGGTTAGACCGCTAGTGTTTGGCCGGTCTGACCACTTAAGAGTACCAGAAAACACCATCTTTGGAATTTTATTTAGACTTTATCTAGTTTTAGTTCAGAACACTATTTTGGGTAACAACTAGTGCAAAGTCTTCCGCAAACATACCTACACAAGTATTTAGTATCTATTTTTCAAACGGCATATTGCCAGTCTGACCGCTCCAGAGCTCTTGGTCATATAGCCTGTTGCTATCCGGTCAGACCGGTTAAAACCTGACAACAACTCTGAAAATTGTAAACTCCCAACCAAAATCAAACCTCAATAATATTTACATAACAAAGTTAAATATTCATTATACACCATGAGGTGATCTCCACGTGATCAAACAAGTGTCAAAATACTTTGCTGGCTGAACTACATTCAGCAATTCAAACACAGCAATCGAAGAAGAAAATATTTTTCTTTGATTAGGTACTACAAATTACAAAAAATCACAATCTATTCACAAACAGTTGCATCATTTTTTATGTTGCTTGCTGCTTTTGTCTTATGGTACGTCGTTTGTCGTAAATTTCACTTCGCGAGAAGACTCCTGGCCAAGCAGATGCCTTGACAAACTTGGTTCAGTTTGTCGGTAACCTTCCAATTTCTTCTCTTCACTTTTACCCCAGAGCACAAGGTAGAGCCCAATCACTATGATGACACCGCCGATGATGCTGTAAAATTAGGCGAAATGTTAGCAATGCAACGTTCTAATTCCTACCTCGTAATTTCTGTTCATAAAAATTCCTTTGGCAATTTCTCAAATTGAACGATGTTTATTTATGTATTCCCATAGCTAATATTTTTTTGGTTATTATATTTCTTACCCTCCAGTATATAACTGATCTCTAAGAACAATAGCTGCTAGGATGGCCACAACGATGGTCTGTGCTGGCTGGAAGACAGCGGTGAAGAGTGGACCTCCCCAGTCTATGCACCAAATCTGAAGAGACAGGGCAAGTCCCGAAGCCACAAGACCCTACAAATGTGCAGTAAATTGTCACGGCACTGTATGGTTGCTGCGTCATTGTTCTGCTAGTTCACGTGTTGGAGGCGTTGGATTGAAATGATCGCGAGCAACAATTTTCTTTTCTGCGAGAAGCATTTTGAATTCATAGGAAATATTATCCAGGAAAAATATAAAATTTAAACTGTTTAGTTGCAGCTTAAAATGATATATGGACTTCGCAAATATAGTACGCTTAAAAGGACAGTACCCCGTCCAAATTTATAAGGTATATTTTCTATTGTCACATAAACTAAGAAGAGAGTGAAAATAGTTAGATTACTCTTAATTATTATCTCTAAGTATTATATTCAATGCATGCATATAGAGAATTACAAATAAAGCTGTATATTTATTAGGGGTATAGGGCATGTACAATGGTATAGACAACTGTTGTCTGTAATATTCTCCATGTTTTCTATAGATGGTACTAAAAACAACTCATACAATAGGTTGTCTTTTTGTATATTTCTATATACAGTTTCTTCATAACACAACGTG